>JAJOZX010002727.1:0-120000 GCA_023014485.1 Bathynomus jamesi
CTCTATAGAAGTTGCTGATAAAATTTTCTCTTTCATTATCAACTTGTCATTTCTTTTCGTTTCTGTTTTCAATCGTGTTAAACTGTTATTTCAACGTAGCAGTCTATGATGCTCAAAAATGGACTCAGACGTAAATCCAGCGACAGCGTAAATTGCGACAGAACTGCAGGTAACTCCAACGATCAAAGTTGACGCATCCAAAATCAGACATACTGCGGCAGGACGGATTAAAAGGGTGTGTTGCAGTGTTAATGTTAAATGTAATGTTAATTTCTTCTCTTCGTTTGTCTTATGGCTAAAAGTCGGTTTTACTTCAAACGTAGTTTTATATATATATATATATATTATATATATATATATAATATATATATGTGTGTGTGTTGTGTGTGTGTGTGTGTGGGTGTGGGTGTGGGTGTGTGTGTGTGTGTAATGACTACACGATACTAAAGGCTTCGGAAGGGGGACTGCACTTGAAAGTGTACAAGTATATTATACTTGTACAGGGATTCATATTTATTATATTTTTGGTTTTGAAAAAAACGGTAAAATAATATTACAAAATAACAGGAATTACAATTAATTTAAAATCCATTTTTATCACAATACGTTTGAATGATTTGCAAAAAGTAAAGAGTATAAATCTGTTGGTTCGCTGCGAATTATTCTGAAAAGAACAGCGATTTAAGTACAGCTATTACTAAATACTGTAATTTCTAATAAACTGCACTAATTCTGAAAAACATAAATAAAAAACCTATTATTTAGGTCAAACTAAAATCAAGCTAGCAAAAGTTCGTTTATTAAATGTTCATAAAAATTTACAAAACATCCGTAAATGTTACGAAAACTTTTTTGGGATCACCTGAAGATCAGGGCCCCCAGCCTTCTTTAGTTAGCTTTATAAGGCTAACTAACGAAAATATCACGACCTAACCGAACCAATCGTCAAGGGCGTACAGTTGACCTAACGATTGGTTAGGTCAACAATAACTGTTTGGAACGAAATGTTGATGAATAGAGAAAAAGGTTTAATTTTTGAAAAAACTAAGCCTGTAATTATTTGTTTCTTCTTATAACATTTTACATTATTTTTATACTGTTGTAATTTTTTTCTTTTCGCTTTCTCGTAAAGTGTTTCTCATAAAGTTACTCCTAAGGACAGTGGTTCCCAACCTAGGGGTAAACTACCCCACTCGGGTGATGACAACTATTTTGTGGGGTAATCCAGAAGTTATAAAAAATAGTATCTAATGATTGAGGTAATCGAGCTGGATTAGAATTGAGTTTTGGGTAACCATACAAAAAAGGTTGGGAACCACTACCTTAGGGGATACGCACTATACACGCCCCTGCAGCGTCCTACATTTTAATTGTCTGATCTAAACAAACTAAATTCAAAGTAAGTCGACTTTATTAAATATCTTAATGTTCGTCAGACTATATCAGGATTGTTTCTTTCATAAAAATATTATCATTATATTATTTCAATTTTCAAGAAATAACATTTAGTTACCTAAAAACCTACATTAATTAATTAAATCTCTAATTGATTAAAGCCCGAAGCATATTTCACTGAAAACCAAATCCTTTTAATAACATACTATTTTTCAAAGCAGTTATAATTTCATTTTAGCGTATAATAAGCTTTATTGGCAGGATATTAATCCCATAATAATCTCTACTATTGAAATTGTAAAGGCGTGGTTGTAACGCAAAAATTTAGTTATAACAACTAAAAAAACACAAAAATAATGACTGGAAAAGAATGTTAACGACAATACAAACCATGAAAATTCGCCAAAACAAATATTAATAGTGTAAAAGGATTATATACATTGTTTATCCGATTGGGGTGAATGTGTAACGTGCTGGTTGGGTGGTTGTATGATTGTTTGGATGGTAAACGTGTCGTAGTATGAAAGTATGTCATAAAGCTTTGCTTGAAATATTGGATATATTTATGTTAACGTTTTCTTAAATTTTGAAAAGTGAGTTAATATTTTGATTTTAGGATTGTGTTAAGTGTAAATGAATATGAAGGAGACTGTTTGAGGTGTGAATTTTGCATCTTATTACGTAAATCTTGAAAGTAACATTTGTAATTCATTTGGTTTGTTTTCAAAATAACTTTAATTAATAACTAGCTGATGTTCCCGTCCATGACGGTCATGTTCTACCAGTAAACTATTGGCAAAAAGCTCCATGACGACGTCAAGGTTGTCTACATATATGGGAGTGCTTATTTAGGTATATGTGTCCAATTTAACAGCGTCCTTCGCAATTAAGTAGCTTATTTCTGAATAATTCTATAGAATTTGATCACATTGTCAGTTGATTCAATTTATTTTAATTACTTTTTTTTCTTTTGAGTCATATTTTAGTATTTTAACTATTAATATTTGTTTTTGTGAATTTTCATTGTTCTCAGTCATTATTTTTGTTTTTTTAGTTGTTATAACCAAATTTTTACGTTACACATAGGTGCGTTATAAGTACCAGCCAAGCCCTAGAGTTCTGTGAAGTGGATTAAATCTGAAGCCCCTTTATATAGGGGTATGGTGTTTCATTTGTAATCTATCTTCTATACCAGTGGTTCCCAACCTTTTCACCACAAAGGACCCCTTTTATTTTTATTTTTTTCCCACGGACCCCATGTTTTTGAAAGATTCCGTCTACCAAACAAACTGTTTTTATTAACTAATAATTAACTCGTTTTCTCATTTTTCACTATCAAATAAAGGACATATAAGTGAGTATGCAATTAAAATACAGCCTATTAAAAAAGTATTAATAATTCCAGCCAAGAACAAGGAAATGTACGATTTCCATTGGAGCCTCTCGAAATATTGAAAGCTCACGGACCCCCAGTACTACCTTCGCGGACCCCCAGGGGTCCTGGGACCCCAGGTTGGGAACCACTGTTCTATACTATTAAAACTGTAATGGCGTGCGTACGTGTGTGACGCAGAAATTTAGTTATAACAACTAAAAAAATTAATGACTGAAAAATAATGTAAACAACAATAAGAACTACGATAATTTACAAAAACAAAATATTAATAGTTAAAATACTAAAATATGACTCAAAACGAAAAAATAAAGAATCAAAACAATTTGAAAGAATCAACAGGTGAAGGGATCACAGTCTACAGAATTATTCAGAAATAAGCTACTTAATTGTGAAGGACGCCGTTGAATTGGACATATATACCTAAATAAGCACCTCCATGTATGTAGACAACCTTCACGTCGTCATGGTGATTTTTTACCAATAGTCTACTGATGAACATGACCGTCATGGACGGGCACATCAGCTAGTATATGTTACAAACAGAAAATAATATTGGCAACACTTTCTGAGGGAAGTAACTTCAATCAGTAAACAGAAATTGAGAGAAAAAGAAATTTAATATTTCAGTTAACAAAAATAGATAGTATAAATTTTAAAAACTTAGCTGCAACTGAAACGCAACTTCTTGGTAAAGAAAAGATTGTGTAGTGTGTAAAATGCATGTATAATGTAGTGAAGAATAGAGGAAGAAGTGTGTTTGAGAGCATGCTGGGCTGCTCACAGGGTAGATGAGACACGGTAAAAGATCAGCTAAAGAGGACAGTAACAGGAGAAACGGGAGTTTCAGCACTCCCTGTCTCCTGCAACGTCCTCCCCGGAGTACTTCCCTGGTCGATTGGTGTCTACAATCTACTTATTATAGATCATGGGTACTCAAACCTGTGCCCGCGAAGCCATTTCGGTGTGCCCCCGAGCAGCCCCCAGATAAGGTTTTAGAGACTGGTTAATAGAAAGAATATTGCAATTAAAACCAGATAATAATATTTTTTATATGTTTTATGTATTTTTATCATAATATTTTTTATGTGTGCCCCCCCCCCTGGGCTCCAGCATTTGGAAAATGTGTCCGCCTGCGAAAAAGTTTGAACACCTCTGTTATAGATAGTCGTCATTTCTAATAAAACAACAAATGAAATGGATTCTATTTTTTAAATTTCTAAATTTCTACTAAATATAGTTAAAATTAATTAATTAACATTTATTTCCACTAAATTAATTAATAAATTTTAATTAATTTAATTCGTAAATACTATTAACTTTATTCACTTTGATTATAGAACTGATAATTCTGAAAATAGAAAATATTTCACGTGGAATAATAAATAATTCCACTATTCCAAAATATTGTATATCAAGTGGATATGCATTTATTTTCGTTTCAGTGTCAGTGATAAATTTTTATTCAAAGCGTTAATTTAACCCATTAGTGCACATTGGTAGAATTTCCTACCGACAAAATTGTTCGTCATTATTGCATAACTTTTTCTTGTATTCACGTGATCTTCGGTATGAGTCATTGATATGACGCAATCTAAAAGATTGCGTGATCTTCGGTATGAGTGATTGATATGACGCAATCTAAAAGATTGCGTCATATCAATCACTCATATCGAAGATCACGCGAATACAAGGAAAAGTGATACAATAATAACAAACAATTTTGGCGGTAGGAAATTCTACCATGGGCACTAATGGGTTAATATGTTTTACTCCTTTTTTTTTTCAAGTTTATGACTCACCCATCAGAGGTTGTTTAGTATTTAGGTTATTTTGACCCCATTGCAGTGAACAGAAAAATAAATACGAAAATCTGTTAAATAAGGACACAACTACGAATGGTACAGTAATCAGTGAAGCGGAACAGAAACTGACGCAGCACTCAACCCAACTAATTCTTTTAATTCTTGTATTATTATCGTTACCAGGATCATCTTGATTCGAACCCCCGACCTCAGTGTCTTCATTTCGCTTATAGGGAAACGGCATTACCCACCGAGCTACGGACGCTACCCTTTAAATGGCATAATAAAAAAACACTTAATTTGTATATTAGTGGTTTAAATGCCGTATTGGTACAAAAATGTACAAATTTGTTACTGTACATATAATTTTTGTACAATGAGTACACTGTAATTAAACTATAAAAATTTGGACAGAAAATAGAAAGAAGCTTATAAAAAAAAATTCAAAAAATGCATCAAACTCCAAATGATAATAAAAACCCACTCTAATAGACAGAGTTTATTTCCACAACAGTTTCGATGCCCACTGGCATCCTCTTCGGGTGGATACAGAAAAACGTTTTCATTCTTTTTTCTGTATCCACCCGAAGAGGATGCCAGTGGGCATCGAAACTGTTGTGGAAATAAACTCTGTCTATTAGAGTGGGTTTTTATTATCATATTGTGACTTTCACGTAGAAAAAAGTGGTTTTTTTGCATAAACTCCAAATGATTTGTGAGAAAAATAAATGTATTAACAATTTGGTGTGAAAGTACTCGGCAGAACTACTAATGAAAGGAAAATTTCCATAAATATACATGATTTAACGTTAATTTTAAAGTAAACACTTATGTATTCAAAACTTTTATTTAAAAACAGCTATGTATTTAAAAAGTGTATTTAAAATATCTTTGTATTTAAAAAAAACTGTATTTAATGCATACTGACAACATACTTTTATTATTAAATGTAATAATAAATACCATACAGTCGCAGGGAAAAAGGTTCGTGAAATTTTAAAGAATCTACAAAAAATAATAAAAATTTCAAAACCTCATTATTTTTTATAATGATAATAATAATAATAATAATAATAATAATAATATGACCCCTTTTAATTATTTTTTTGAACCTATTTCCTCCCTATTCAAACTGATTCTGCTTCGATTCTCATAAAAAAAAGATGAAAAATGTTTCGCGGCGTAAATCGGATGAAATTTTAAAATATTTAACATTTTGCACCAATAAAATAGCTTCTTTACCTAAAAAGGAAAAATTCGTTTTAATAGCCATAAATTAGAGGGAGACCATTAATCTCGTAACATGAGATCGCCTCTCATTTCCCATAATTTATGCAGTTTTAATGCGCGTATTCATTCTTTAGGTAAAAAAAAATATTGTTATTTTTGTTATTATTATAATTATTATTATAATTATTATTATTATTATCTATACAAGTGTGGGTACGGACTCCAATTTATCATTTTACCCGACTATTTCCCCAGTTTATGCCAATTTTTACGCCCGTGTTTCTCGCTTGTAATTCTCGCTATTTTCTCTTGAATGACCGACAGGTCGCTTTCCCTCGCGAAATGGAAAACGTCCTCCTCCATCATAGAGTGTCATTTCACTGTCTTATTTATTTATGCTTTCCTCGAAATTCAGCATTTTTGGCTGAATTTATTCTCGACCTTCTCCTGGATTTAAAATCACCTTCACAAAATCGCGAAAAGAAGCAAAAAGTGGGGAATTTTTAAAATTACGTTTGGGGGTTGTATGTAAACGAAAGTGGGGGGAAGAGAGACGAAGTCGCTTTGATTTAGGACTCGCCATTCGTGTTTTACAATTATGGTCGGAAAAATTATAGGAAAATCTTTGATTCTTCGTTCGCTGATTTCTGTTTTGTTTCGTATTTTTGACATTTCTTTGTCAGTTATTCCTGAAAGGTAGAATTTTATGTTTTATATTATTGTTTATCTGTTCACGAGAACAATTTGTCATATATATATATATATATATATATAATATATATATAGCGCCTCGGGGGTGTAGTGGTTAGCGTCGCTGACTACGAATGCATCGGCCCCGCGATCGAGACCCGGTGACGGCAGGCGGCGCGCAGCAAAACCCATCTGTTCATCCTTCCACACAATAAAAAGAAAGTGGTTGGTAGATTAATGGGTACCCTGGGTGGCCTAGTGGTTAAGACGCTGGGCTGCTGGTGGGGCGTGGTTAGGATTCCACGTTAAACTGTAGGTCTAAGGTGGAGTGAAAAGCTTGACCTTCGTCAGAATGAACAATTCGGGCGGAAGATTACCAAAGGTTACCAAAGGTATATATATATATATATATACTTTATAAACATATATACTGTGTGTGTGTGTATATATATATATATATATATATATATATTGCAACTTCAACCCTCATCTTATAAATGTTCATATCAACGAGTCTCGTGGCTTAATACTGCAATCTCCTTGAGTTGGTTTTTAGGTGGTGGCATGACACGCGTCATATTTGATATGAATCTTTCAAAATGAGTCTTAAATTTGGAATATCTGTACTCTCAATACATAGCCAAGTGGATAATATATAGACGCTCTCGGGGTCACACTCCAAGTGTTGTTCGACCTTTAGCTAGAAGCCTTTTTTCCCAGAGCAGTCTACCTTGCGTTAAGCTGTAGAAGCTAGTGCTGAGCTGCTGTCAAATGCTTGTGCACTGAAACAGCTTGGTCACGAAGCAAACATTGCATTAATGATCACACTTGATACCTTCATCTTCAACAAGCGGCTAGTTGAGTTTCAGTGATCACATCCACACACGCAAAAAGTCATCATGTTGCTGCAGTTTCAACTCGTCACACGACAGGGTGACTAGTCTGTGTAGCTGACATCTCTTGAAAGTATACGTATTTTATTTTCATTAATTTATTGTTTTTGTTGCATTCATCTTTTTCTGCATTTGTATTTTCATCTCGTGGTTTTATGTTATTTATGTTTAGCCTCAGTTTTCGAACGTTCGGTAACAACGATGTTGTGACACCAGCAGAGAGATCAGCTCCATTACTCATTCATTCACTCACCTCCCCATTCCGAAGGAGCGGAGACGGTTTTCAAAAACAAAGGTGTGGCATAGGAATATTTTCCAAAATAACTTACAATTTTCCAATAACAAATTATTTGGGTTTTTCGAAATTTTCAGTAAATTTTCCGCAGACTTTTCTTTCGCGAACATTTTTTCCGCCGTTATATGTTCTTTTTAACTTTAGATAGACGTCATACATTCAAATCCTAATTTTTCAATCTCTTTTTTTTAGTACTTAATGGTATATAGTTTATTTTATTACTGAAACTAAGTTCCATGGAACGTAGTGAATATAATAAATCATATCTCAGTTGAGGGAACTTTTTAAATCCTTCGTGTGTAACAGAACTTACAAAATATTTCGACTTTTAGAAGCATAAGGACAACTCAAAGCCACCAGGACTTTTTTTGGTTATCCACGTCCAGAATAAGAACCAAATCACCCTAAATACATAATGCGATGTTTTACTCCATAACAGTAGAATTGTACGAAGAATCTCAGCTATTTACATTCTAACGTATAATTTTCGGAAAACATAATATATACTTAATAATGAGAATTCAGAATTCCGTTCTTAAATAATGTAAAAATAAATGTTAAATGTTAAATAATTAGTGAAGTAAAGACAATTAATATATGCATGAATATTGTGAAAGAAAATTAAAGTCTAATTAAAAGCACTTTGAAGGATTGCGCGATGGATAAATATGGATAAATAAAGAACAGCCAATAAAATTATATAAATTAAATAAATGAGGGTGTACTGTACAATGGATAAGTGCCACGAACCTGACATCTGTGCGATGAGGGAGTGATGCTCGAAGCTCCTACTACAGGTTACCAGATAAACAGCGTACATGATATTAAGGAATTACTTTATTAACATCATTTTTTTAAAGTGTTTCATACAGTATGTATAAAAATTAAAAATGATTGAATATTTATAAGTACACACACACACACACACACACAGTTAGTCAGACAGAAAGACATTTCGACAACCAAACACGCAGATAGAACGATAAACATTCAGCTCGAAAGACAGAACACCAATAGACATAGAACACAACATAATTTCGGTTTTAGTTTTGTAATGGATATATAAATAGAAAATAGAATAATAGTGACTAACAAAAAATGTTAATTGTTCTATATGACTAACATTGTTAATGAACAAAGTCCAATTGCTAATAATAATGCATAAAACTATATAGGAAATATTGGCCATTTTTGTAAACAGTTTAACTGAGAGTGGTTCCCAACCTTTTTTAGGCCAACGCCCCCTTATGTCCATCAATATTTGCTGGTGCCCCCTCATAAAGATAAATATAACAAGACAAGTGATAAGTGATTTATTAATAGAAAGTAATAATTTTACAGTGTCTTAGCTTCCCCCTAAGATTCTCAAATGCCCACTGGGGGGGCGGTGGCGCCCACGTTGGGAACCAATGGTCCTTTAACATATCCCATTCATCTCTGTTGATGCGTCTACGACAGTTAATCACTGCAAATGATAACTGTGAAGGATCAAGTAAAGTTTCAAGCAAAAATAGTTCATCAGTTTATCAGTGAACCAACCTTCAGAATTTTTTAATACTGTTCTTAAATTTGAAATTAATAGATAATTCAAGGATTCATATAACTAATTAAATAAAAATAACCATTATATATGCATCAAGATTGGCAAGAAAATTGGAATTTAATCAAAAGTATAAATGAAGAATAAGCATTAATGGATAAATGTAAATAAATAATGATAAAGAGAATGAAAATAACTATGAAAACATTAGTATAGACGCAAAACTATAGAAAGGGGCAAGGGGATAGGTGTGCCAGTGCCAAAAGGGGAAGGGAGTGCCACTGAGGGGAATGACGGAGGGGGAAAAGGGAGTGCCACTGAGGAGTGCCAGTGGAGCAAAATTTTAATCCCTGATAAGATCTTAATCCGTTAAGAGCTTTTGATAAAAAAATTTAAAATTAAAAAGGGTGACGTTACAGTATGAACTTTAGCGGCCACCGTTTTAATAGCAAAAAAAATTTGTTACTGATACATATAAGGGTTAAGGGTCACCAGCAGCACGATGACCTAATAATATAAATATAAGGTTTAGAGGCTGCAATAATAATATAAATATAAGGTATAGGGTAACCGGCAGGACGATGATACGATAATATAAATATAAAGTATAGAGCCCACCGGTAATACTGACTTAGGTGCATCATAATAACAGTAATACTAATAATAACAAGAAAAATAATAATACTCACGCTGAACGATTCCGAACGCTTGTGTGTGCACGTTACCGCAGAATGCGCGCGTGCGGCGCAGCCGAAAGTTTTGTTTGTTTGTTTGAACAGCGATTTTTAGCACTTTCGGTATAAACTATTCCAAAATTCGTACACTGTCACCTCTGAATACAAACAGGTCTAAGCAAACACCCAGCCAGCCAGTATCCCGTTTGAAACGGTTGAAAAGTTCAACCTAAAAGCCACTCAAGTCTTTCACATCCCCAGAGACCCGTCAGCCAGTCATTCCAGACCCTACAGACCCGCCAGCGGAAATTCCAGAGTGTTTACATATATTATTCAACAATAAATATTAAATTATAAATCATGGATACTTTTAATTATATGCATTAGAATGTATCGTACCGATGATGAGGCTGGAAATGAATTTCCTACTCCAACAAATCCTTCAAATAGGGCGATTTGGTGATGAAGGACGAACGCAGTTCGGGCTTGCACCTCATCAGCAACAGGTGACAGGGCCAGACAGTAATAACCCAAATAAAACAGAACAGCAACACACACGCACACTATATATCATTATTACGCGAGGTTTGTTTAAAAAGTATCCGGATTGATGCGATTATAGACAGAATATGGTAAAGTACTTACAGGATTTGGAGCAGTGATGGGCAACCTAGGCTAGTGAGTGGGCCGTATGAGTGGCCTTCCTTCATCTCAGTGGGCCGCAAGATTAAAAATGTGCATGTGCGCTAAACATGGCCCCACGAATATGCTTAAATACATTTAATACAGCCCGAAAATTTCATAAAGAGTTAAAGAAAATTATTATTTATAAATTAATTGAATTGTGATCAACTTCAAATAGTAAAGCAAAAGAAACATTTTTCAATAATATAATAATTAATATAAAGAAATTTTGTTAAATCAAACAAAATTATCAGTAGATTATGGAAATATTAATATAAATTCCAAAAATTTTATTCATGTGGACAATGGTTAGTAAAATGTTTCTTGGGCCGCACTCAGAAACCTGATGGGCCGCAGGTTGCCCATCACTGATTTGGGGCTTAATCTCCCTCAAAGTACGCTCCTTCTGAAGCCACACACTTTGCCCAACGATCCTGCCACTGTTGAAAACATTTTTCGAAAGCACTTTTCGGAATGGCCAAAAGCTGTTCCGTGGAATTTCTTTTAATGGTCTCAACATCACCGAATCGGTGTCCTTTCAGGTTTGTTTGAGCTCCGGAAACAAAAAAAAGTCGCATGGAGCCAAATCCGGCGAATATGGAGGCTGTTGTACGTAGAGGGGTAGCGTTTTTGGCCAAAAATTGCTGGACAAGTTGCAACGAGTGAGATGGCTAGGGATGCACCGGATAGTGAATTTTACTATCCGGCCGGATGCCGGATTTGCCGGCTTTTACAAAAAATCCGGCCCGAATTATCCGGCCGGATAGTATGTATCTATGTATCTACAGTATGTATTAATGCAGCATATTATTAGTATTAAGAACAAAAAACAAGGGTTTTTTTTTTATCTAAAAGTAGCTAGTGTTTGTTATTATAGCTTATAGACAGCAGCTCTTCTTCTGCGGTAAACATGTTGCTCTCCTCAAATCTGCCAGCGAACTGAGCTGTTTGCACAGGCATATCTGTACAGTGTGGAGGAAAAACACACAGTTCAGTTTTGTCTTCGCAGACTTGGTCTGTACAACTGCAGACAAATTTAAACAAAAGTCTGAGCGTGTGTAGGGGCCCTTTTACATCTGAGGGGTGTTCTCAGAGAGAATGTTTTCTGAGTATGGAAACATCTTCGAGGAAAAACGAAGCAGACTTTTACCTCGCAAAGGAGAGCAGCTCCTTTTTATACACCATAACGCCAATAAGTTCCGCCTGTAAAGGATATGCCCCCAGCCCACCACACCAATGAATAATGATTAATTCAAGTATATGTCACAGGTGTTTTTATATATATTTTTCATTTTGGTTACAATACAACACTTTCCATAGATCTTTAGTTTTAGTGTAGTGTATTACTTTGATGTATGGTCATAAGTCATCTGAATCAGGAAATTCCCGTTATTAATAATTATGTTGTAGACAAAGTTGTGTGGATCAGTTGAGATGAGTTTCATTATCTAATAAGTACTGACTAATTTAGTAAATTTACCTTCTCCTCATCTTTGGGCCATCTATTGCTAGTAGTTAGTTTGTAATTATTTTTGTAAAGTTATATTATGATTTATGACAAAAATAAAGTGTGAGAAAATTACAAGAACTAATAATAAGGAGTCCAACTCAGTCTGAATGAGTCCTATTATTATCCATTTTCATTTATTTTCTCTTTATTTAAGTAAGGTTGAAAATTTTAACTATCTGACAGGATGCCGATAGTGAAAATATCTACTATCCGGCCGGAGAGTCCGGAGACTGGATGCTTCATCACGATAACGCTCCATCTCACATAACAAAATTAAATAATTTATGCTATACCTATGATAGGTGTGTGTGTGTGTGTGTGTGTGTAAACCTCAAAGCTCTATCAGACAAATTATGCTCGTATCAAGTTGAGGGGGTGAATCTATAGAGGAAGTACAAGAAATTAAATATTTTGTTCGAATTATCATTAATTCCTTGTTTAATGTTTCAGATACTGTATAAGAAAACGATGGCTTTGTATTAATCAAATATAGCTATGGGAGAGAAAAATCATGATCTTCAATCATTGTTTATATATACTCGTATATGTTAACCCTCCGTCTATGGCCTTGGGTGGTTCAAAGTTGACGGAGGTTTTGGTTAGGTGGCAGCAACGTATTTCTCACTCCGGGGTAGCTGGTACCCGTGTAGGGACTCGGAATAGTTCTTTAATACTACACTCCGATTTCTTCTTGTAGTAGAGCGGAGGATTCTGTGAACATTTGCTGTGATTGGTGATTCCCCGATTGTCAGAACAGTTGTCAGAACTATGCATAGGAACCTGTCTACCCATTTCTTAAAATTATTATTCAGATTGGTGCGTAATAGAGAATGAACAGTTCTTTTGGCTGTACATTAAAAAGTTTTGGTTCTCATATTCTCAAGGGAGTTTGCATCCTCGTTTAAATTGATGATGGAGGGAATTATCATATATCTGTATGAGCATACAAGCGCTGACCCATCTTTATGGAGCTGGACCGTAAATGTTCAGCTTCGCAAATGTTTGTTAACCACAATGTCTAGAACCATTCGAAGGCTGCGCCAGTGGTGCAATACATTCCAATGCATAGAATTAAAAGTCATTCATGATTTATAATTTAATATTTATTGTTGAATAATGTATGTAAACACTCTGGACTCTTTTCCGCTGGCGGGTTCTCCGGAGTCTTGAATGGCTCTCTGACATTATTGTCATATGCCTAAGTTATTGTTATCGTGGTCTCTGGGGATATGAATGGCTGAAAGTGGCAGGCCAGATCGGCTTTTAGGCTGAACGTTACTGTCTGAACGGATCTCTTTGGTTTGAGAAGTGACAGTGTATGGATGTATATTAAACTCAAGTCTCGAACTTTGGAATAATTTATATTGAAAGTGTTCAAAACTGGTGTTAAAACAAAGAAACAAAAACAAAAGCTTACGTTTCGGCCTCGCGCCGTCCTGCGGTAATGTGCACACGGAAGCGTTCGGGAACATTCAACGGTGAATATTATTATTTGTATTGTTATTATTAGTATTATTATTGTCATATGCCTAAGTCATTGTTATCGGTGGCCTCTATAATTTATATTTATATTATTATTACGTCATCGTGTGGTCAGTGACCTCTAAACCTTATATTTATGTTATTATTTGGTCGTTCTGTTGGTAGCCCCTAATCCTTATATTTATATTTATTGTTGTCTTCGTGCTGCCGGTGGCTCCTAAACCTTATATTTATATTTATTGCTTTGAAAATCTTTTGCTATTAAAATGGTGGCC
This sequence comes from Bathynomus jamesi, assembly GCA_023014485.1. Lineage (NCBI taxonomy): Eukaryota > Metazoa > Arthropoda > Malacostraca > Isopoda > Cirolanidae > Bathynomus > Bathynomus jamesi. The sequence goes on from JAJOZX010002727.1 coordinate 13,867, forward strand.
GCTAAAATTTATAGTGAAACAGCATACAATTTTTTTTTTATCATTTTTATTTTTTTATCAAAAGCCATTAATCAAAAGCCACAAAAAGGTTTATCAGGGATTAAGATATCGTGTATTGGTTTTTATTAAGTAAAGATAATAATGTCTAATAAGAAATTAATGTTTTGTTTAATAAGAAATTGGAGCTATTGGAGAATAGGGACCCCAGCCTTCTTTAGTTAGGTTTATAAGGCTAACTAACGAAAATATCACGACCTAACCCAACCAATCGTTAGGTTAACTGTACGCCCTTGACGATTGGTTAGGTTAGGTCATGATATTTTCGTTAGTTAGCCTTATAAAGCTAACTAAAGAAGGCTGGGGTCCCTATTCTTCAATAGCTCCAAGAAATTTAATTATCGTTTGGGGTCTTTTCCAAATGGACGACCCCACGGGATTTAGCTGAAATTTTTATTAATACATATATCTTAATGTCTTGACAACCGAAATAATATTTTTTTCATGGAGAAACGCGCAGAAGGTAAAGTAAAATGAAAAAAAAAATAGAGAGAGAACTAGTTTGCCGCGCGCATGACGGTTTCCATGCTAACAGACAAAAATAAAATAAGAAATCCTTTATTTAACAAATATTTAACAAAGTATTTGTTTTACTGAATAAATAATAGTAAAAATATTTTAATGTCTCTTAGTATTTTGTTGAATAAATCTTTATTTTTGTTCCTTTGTCTCCATATCTACTTACTCGCATAAATATAAGTCTATCATTTGACGATAGGTCCCGCACTGTCGCTTGTTACGTTGTTTCAAAGCATGCCAGGTGCTCTCTATAGTTTGCATGTGTGGGCGCCTGATTCTGGATTAATAACTTTGGACCACATGTCACTAATAACTGTAGTGCCTTGCCGAATATTTGTTTTTATACAGTTCAGTAATGTTTCCGCATTTCTCTTTGGCACTGTACAGAAATACCTCTTTGGTTTCGCGACAAATGCCGCCAAATACCCATTGCTCCGCTAAAACTTTTCCTTTGTTGTTCTTATGTCTGTCAAATGTGTTTTTAAACAGAGTTGTCTATTTACTTTTGTCAACCATATTTATATACAGGGTGTCTCAGAAGTCGTGCACCATAGACTTTATTCACATCTACGAGGTTTACGAGTCGAAATGGTTTATAAGTGATGTTTAATTACAATATATGTTCGATAATGTTCAATAATAAAATTAATAGTATGTACAGTTAATCAAAAAGCTATCTTAAAATAATTAAATTGAATGAAGCTATATTAGCCAATGGTGCGCGACTTTTGAGACACCCTTGGCTGATATAGCTTCATTCAATTTAATTATTTTAAGATATCTTTTTAATTAATTGTACGTACTATTAATTTTATTATTCGAACATTATCGAACATATATTGTAATTAAACATCACTTATCAAACCATTTCGATTCGTAAACCTCGTAAGTCTGAATAAAGCCTATGGTGCGCGACTTCTAAGACACCCTGTGTATATATATATATATTCAATAAGATAATTATAACAAGTGTATTTTCACCCAAACATATGGCTCTAAAAAGTTTGAACACCCCTGTTATAGATAGTCGTCATTTCTAATAAAACAACAAATGAAATGGATTCTATTTTTTAAATTTCTAAATTTCTACTAAATATAGTTAAAATTAATTAATTAACATTTATTTCCACTAAATTAATTAATAAATTTTAATTAATTTAATTCGTAAATACTATTAACTTTATTCACTTTGATTATTATAGAACTGATAATTCTGAAAATAGAAAATATTTCACGTGGAATAATAAATAATTCCACTATTCCAAAATATTGTATATCAAGTGGATATGCATTTATTTTCGTTTCAGTGTCAGTGATAAATTTTTTATTCAAAGCGTTAATTTAACCCATTAGTGCACATTGGTAGAATTTCCTACCGACAAAATTGTTCGTCATTATTGCATAACTTTTTCTTGTATTCACGTGATCTTCGGTATGAGTCATTGATATGACGCAATCTAAAAGATTGCGTGATCTTCGGTATGAGTGATTGATATGACGCAATCTAAAAGATTGCGTCATATCAATCACTCATACCGATTACCGAAGATCACGCGAATACAAGAATTTTTAATTTTCGGACGCTACCCTTTAAATGGCATAATAAAAAAACACTTAATTTGTATATTAGTGGTTTGAATGCCGTATTGGTACAAAAATGTACAAATCTGTTACTGTACATATAATTTTTGTACAGTGAGTACACTGTAATTAAACTATAAAAATTTGGGAAAAAAATAGAAAGAAGCTATTATAAAAAAAAAATTCAAAAAATGCATCAAACTCCAAATGATAATAAAAAACCCACTCTAATAGACAGAGTTTATTTCCACAACAGTTTCGATGCCCACTGGCATCCTCTTCGGGTGGATACAGAAAAACGAATGAAAACGTTTTTCTGTATCCACCCGAAGAGGATGCCAGTGGGCATCGAAACTGTTGTGGAAATAAACTCTGTCTATTAGAGTGGGTTTTTATTATCATATTGTGACTTTCACGTAGAAAAAAGTGAAGTTTTTTTGCATAAACTCCAAATGATTTGTGAGAAAAATAAATGTATTAACAATTTGGTGTGAAAGTACTCGGCAGAACTACTAATGAAAGGAAAATTTCCATGAATATACATGATTTAACGTTAATTTTAAAGTAAACACTTATGTATTCAAAACTTTTATTTAAAAACAGCTATGTATTTAAAAAGTGTATTTAAAATATCTTTGTATTTAAAAAAAAACTGTATTTAATGCATACTGACAACATACTTTTATTATTACATGTAATAATAAATACTATAAAGTCGCAGGGAAAAAGGTTCGTGAAATTTTAAAGAATCTACAAAAAAATAATAAAAATTTCAAAACCTCATTATTTTATAATGATAATAATAATAATAAATAATAATAATAATAATAATATGACCCCTTTTAATTATTTTTTTGAACCTATTTCCTCCCTATTCAAACTGATTCTGCTTCGATTCTCATAAAAAAAAGATGAAAATGTTTCGCGGCGTAAATCGGATGAAATTTTAAAATATTTAACATTTTGCACCAATAAAATAGCTTCTTTACCTAAAAAGGAAAAATTCGTTTTAATAGCCATAAATTAGAGGGAGACCATTAATCTCGTAACATGAGATCGCCTCTCATTTCCCATAATTTATGCAGTTTTAATGCGCGTATTCATTCTTTAGGTAAAAAAAAATATTGTTATTTTTGTTATTATTATAATTATTATTATAATTATTATTATTATTATCTATACAAGTGTGGGTAGGGACTCCAATTTATCATTTTACCGACTATTTCCCCAGTTTATGCCAATTTTACGCCCGTGTTTCTCGCTTGTAATTCTCGCTATTTTCTCTTGAATGACCGACAGGTCGCTTTCCCTCGCGAAATGGAAAACGTCCTCCTCCATCATAGAGTGTCATTTCACTGTCTTATTTATTTATGCTTTCCTCGAAATTCAGCATTTTTGGCTGAATTTATTCTCGACCTTCTCCTGGATTTAAAATCACCTTCACAAAATCGCGAAAAGAAGCAAAAAGTGGGGAATTTTTAAAATTACGTTTGGGGGTTGTATGTAAACGAAAGTGGGGGGAAGAGAGACGAAGTCGCTTTGATTTACGAGTCGCCATTCGTGTTTTACAATTATGGTCGGAAAAATTATAGGAAAATCTTTGATTCTTCGTTCGCTGATTTCTGTTTTGTTTCGTATTTTTGACATTTCTTTGTCAGTTATTCCTGAAAGGTAGAATTTTATGTTTTATATTATTGTTTATCTGTTCACGAGAACAATTTGTCATATATATATATATATATATATATATATATATATATATAGCGCCTCGGGGGTGTAGTGGTTAGCGTCGCTGACTACGAATGCATCGGCCCGCGATCGAGACCCGGTGACGGCAGGCGGCGCGCAGCAAAACCCAGCTGTTCATCCTTCCACACAATAAAAAGAAAGTGGTTGGTAGATTCATGGGTACCCTGGGTGGCCTAGTGGTTAAGACGCTGGGCTGCTGGTGGGGCGTGGTTAGGATTCCACGTTAAACTGTAGGTCTAAGGGGAGTGAAAAGCTTGACCTTCGTCAGAATGAACAATTCGGGCGGAAGCTTACCAAAGGTTACCAAAGGTATATATATATATATATATATATATACTTATAAACATATATACTGTGTGTGTGTGTGTGTGTATATATATATATATATATATATATATATATATATATATATATTGCAACTTCAACCCTCATCTTATAAATGTTCATATCAACGAGTCTCGTGGCTTAATACTGCAATCTCCTTGAGTTGGTTTTAGGTGGTGGCATGACACGCGTCATATTTGATATGAATCTTTCAAAATGAGTCTTAAATTTGGAATATCTGTACTCTCAATACATAGCCAAGTGGATAATATATAGACGCTCTCGGGGTCACACTCCAAGTGTTGTTCGACCTTTAGCTAGAAGCCTTTTTTCCCAGAGCAGTCTACCTTGCGTTAAGCTGTAGAAGCTAGTGCTGAGCTGCTGTCAAATGCTTGTGCACTGTGAAACAGCTTGGTCACGAAGCAAACATTGCATTAATGATCACACTTGATACCTTCATCTTCAACAAGCGGCTAGTGAGTTTCAGTGATCACATCCACACACGCAAAAAGTCATCATGTTGCTGCAGTTTCAACTCGTCACACGACAGGGTGACTAGTCTGTGTAGCTGACATCTCTTGAAAGTATACGTATTTTATTTTCATTAATTTATTGTTTTTGTTGCATTCATTTTTCTGCATTTGTATTTTCATCTCGTGGTTTTATGTTATTTATGTTTAGCCTCAGTTTTCGAACGTTCGGTAACAACGATGTTGTGACACCAGCAGAGAGATCAGCTCCATTACTCATTCATTCACTCACCTCCCCATTCCGAAGGAGCGGAGACGGTTTTCAAAAACAAAGGTGTGGCATAGGAATATTTTCCAAAATAACTTACAATTTCCAATAACAAATTATTGGGTTTTTCGAAATTTTCAGTAAATTTTCCGCAGACTTTTCTTTCGCGAACATTTTTTCCGCCGTTATATGTTCTTTTTAACTTTAGATAGACGTCATACATTCAAATCCTAATTTTTCAATCTCTTTTTTTAGTACTTAATGGTATATAGTTTATTTTATTACTGAAACTAAGTTCCATGGAACGTAGTGAATATAATAAATCATATCTCAGTTGAGGGAACTTTTAAATCCTTCGTGTGTAACAGAACTTACAAAATATTTCGACTTTTAGAAGCATAAGGACAACTCAAAGCCACCAGGACTTTTTTTGGTTATCCACGTCCAGAATAAGAACCAAATCACCCTAAATACATAATGCGATGTTTTACTCCATAACAGTAGAATTGTACGAAGAATCTCAGCTATTTACATTCTAACGTATAATTTTCGGAAAACATAATATATACTTAATAATGAGATTCAGAATTCCGTTCTTAAATAATGTAAAAATAAATGTTAAATGTTAAATAATTAGTGAAGTAAAGACAATTATATATGCATGAATATTGTGAAAGAAAATTAAAGTCTAATTAAAAGCATTTGAAGGATTGCGCGATGGATAAATATGGATAAATAAAGAACAGCCAATAAAATATATAAATTAAATAAATGAGGGTGTACTGTACAATGGATAAGTGCCACGAACCTGACATCTGTGCGATGAGGGAGTGATGCTCGAAGCTCTACTACAGGTACCAGATAAACAGCGTACATGATATTAAGGAATTACTTTATTAACATCATTTTTTTAAAGTGTTTCATACAGTATGTATAAATTAAAAATGATTGAATATTTATAAGTACACACACAACACACACACACACAGTTAGTCAGACAGAAAGACATTTCGACAACCAAACACGCAGATAGAACGATAAACATTCAGCTCGAAAGACAGAACACCAAATAGACATAGAACACAACATAATTTCGGTTTTAGTTTTGTAATGGATATATAAATAGAAAATAGAATAATAGTGACTAACAAAAAATGTTAATTGTTCTATATGACTAACATTGTTAATGAACAAAGTCCAATTGCTAATAATAATGCATAAAACTATATAGGAAATATTGGCCATTTTTGTAAACAGTTTAACTGAGAGTGGTTCCCAACCTTTTTTAGGCCAACGCCCCCTTATGTCCATCAATATTTGCTGGTGCCCCCTCATAAAGATAATAATATAACAAGACAAGTGATAAGTGATTTATTAATAGAAGTAATAATTTACAGTGTCTTAGCTTCCCCTAAGATTCTCAAATGCCCACTGGGGGGGCGGTGGCCCCACGTTGGGAACCAATGCGTCCTTTAACATATCCATTCATCTCTGTTGATGCGTCTACGACAGTTAATCACTGCAAATGTAACTGTGAAGGATCAAGTAAAGTTTCAAGCAAAAATAGTTCATCAGTTTATCAGTGAACCAACCTTCAGAATTTTAATACTGTTCTTAAATTGAAATTAATAGATAATTCAAGGATTCATATAAACTAATTAAATAAAAATAAACCATTATATATGCATCAAGATTGGCAAGAAAATTGGAATTAATCAAAAGTATAAATGAAGATAAGCATTAATGGATAAATGTAAATAAATAATGATAAAGAGAATGAAAATAACTATGAAAACAGTAGTATAGACGCAAAACTATAGAAAGGGCAAGGGGATAGGTGTGCCAGTGCCAAAAGGGAAGGGAGTGCCACTGAGGGGAATGACGGAGGGGGAAAAGGGAGTGCCACTGAGGAGTGCCAGTGGAGCAAAATTTTAATCCCTGATAAGATTAATCCGTTAAGAGCTTTTGATAAAAAAATTTAAAATTAAAAAGGGTGACGTTACAGTATGAACTTTAGCGGCCACCGTTTTAATAGCAAAAAAAATTTGTTACTGATACATATAAGGGTTAAGGGTCACCAGCAGCACGATGACCTAATAATATAAATATAAGGTTTAGAGGCTGCAATAATAATATAAATATAAGGTATAGGGTAACCGGCAGGACGATGATACGATAATATAAATATAAAGTATAGAGCCCACCGGAATACTGACTTAGGTGCATCATAATAACAGTAATACTAATAATAACAAGAAAAATAATAATACTCACCGCTGAACGATTCCGAACGCTTGTGTGTGCACGTTACCGCAGAATGCGCGCGTGCGGCGCAGCCGAAAGTTTTGTTTGTTTGTTTGAACAGCGATTTTTAGCACTTTCGGTATAACTATTCCAAAATTCGTACACTGTCACCTCTGAATACAAACAGTCTAAGCAAACACCCAGCCAGCCAGTATCCCGTTTGAAACGGTTGAAAAGTTCAACCTAAAGCCACTCAAGTCTTTCACATCCCCAGAGACCCGTCAGCCAGTCATTCAGACCCTACAGACCGCCAGCGGAAATTCCAGAGTGTTTACATATTATTCAACAATAAATATTAAATTATAAATCATGGATACTTTAATTATATGCATTAGAATGTATCGTACCGATGATGAGGCTGGAAATGAATTTCCTACTCCAACAAATCCTTCAAATAGGGCGATTTGGTGATGAAGGACGAACGCAGTTCGGGCTTGCACCTCATCAGCAACAGGTGACAGGGCCAGACAGTAATAACCCAAATAAAACAGAACAGCAACACACACGCACACTATATATCATTATTACGCGAGGTTTGTTTAAAAAAGTATCCGGATTGATGCGATTATAGACAGAATATGGTAAAGTACTTACAGGATTTGGAGCAGTGATGGGCAACCTAGGCTAGTGAGTGGGCCGTATGAGTGGCCTTCCTTCATCTCAGTGGGCCGCAAGATTAAAAATGTGCATGTGCGCTAAACATGGCCCACGAATATGCTTAAATACATTTAATACAGCCCGAAAATTTCATAAAGAGTTAAAAAAATTATTATTTATAAATTAATTGAATTGTGATCAACTTCAAATAGAAAGCAAAAGAAACATTTTTCAATAATATATAATTAATATAAAGAAATTTTGTTAAATCAAACAAAATTATCAGTAGATTATGGAAATATTATATAAATTCCAAAAATTTTATTCATGTGGACAATGGTTATAAAATGTTTCTTGGGCCGCACTCAGAAAACCTGATGGGCCGCAGGTTGCCCATCATGATTTGGGGCTTAATCTCCCTCAAAGTACGCTCCTTCTGAAGCCACACACTTTGCCCAACGATCCTGCCACTGTTGAAAACATTTTTCGAAAGCACTTTCGGAATGGCCAAAAGCTGTTCCGTGGAATTTCTTTTAATGGTCTCAACATCACCGAATCGGTGTCCTTTCAGGTTTGTTTGAGCTCCGGAAACAAAAAAAAGTCGCATGGAGCCAAATCCGGCGAATATGGAGGCTGTTGTACGTAGAGGGGTAGCGTTTTTGGCCAAAAATTGCTGGACAAGTTGCAACGAGTGAGATGGCTAGGGATGCACCGGATAGTGAATTTTACTATCCGGCCGGATGCCGGATTTGCCGGCTTTTAAAAAAATCCGGCCCGAATTATCCGGCCGGATAGTATGTATCTATGTATCTACAGTATGTATTAATGCAGCATATTACTAGTATTAAGAACAAAAAACAAGGGTTTTTTTTTATCTAAAAGTAGCTAGGTGTTTGTTATTATAGCTTATAGACAGCAGCTCTTCTCTGCGGTAAACATGTTGCTCTCCTCAAATCTGCCAGCGAACTGAGCTGTTTGCACAGGCATATCTGTACAGTGTGGAGGAAAAACACACAGTTCAGTTTTGTTTTCGCAGACTTGGTCTGTACAACTGCAGACAAATTTAAACAAAAGTCTGAGCGTGTGTAGGGGCCCTTTTACATCTGAGGGGTGTTCTCAGAGAGAATGTTTTCTGAGTATGGAAACATCTTCGAGGAAAAACGAAGCAGACTTTTACCTCGCAAAGGAGAGCAGCTCCTTTTTATACACCATAACGCCAATAAGTTCCGCCTGTAAAGGATATGCCCCCAGCCCACCACACCAATGAATAATGATTAATTCAAGTATATGTCACAGGTGTTTTTATATATATTTTCATTTGGTTACAATACAACACTTTCCATAGATCTTTAGTTTTAGTGTAGTGTATTACTTTGATGTATGGTCATAAGTCATCTGAATCAGGAAATTCCCGTTATTAATAATTATGTTGTAGACAAAGTTGTGTGGATCAGTTGAGATGAGTTTCATTATCTAATAAGTACTGACTAATTTAGTAAATTTACCTTCTCCTCATCTTTGGGCCATCTATTGCTAGTAGTTAGTTTGTAATTATTTTTGTAAAGTTATATTATGATTTATGACAAAAATAAAGTGTGAGAAAATTACAAGAACTAATATAAGGAGTCCAACTCAGTCTGAATGAGTCCTATTATTATCCATTTTCATTTATTTTCTCTTTATTTAAGTAAGGTTGAAAATTTTAACTATCTGACAGGATGCCGATAGTGAAAATATCTACTATCCGGCCGGAGAGTCCGGAGACTGGATGCTTCATCACGATAACGCTCCATCTCACATAACAAAATTAAATAATTTATGCTATACCTATGATAGGTGTGTGTGTGTGTGTGTGTGTGTGTAAACCTCAAAGCTCTATCAGACAAATTATGCTCGTATCAAGTTGGGGGTGAATCGTAGAGGAAGTACAAGAAATTAAATATTTTGTTCGAATTATCATTAATTCCTTGTTTAATGTTTCAGATACTGATAAGAAAACGATGGCTTTGTATTAATCAAATATAGCTATGGGAGAGAAAAATCATGATCTTCAATCATTGTTTATATATACTCGTATATGTTAACCCTCCGTCTATGGCCTTGGGTGGTTCAAAGTTGACGGAGGTTTTGGTTAGGTGGCAGCAACGTATTTCTCACTCCGGGTAGCTGGTACCCGTGTAGGGACTCGGAATAGTTCTTTAATACTACACTCCGATTTCTTCTTGTAGTAGAGCGGAGGATTCTGTGAACATTTGCTGTGATTGGTGATTCCCCGATGTCAGAACAGTTGTCAGAACTATGCATAGGAACCTGTCTACCCATTTCTTAAAATTATTATTCAGATTGGTGCGTAATAGAGAATGAACAGTTTTTTGGCTGTACATTAAAAGTTTTGGTTCTCATATTCTCAAGGGAGTTTGCATCCTCGTTTAAATTGATGATGGAGGGAATTATCATATATCTGTATGAGCATACAAGCGCTGACCCATCTTTATGGAGCTGGACCGTAAATGTTCAGCTTCGCAAATGTTTGTTAACCACAATGTCTAGAACCATTCGAAGGCTGCGCCAGTGGTGCAATACATTCCAATGCATAGAATTAAAAGTCTTCATGATTTATAATTTAATATTTATTGTTGAATAATGTATGTAAACACTCTGGACTCTTTTCCGCTGGCGGGTTCTCCGGAGTCTTGAATGGCTCTCTGACATTATGTCATATGCCTAAGTTATTGTTATCGTGGTCTCTGGGGATATGAATGGCTGAAAGTGGCAGGCCAGATCGGCTTTTAGGCTGAACGTTACTGTCTGAACGGATCTCTTTGGTTTGAGAAGTGACAGTGTATGGATGTATATTAAACTCAAGTCTCGAACTTTGGAATAATTTATATTGAAAGTGTTCAAAAAGGTGTTAAAACAAAGAAACAAAACAAAAGCTTACGTTTCGGCCTCGCGCCGTCCTGCGGTAATGTGCACACGGAAGCGTTCGGGAACATTCAACGGTGAATATTATTATTGTATTGTTATTATTAGTATTATTATTGTCATATGCCTAAGTCATTGTTATCGGTGGCCTCTATAATTTATATTTATATTATTATTACGTCATCGTGGGTCAGTGACCTCTAAACCTTATATTTATGTTATTATTTGGTCGTTCTGTTGGTAGCCCCTAATCCTTATATTTATATTTATTGTTGTCTTCGTGCTGCCGGTGGCTCCTAAACCTTATATTTATATTTATTGCTTTGAAAATCTTTTGCTATTAAAATGGTGGCCGCTAAAATTTATAGTGAAACAGCATACAATTTTTTTTTTATCATTTTTATTTTTTTATCAAAAGCCATTAATCAAAAGCCACAAAAAGGTTTATCAGGGATTAAGATATCGTGTATTGGTTTTTATTAATAAAGATAATAATGTCTAATAAGAAATTAATGTTTTGTTTAATAAGAAATTGGAGCTATTGGAGAATAGGGACCCCAGCCTTCTTTAGTTAGGTTTATAAGGCTAACTAACGAAAATATCACGACCTAACCCAACCAATCGTTAGGTTAACTGTACGCCCTTGACGAGGTTAGGTTAGGTCATGATATTTCGTTAGTTAGCCTTAAAAGCTAACTAAAGAAGGCTGGGTCCCTATTCTTCAATAGCTCCAAGAAATTTAATTATCGTTTGGGGTCTTTTCCAAAGGGACGACCCCACGGGATTTAGCTGAAATTTTTATTAATACATATATCTTAATGTCTTGAAACCGAAATAATATTTTTTTCATGGAGAAACGCGCAGAAGGTAAAGTAAAATGAAAAAAAAAATAGAGAGAGAACTAGTTTGCCGCGCGCATGACGGTTTCCATGCTAACAGACAAAAATAAAATAAGAAATCCTTTATTTAACAAATATTTAACAAAGTATTTGTTTTACTGAATAAATAATAGTAAAAATATTTTAATGTCTTAGTATTTTGTTGAATAAATCTTTATTTTGTTCCTTTGTCTGCATATCTACTTACTCGCATAAATATAAGTCTATCATTTGACGATAGGTCCCGCACTGTCGCTTGTTACGTTGTTTCAAAGCATGCCAGGTGCTCTCTATAGTTTGCATGTGTGGGCGCCTGATTCTGGATTAATAACTTTGGACCACATGTCACTAATAACTGTAGTGCCTTGGAATATTTGTTTTTATACAGTTCAGTAATGTTTCCGCATTTCTCTTTGGCACTGTACAGAAATACCTCTTTGGTTTCGCGACAAATGCCGCCAAATACCCATTGCTCCGCTAAAACTTTCCTTTGTTGTTCTTATGTCTGTCAAATGTGTTTTTAAACAGAGTTGTCTATTTACTTTTGTCAACCATATTTATATACAGGGTGTCTCAGAAGTCGTGCACCATAGACTTTATTCACATCTACGAGGTTTACGAGTCGAAATGGTTTATAAGTGATGTTTAATTACAATATATGTTCGATAATGTTCAATAATAAAATTAATAGTATGTACAGTTAATCAAAAAGCTATCTTAAAATAATTAAATTGAATGAAGCTATATTAGCCAATGGTGCGCGACTTTTGAGACACCCTTGGCTGATATAGCTTCATTCAATTTAATTATTTTAAGATATCTTTTTAATTAATTGTACGTACTATTAATTTTATTATTCGAACATTATCGAACATATATTGTAATTAAACATCACTTATAAACAAACCATTTCGATTCGTAAACCTCGTAAGTCTGAATAAAGCCTATGGTGCGCGACTTCTAAGACACCCTGTGTATATATATATATATTCAATAAGATAATTATAACAAGTGTATTTTCACCCAAACATATGGCTCTAAAAAGTTTGAACACCCCTGTTATAGATAGTCGTCATTTCTAATAAAACAACAAATGAAATGGATTCTATTTTTTAAATTTCTAAATTTCTACTAAATATAGTTAAAATTAATTAATTAACATTTATTTCCACTAAATTAATTAATAAATTTTAATTAATTTAATTCGTAAATACTATTAACTTTATTCACTTTGATTATTATAGAACTGATAATTCTGAAAATAGAAAATATTTCACGTGGAATAATAAATAATTCCACTATTCCAAAATATTGTATATCAAGTGGATATGCATTTATTTTCGTTTCAGTGTCAGTGATAAATTTTTTATTCAAAGCGTTAATTTAACCCATTAGTGCACATTGGTAGAATTTCCTACCGACAAAATTGTTCGTCATTATTGCATAACTTTTTCTTGTATTCACGTGATCTCTCGGTATGAGTCATTGATATGACGCAATCTAAAAGATTGCGTGATCTTCGGTATGAGTGATTGATATGACGCAATCTAAAAGATTGCGTCATATCAATCACTCATACCGAAGATCACGCGAATACAAGAAAAGTGATACAATAATAACAAACAATTTTGGCGGTAGGAAATTCTACCATGGGCACTAATGGGTTAATATGTTTTACTCCTTTTTTTTTTTCAAGTTTATGACTCACCCATCAGAGGTTGTTTAGTATTTAGGTTATTTTGACCCCGCATTGCAGTGAACAGAAAAATAAATACGAAAATCTGTTAAATAAGGACACAACTACGAATGGTACAGTAATCAGTGAAGCGGAACAGAAACTGACGCAGCACTCAACCCAACTAATTCTTTTAATTCTTGTATTATTATCGTTACCAGCATCATCTTGATTCGAACCCCGACCTCAGTGTCTTCATTTCGCTTATAGGGAAACGGCATTACCCACCGAGCTACGGACGCTACCCTTTAAATGGCATAATAAAAAACACTTAATATGAATATTAGTGGTTTCGGATGCCGTATTGGTACAAAAATGTACAAATTTGTTACTGTACATATAATTTTTGTACAATGAGTACACTGTAATTAAACTATAAAAATTTGGACAGAAAATAGAAAGAAGCTTATTATAAAAAAAAATTCAAAAAATGCATCAAAACTCCAAATGATAATAAAAACCCACTCTAATAGACAGAGTTTATTTCCACAACAGTTTCGATGCCCACTGGCATCCTCTTCGGGTGGATACAGAAAAACGTTTTCATTCTTTTTTCTGTATCCACCCGAAGAGGATGCCAGTGGGCATCGAAACTGTTGTGGAAATAAACTCTGTCTATTAGAGTGGGTTTTATTATCATATTGTGACTTTCACGTAGAAAAAAGTGAAGTTTTTTTGCATAAACTCCAAATGATTTGTGAGAAAAATAAATGTATTAACAATTTGGTGTGAAAGTACTCGGCAGAACTACTAATGAAAGGAAAATTTCCAAAATATACATGATTTAACGTTAATTTTAAAGTAAACACTTATGTATTCAAAACTTTTATTTAAAAACAGCTATTTATTTAAAAGTGTATTTAAAATATCTTTGTATTTAAAAAAAACTGTATTTAATGCATACTGACAACATACTTTTATTATTAAATGTAATAATAAATACCATACAGTCGCAGGGAAAAAGGTTCGTGAAATTTTAAAGAATCTACAAAAAAATAATAAAAATTTCAAAACCTCATTATTTTTATAATGATAATAATAATAATAATAATAATAATAATAATAATATGACCCCTTTTAATTATTTTTTTGAACCTATTTCCTCCCTATTCAAACTGATTCTGCTTCGATTCTCATAAAAAAAAAAGATGAAAAATGTTTCGCGCGTAAATCGGATGAAATTTTAAAATATTTAACATTTGCACCAATAAAATAGCTTCTTTACCTAAAAAGGAAAAATTCGTTTTAATAGCCATAAATTAGAGGGAGACCATTAATCTCGTAACATGAGATCGCCTCTCATTTCCCATAATTTATGCAGTTTTAATGCGCGTATTCATTCTTTAGGTAAAAAAAAAATATTGTTATTTTTGTTATTATTATAATTATTATTATAATTATTATTATTATTATCTATACAAGTGTGGGTACGGACTCCAATTTATCATTTTACCCGACTATTTCCCCAGTTTATGCCAATTTTTACGCCCGTGTTTCTCGCTTGTAATTCTCGCTATTTTCTCTTGAATGACCGACAGGTCGCTTTCCCTCGCGAAATGGAAAACGTCCTCCTCCATCATAGAGTGTCATTTCACTGTCTTATTTATTTATGCTTTCCTCGAAATTCAGCATTTTGGCTGAATTTATTCTCGACCTTCTCCTGGATTTAAAATCACCTTCACAAAATCGCGAAAGAAGCAAAAAGTGGGGAATTTTTAAAATTACGTTTGGGGGTTGTATGTAAACGAAAGTGGGGGGAAGAGAGACGAAGTCGCTTTGATTTAGGACTCGCCATTCGTGTTTTACAATTATGGTCGGAAAAATTATAGGAAAATCTTTGATCTTCGTTCGCGCTGATTTCTGTTTTGTTTCGTATTTTTGACATTTCTTTGTCAGTTATTCCTGAAAGGTAGAATTTTATGTTTTATATTATTGTTTATCTGTTCACGAGAACAATTTGTCATAATATATATATATATATATATATATAATATATAGAGCGCCTCGGGGGTGTAGTGGTTAGCGTCGCTGACTACGAATGCATCGGCCCCGGATCGAGACCCGGTGACGGCAGGCGGGCGCGCAGCAAAACCCATCTGTTCATCCTTCCACACAATAAAAAGAAAGTGGTTGGTAGATTCATGGGTACCCTGGGTGGCCTAGTGGTTAAGACGCTGGGCTGCTGGTGGGGCGTGGTTAGGATTCCACGTTAAACTGTAGGTCTAAGGTGGAGTGAAAAGCTTGACCTTCGTCAGAATGAACAATTCGGCGGAAGTTACCAAAGGATATATATATATATATATATACTTTATAAACATATATACTGTGTGTGTGTGTGTATATATATATATATATATATATATATATTGCAACGTCAACCCTCATCTTATAAATGTTCATATCAACGAGTCTCCTGGCTTAATACTGCAATCTCCTTGAGTTGGTTTTTAGGTGGTGGCATGACACGCGTCATATTTGATATGAATCTTTCAAAATGAGTCTTAAATTTGGAATATCTGTACTCTCAATACATAGCCAAGTGGATAATATATAGACGCTCTCGGGGTCACACTCCAAGTGTTGTTCGACCTTTAGCTAGAAGCCTTTTTTCCCAGAGCAGTCTACCTTGCGTTAAGCTGTAGAAGCTAGTGCTGAGCTGCTGTCAAATGCTTGTGCACTGAAACAGCTTGGTCACGAAGCAAACATTGCATTAATGATCACACTTGATACCTTCATCTTCAACAAGCGGCTAGTTGAGTTTCAGTGATCACATCCACACACGCAAAAGTCATCATGTTGCTGCAGTTTCAACTCGTCACACGACAGGCTGACTAGTCTGTGTAGCTGACATCTCTTGAAAGTATACGTATTTTATTTTCATTAATTTATTGTTTTTGTTGCATTCATCTTTTCTTCATTTGTATTTTCATCTCGTGGTTTTATGTTATTATGTTTAGCCTCAGTTTTCGAACGTTCGGTAACAACGATGTTGTGACACCAGCAGAGAGATCAGCTCCATTACTCATTCATTCACTCACCTCCCCATTCCGAAGGAGCGGAGACGGTTTTCAAAAACAAAGGTGTGGCATAGGAATATTTTCCAAAATAACTTACAATTTTCCAATAACAAATTATTTGGGTTTTTCGAAATTTTCAGTAAATTTTCGCAGACTTTTCTTTCGCGAACATTTTTTCCGCCGTTATATGTTCTTTTTAACTTAGATAGACGTCATACATTCAAATCCTAATTTTTCAATCTCTTTTTTTTAGTACTTAATGGTATATAGTTTATTTTATTACTGAAACTAAGTTCCATGGAACGTAGTGAATATAATAAATCATATCTCAGTTGAGGGAACTTTTTAAATCCTTCGTGTGTAACAGAACTTACAAAATATTTCGACTTTTAGAAGCATAAGGACAACTCGAAGCCACCAGGACTTTTTTGGTTATCCACGTCCAGAATAAGAACCAAATCACCCTAAATACATAATGCGATGTTTTACTCCATAACAGTAGAATTGTACGAAGAATCTCAGCTATTTACATTCTAACGTATAATTTCGGAAAACATAATATATACTTAATAATGAGAATTCAGAATTCCGTTCTTAAATAATGTAAAAAATAAATGTTAAATGTTAAATAATTAGTGAAGTAAAGACAATTAATATATGCATGAATATTGTGAAAGAAAATTAAAGTCTAATTAAAAGCACTTTGAAGGATTGCGCGATGGATAAATATGGATAAATAAAGAACAGCCAATAAAATTATATAAATTAAATAAATGAGGGTGTACTGTACAATGGATAAGTGCCACGAACCTGACATCTGTGCGATGAGGGAGTGATGCTCGAAGCTCCTACTACAGGTTACCAGATAAACAGCGTACATGATATTAAGGAATTACTTTATTAACATCATTTTTTTAAAGTGTTTCATACAGTATGTATAAAAATTAAAAATGATTGAATATTTATAAGTACACACACACACACACACACACACAGTTAGTCAGACAGAAAGACATTTCGACAACCAAACACGCAGATAGAACGATAAACATTCAGCTCGAAAGACAGAACACCAATAGACATAGAACACAACATAATTTCGGTTTTAGTTTTGTAATGGATATATAAATAGAAAATAGAATAATAGTGACTAACAAAAAATGTTAATTGTTCTATATGACTAACATTGTTAATGAACAAAGTCCAATTGCTAATAATAATGCATAAAACTATATAGGAAATATTGGCCATTTTTGTAAACAGTTTAACTGAGAGTGGTTCCCAACCTTTTTTAGGCCAACGCCCCCTTATGTCCATCAATATTTGCTGGTGCCCCCTCATAAAGATAATAATATAACAAGACAAGTGATAAGTGATTTATTAATAGAAAGTAATAATTTTACAGTGTCTTAGCTTCCCCCTAAGATTCTCAAATGCCCACTGGGGGCGGTGGCGCCCACGTTGGGAACCAATGGTCCTTTAACATATCCCATTCATCTCTGTTGATGCGTCTACGACAGTTAATCACTGCAAATGATAACTGTGAAGGATCAAGTAAAGTTTCAAGCAAAAATAGTTCATCAGTTTATCAGTGAACCAACCTTCAGAATTTTTTAATACTGTTCTTAAATTTGAAATTAATAGATAATTCAAGGATTCATAAACTAATAATAATAAAAATAACCATTATATATGCATCAAGATTGGCAAGAAAATTGGAATTTAATCAAAAGTATAAATGAAGAATAAGCATTAATGGATAAATGTAAATAAATAATGATAAAGAGAATGAAAATAACTATGAAAACAGTAGTATAGACGCAAAACTATAGAAAGGGGCAAGGGGATAGGTGTGCCAGTGCCAAAAGGGGAAGGGAGTGCCACTGAGGGAATGACGGAGGGGAAAAGGGAGTGCCACTGAGGAGTGCCAGTGGAGCAAATTTTAATCCCTGATAAGATCTTAATCCGTTAAGAGCTTTTGATAAAAAAATTTAAAATTAAAAAGGGTGACGTTACAGTATGAACTTTAGCGGCCACCGTTTTAATAGCAAAAAAATTTGTTACTGATACATATAAGGGTTAAGGGTCACCAGCAGCACGATGACCTAATAATATAAATATAAGGTTTAGAGGCTGCAATAATAATATAAATATAAGGTATAGGGTAACCGGCAGGACGATGATACGATAATAAATATAAAGTATAGAGCCCACGGTAATACTGACTTAGGTGCATCAAATAACAGTAATACTAATAATAACAAGAAAAATAATAATACTCACCGCTGAACGATTCCGAACGCTTGTGTGTGCACGTTACCGCAGAATGCGCGCGTGCGGCGCAGCCGAAAGTTTTGTTTGTTTGTTTGGAACAGCGATTTTTAGCACTTTCGGTATAAAACTATTCCAAAATTCGTACACTGTCACCTCTGAATACAAACAGGTCTAAGCAAACACCCAGCCAGCCAGTATCCCGTTGTGAAACGGTTGAAAAGTTCAACCTAAAAGCCACTCAAGTCTTTCACATCCCCAGAGACCCGTCAGCCAGTCATTCCAGACCCTACAGACCCGCCAGCGGAAATTCCAGAGTGTTACATATATTATTCAACAATAAATATTAAATTATAAATCATGGATACTTTTAATTATATGCATTAGAATGTATCGTACCGATGATGAGGCTGGAAATGAATTTCCTACTCCAACAAATCCTTCAAATAGGGCGATTTGGTGATGAAGGACGAACGCAGTTCGGGCTTGCACCTCATCAGCAACAGGTGACAGGGCCAGACAGTAATAACCCAAATAAAACAGAACAGCAACACACACGCACACTATATATCATTATTACGCGAGGTTTGTTTAAAAAGTATCCGGATTGATGCGATTATAGACAGAATATGGTAAAGTACTTACAGGATTTGGAGCAGTGATGGGCAACCTAGGCTAGTGAGTGGGCCGTATGAGTGGCCTTCCTTCATCTCAGTGGGCCGCAAGATTAAAAATGTGCATGTGCGCTAAACATGGCCCCACGAATATGCTTAAATACATTTAATACAGCCCGAAAATTTCATAAAGAGTTAAAGAAAATTATTATTTATAAATTAATTGAATTGTGATCAACTTCAAATAGTAAAGCAAAAGAAACATTTTTCAATAATATAATAATTAATATAAAGAAATTTTGTTAAATCAAACAAAATTATCAGTAGATTATGGAAATATTAATATAAATTCCAAAAATTTTATTCATGTGGACAATGGTTAGTAAAATGTTTCTTGGGCCGCACTCAGAAACCTGATGGGCCGCAGGTTGCCCATCACTGATTTGGGGCTTAATCTCCCTCAAAGTACGCTCCTTCTGAAGCCACACACTTTGCCCAACGATCCTGCCACTGTTGAAAACATTTTTCGAAAGCACTTTTCGGAATGGCCAAAAGCTGTTCCGTGGAATTTCTTTTAATGGTCTCAACATCACCGAATCGGTGTCCTTTCAGGTTTGTTTGAGCTCCGGAAACAAAAAAAAGTCGCATGGAGCCAAATCCGGCGAATATGGAGGCTGTTGTACGTAGAGGGGTAGCGTTTTTGGCCAAAAATTGCTGGACAAGTTGCAACGAGTGAGATGGCTAGGGATGCACCGGATAGTGAATTTTACTATCCGGCCGGATGCCGGATTTGCCGGCTTTTACAAAAAATCCGGCCCGAATTATCCGGCCGGATAGTATGTATCTATGTATCTACAGTATGTATTAATGCAGCATATTATTAGTATTAAGAACAAAAAAACAAGGGTTTTTTTTTTATCTAAAAGTAGCTAGGTGTTTGTTATTATAGCTTATAGACAGCAGCTCTTCTTCTGCGGTAAACATGTTGCTCTCCTCAAATCTGCCAGCGAACTGAGCTGTTTGCACAGGCATATCTGTACAGTGTGGAGGAAAAACACACAGTTCAGTTTTGTCTTCGCAGACTTGGTCTGTACAACTGCAGACAAATTTAAACAAAAGTCTGAGCGTGTGTAGGGGCCCTTTTACATCTGAGGGGTGTTCTCAGAGAGAATGTTTTCTGAGTATGGAAACATCTTCGAGGAAAAACGAAGCAGACTTTTACCTCGCAAAGGAGAGCAGCTCCTTTTTATACACCATAACGCCAATAAGTTCCGCCTGTAAAGGATATGCCCCCAGCCCACCACACCAATGAATAATGATTAATTCAAGTATATGTCACAGGTGTTTTTATATATATTTTTCATTTTGGTTACAATACAACACTTTCCATAGATCTTTAGTTTTAGTGTAGTGTATTACTTTGATGTATGGTCATAAGTCATCTGAATCAGGAAATTCCCGTTATTAATAATTATGTTGTAGACAAAGTTGTGTGGATCAGTTGAGATGAGTTTCATTATCTAATAAGTACTGACTAATTTAGTAAATTTACCTTCTCCTCATCTTTGGGCCATCTATTGCTAGTAGTTAGTTTGTAATTATTTTTGTAAAGTTATATTATGATTTATGACAAAAATAAAGTGTGAGAAAATTACAAGAACTAATAATAAGGAGTCCAACTCAGTCTGAATGAGTCCTATTATTATCCATTTTCATTTATTTTCTCTTTATTTAAGTAAGGTTGAAAATTTTAACTATCTGACAGGATGCCGATAGTGAAAATATCTACTATCCGGCCGGAGAGTCCGGAGACTGGATGCTTCATCACGATAACGCTCCATCTCACATAACAAAATTAAATAATTTATGCTATACCTATGATAGGTGTGTGTGTGTGTGTGTGTGTGTAAACCTCAAAGCTCTATCAGACAAATTATGCTCGTATCAAGTTGGGGGTGAATCTGTAGAGGAAGTACAAGAAATTAAATATTTTGTTCGAATTATCATTAATTCCTTGTTTAATGTTTCAGATACTGTATAAGAAAACGATGGCTTTGTATTAATCAAATATAGCTATGGGAGAGAAAAATCATGATCTTCAATCATTGTTTATATATACTCGTATATGTTAACCTCCGTCTATGGCCTTGGGTGGTTCAAAGTTGACGGAGGTTTTGGTTAGGTGGCAGCAACGTATTTCTCACTCCGGGGTAGCTGGTACCCGTGTAGGGACTCGGAATAGTTCTTTAATACTACACTCCGATTTCTTCTTGTAGTAGAGCGGAGGATTCTGTGAACATTTGCTGTGATTGGTGATTCCCGATTGTCAGAACAGTTGTCAGAACTATGCATAGGAACCTGTCTACCATTTCTTAAAATTATTATTCAGATTGGTGCGTAATAGAGAATGAACAGTCTTTTGGCTGTACATTAAAAAGTTTTGGTTCTCATATTCTCAAGGGAGTTTGCATCCTCGTTTAAATTGATGATGGAGGGAATTATCATATATCTGTATGAGCATACAAGCGCTGACCCATCTTTATGGAGCTGGACCGTAAATGTTCAGCTTCGCAAATGTTTGTTAACCACAATGTCTAGAACCATTCGAAGGCTGCGCCAGTGGTGCAATACATTCCAATGCATAGAATTAAAAGTCATTCATGATTTATAATTTAATATTTATTGTTGAATAATGTATGTAAACACTCTGGACTCTTTTCCGCTGGCGGGTTCTCCGGAGTCTTGAATGGCTCTCTGACATTATTGTCATATGCCTAAGTTATTGTTATCGTGGTCTCTGGGGATATGAATGGCTGAAAGTGGCAGGCCAGATCGGCTTTTAGGCTGAACGTTACTGTCTGAACGGATCTCTTTGGTTTGAGAAGTGACAGTGTATGGATGTATATTAAACTCAAGTCTCGAACTTTGGAATAATTTATATTGAAAGTGTTCAAAACTGGTGTTAAAACAAAGAAACAAAAACAAAAGCTTACGTTTCGGCCTCGCGCCGTCCTGCGGTAATGTGCACACGGAAGCGTTCGGGAACATTCAACGGTGAATATTATTATTTGTATTGTTATTATTAGTATTATTATTGTCATATGCCTAAGTCATTGTTATCGGTGGCCTCTATAATTTATATTTATATTATTATTACGTCATCGTGTGGTCAGTG
Source organism: Bathynomus jamesi (assembly GCA_023014485.1). NCBI lineage: Eukaryota > Metazoa > Arthropoda > Malacostraca > Isopoda > Cirolanidae > Bathynomus > Bathynomus jamesi. The sequence continues at coordinate 36,351 of JAJOZX010002727.1, forward strand.
ACCTCTAAACCTTATATTTATGTTATTATTTGGTCGTTCTGTTGGTAGCCCTAATCCTTATATTTATATTATTGTTGTCTTCGTGCTGCCGGTGGCTCCTAAACCTTTATTTATATTTATTGCTTTGAAAATCTTTTGCTATTAAAATGGTGGCCGCTAAAATTTATAGTGAAACAGCATACAATTTTTTTTTTATCATTTTATTTTTTATCAAAAGCCATTAATCAAAAGCCACAAAAAGGTTTATCAGGGATTAAGATATCGTGTATTGGTTTTTATTAAGTAAAGATAATAATGTCTAATAAGAAATTAATGTTTTGTTTAATAAGAAATTGGAGCTATTGGAGAATAGGGACCCCAGCCTTCTTTAGTTAGGTTTATAAGGCTAACTAACGAAAATATCACGACCTAACCCAACCAATCGTTAGGTTAACTGTACGCCCTTGACGATTGTTAGGTTAGGTCATGATATTTTCGTTAGTTAGCCTTATAAAGCTAACTAAAGAAGGCTGGGGTCCCTATTCTTCAATAGCTCCAAGAAATTTAATTATCGTTTGGGGTCTTTTCCAAATGGACGACCCCACGGGATTTAGCTGAAATTTTTATTAATACATATATCTTAATGTCTGATAACCGAAATAATATTTTTTTCATGGAGAAACGCGCAGAAGGTAAAGTAAAATGAAAAAAAAATAGAGAGAGAACTAGTTTGCCGCGCGCATGACGGTTTCCATGCTAACAGACAAAATAAAATAAGAAATCCTTTATTTAACAAATATTTAACAAAGTATTTGTTTTACTGAATAAATATAGTAAAAATATTTTAATGTCTCTTAGTTTTGTTGAATAAATCTTATTTTTGTTCCTTTGTCTCCATATCTACTTACTCGCATAAATATAAGTCTATCATTTGACGATAGGTCCGCACTGTCGCTTGTTACGTTGTTTCAAAGCATGCCAGGTGCTTCTATAGTTTGCATGTGTGGGGCCTGATTCTGGATTAATAACTTTGGACCACATGTCACTAATAACTGTAGTGCCTTGCCGAATATTTGTTTTTATACAGTTCAGTAATGTTCCGCATTTCTCTTTGGCACTGTACAGAAATACCTCTTTGGTTTCGCGACAAATGCCGCCAAATACCCATTGCTCCGCTAAAACTTTTCCTTTGTTGTTCTTATGTCTGTCAAATGTGTTTTTAAACAGAGTTGTCTATTTACTTTTGTCAACCATATTTATATACAGGGTGTCTCAGAAGTCGTGCACCATAGACTTTATTCACATTACGAGGTTTACGAGTCGAAATGGTTTATAAGTGATGTTTAATTACAATATATGTTCGATAATGTTCAATAATAAAATTAATAGTATGTACAGTTAATCAAAAAGCTATCTTAAAATAATTAAATTGAATGAAGCTATATTAGCCAATGGTGCGCGACTTTTGAGACACCTTGGCTGATATAGCTTCATTCAATTAATTATTTAAGATATCTTTTTAATTAATTGTACGTACTATTAATTTTATTATTCGAACATTATCGAACATATATTGTAATTAACATCACTTATAAACACCATTTCGATTCGTAAACCTCGTAAGTCTGAATAAAGCCTATGGTGCGCGACTTCTAAGACACCCTGGTGTATATATATATATTCAATAAGATAATTATAACAAGGTATTTTCACCCAAACATATGGCTCTAAAAAGTTTGAACACCCCTGTTATAGATAGTCGTCATTTCTAATAAAACAACAAATGAAATGGATTCTATTTTAAATTTCTAAATTTCTACTAAATATAGTTAAAATAATTAATTAACATTTATTTCCACTAAATTAATTAATAAATTTTAATTAATTTAATTCGTAAATACTATTAACTTTATTCACTTTGATTATTATAGAACTGATAATTCTGAAAATAGAAAATATTTCACGTGGAATAATAAATAATTCCACTATTCCAAAATATTGTATATCAAGTGGATATGCATTTATTTTCGTTTCAGTGTCAGTGATAAATTTTTTATTCAAAGCGTTAATTTAACCCATTAGTGCACATTGGTAGAATTTCCTACCGACAAAATTGTTCGTCATTATTGCATAACTTTTTCTTGTATTCACGTGATCTTCGGTATGAGTCATTGATATGACGCAATCTAAAAGATTGCGTGATCTTCGGTATGAGTGATTGATATGACGCAATCTAAAAGATTGCGTCATATCAATCACTCATATCCGAAGATCACGCGAATACAAGAAAAGTGATACAATAATAACAAACAATTTTGGCGGTAGGAAATTCTACCATGGGCACTAATGGGTTAATATGTTTTACTCCTTTTTTTTTCAAGTTTATGACTCACCCATCAGAGGTTGTTTAGTATTTAGGTTATTTTGACCCCGCATTGCAGTGAACAGAAAAATAAATACGAAAATATGTTAAATAAGGACACAACTACGAATGGTACAGTAATCAGTGAAGCGGAACAGAAACTGACGCAGCACTCAACCCAACTAATTCTTTTAATTCTTGTATTATTATCGTTACCAGCATCATCTTGATTCGAACCCCCGACCTCAGTGTCTTCATTTCGCTTATAGGGAAACGGCATTACCCACCGAGCTACGGACGCTACCCTTTAAATGGCATAATAAAAAACACTTAATATGAATATTAGTGGTTCGGATGCCGTATTGGTACAAAAATGTACAAATTTGTTACTGTACATATAATTTTTGTACAATGAGTACACTGTAATTAAACTATAAAAATTTGGACAGAAAATAGAAAGAAGCTTATTATAAAAAAAAATTCAAAAAATGCATCAAACTCCAAATGATAATAAAAACCCACTCTAATAGACAGAGTTTATTTCCACAACAGTTTCGATGCCCACTGGCATCCTCTTCGGGTGGATACAGAAAAACGTTTTCATTCTTTTTTCTGTATCCACCCGAAGAGGATGCCAGTGGGCATCGAAACTGTTGTGGAAATAAACTCTGTCTATTAGAGTGGGTTTTTATTATCATATTGTGACTTTCACGTAGAAAAAAGTGAAGTTTTTTTGCATAAACTCCAAATGATTTGTGAGAAAAATAAATGTATTAACAATTTGGTGTGAAAGTACTCGGCAGAACTACTAATGAAAGGAAAATTTCCATAAATATACATGATTTAACGTTAATTTTAAAGTAAACACTTATGTATTCAAAACTTTTATTTAAAAACAGCTATGTATTTAAAAAGTGTATTTAAAATATCTTTGTATTTAAAAAAAACTGTATTTAATGCATACTGACAACATACTTTTATTATTAAATGTAATAATAAATACCATACAGTCGCAGGGAAAAAGGTTCGTGAAATTTTAAAGAATCTACAAAAAAATAATAAAAATTTCAAAACCTCATTATTTTTTATAATGATAATAATAATAATAATAATAATAATAATAATAATATGACCCCTTTTAATTATTTTTTTGAACCTATTTCCTCCCTATTCAAACTGATTCTGCTTCGATTCTCATAAAAAAAAAGATGAAAAATGTTTCGCGGCGTAAATCGGATGAAATTTTAAAATATTTAACATTTTGCACCAATAAAATAGCTTCTTTACCTAAAAAGGAAAAATTCGTTTTAATAGCCATAAATTAGAGGGAGACCATTAATCTCGTAACATGAGATCGCCTCTCATTTCCCATAATTTATGCAGTTTTAATGCGCGTATTCATTCTTTAGGTAAAAAAAAATATTGTTATTTTTGTTATTATTATAATTATTATTATAATTATTATTATTATTATCTATACAAGTGTGGGTACGGACTCCAATTTATCATTTTACCCGACTATTTCCCCAGTTTATGCCAATTTTTACGCCCGTGTTTCTCGCTTGTAATTCTCGCTATTTTCTCTTGAATGACCGACAGGTCGCTTTCCCTCGCGAAATGGAAAACGTCCTCCTCCATCATAGAGTGTCATTTCACTGTCTTATTTATTTATGCTTTCCTCGAAATTCAGCATTTTTGGCTGAATTTATTCTCGACCTTCTCCTGGATTTAAAATCACCTTCACAAAATCGCGAAAAGAAGCAAAAAGTGGGGAATTTTTAAAATTACGTTTGGGGGTTGTATGTAAACGAAAGTGGGGGGAAGAGAGACGAAGTCGCTTTGATTTAGGACTCGCCATTCGTGTTTTACAATTATGGTCGGAAAAATTATAGGAAAATCTTTGATTCTTCGTTCGCTGATTTCTGTTTTGTTTCGTATTTTTGACATTTCTTTGTCAGTTATTCCTGAAAGGTAGAATTTTATGTTTTATATTATTGTTTATCTGTTCACGAGAACAATTTGTCATATATATATATATATATATATATATATATAGCGCCTCGGGGGTGTAGTGGTTAGCGTCGCTGACTACGAATGCATCGGCCCCGATCGAGACCCGGTGACGGCAGGCGGCGCGCAGCAAAACCCATCTGTTCATCCTTCCACACAATAAAAAGAAAGTGGTTGGTAGATTAATGGGTACCCTGGGTGGCCTAGTGGTTAAGACGCTGGGCTGCTGGTGGGGCGTGGTTAGGATTCCACGTTAAACTGTAGGTCTAAGGTGGAGTGAAAAGCTTGACCTTCGTCAGAATGAACAATTCGGGCGGAAGCTTACCAAAGGTTACCAAAGGTATATATATATATATATATACTTTATAAACATATATACTGTGTGTGTGTGTAGTATATATATATATATATATATATATATATATATATATATATATATATAGCAACTTCAACCCTCATCTTATAAATGTTCATATCAACGAGTCTCGTGGCTTAATACTGCAATCTCCTTGAGTTGGTTTTTAGGTGGTGGCATGACACGCGTCATATTTGATATGAATCTTTCAAAATGAGTCTTAAATTTGGAATATCTGTACTCTCAATACATAGCCAAGTGGATAATATATAGACGCTCTCGGGGTCACACTCCAAGTGTTGTTCGACCTTTAGCTAGAAGCCTTTTTTCCCAGAGCAGTCTACCTTGCGTTAAGCTGTAGAAGCTAGTGCTGAGCTGCTGTCAAATGCTTGGCACTGAAACAGCTTGGTCACGAAGAAACATTGCATTAATGATCACACTTGATACCTTCATCTTCAACAAGCGGCTAGTTGAGTTTCAGTGATCACATCCATACACGCAAAAAGTCATCATGTTGCTGCAGTTTCAACTCGTCACACGACAGGCTGACTAGTCTGTGTAGCTGACATCTCTTGAAAGTATACGTATTTTATTTTCATTAATTTATTGTTTTTGTTGCATTCATCTTTTTCTTCATTTGTATTTTCATCTCGTGGTTTTATGTTATTTATGTTTAGCCTCAGTTTTCGAACGTTCGGTAACAACGATGTTGTGACGCCAGCAGAGAGATCAGCTCCATTACTCATTCATTCACTCACCTCCCCATTCCGAAGGAGCGGAGACAGTTTTCAAAAACAAAGGTGTGGCATAGGAATATTTTCCAAAATAACTTACAATTTTCCAATAACAAATTATTTGGGTTTTTCGAAATTTTCAGTAAATTTTCCGCAGACTTTTCTTTCGCGAACATTTTTTCCGCCGTTATATGTTCTTTTTAACTTTAGATAGACGTCATACATTCAAATCCTAATTTTTCAATCTTTTTTTTTAGTACTTAATGGTATATAGTTTATTTTATTACTGAAACTAAGTTCCATGGAACGTAGTGAATATAATAAATCATATCTCAGTTGAGGAAACTTTTTAAATCCTTCGTGTGTAACAGAACTTACAAAATATTTCGACTTTTAGAAGCATAAGGACAACTCGAAGCCACCAGGACTTTTCTTGGTTATCCACGTCCAGAATAAGAACCAAATCACCCTAAATACATAATGCGATGTTTTACTCCAAAACAGTAGAATTGTACGAAGAATCTCAGCTATTTACATTCTAACGTATAATTTTCGGGGAAACATATATACTTAATAATGAGAATTCAGAATTCCGTTCTACATTACATTACGAAGCTATTTACATTCTAACGTATAATTTTCGGGAAACATATATACTTAATAATGAGAATTCAGAATTCCGTTCTTAAATAATGTAAAAATAAATGTTAAATGTTAAATAATTAGTGAAGTAAAGACAATTAATATATACAAGAATATTGTGAAAGAAAATTAAAGTCTAATTAAAAGCACTTTGAAGGATTGCGCGATGGATAAATATGGATAAATAAAGAACAGTCAATAAAATTATATAAATTAAATAAATGAGGGTGTACTGTACAATGGATAAGTGCCACGAACCTGACATCTGTGCGATGAGGGAGTGATGCTCGAAACTCCTACTACAGGTTACCAGATAAACAGCGTACATGATATTAAGGAATTACTTTATTAACATCATTTTTTTAAAGTGTTTCATACAGTATGTATAAAAATTAAAAATGATTGAATATTTATAAGTACACACACACACATACACACACACAGTTAGTCAGACAGAAAGACATTTCGATAACCAAACACGCATACGCATAGTATAGCGGCACTATGCCATACGCATAGTGGCAGACATATAGACAGTCAGCTAGAAAACCAGATAGAACGATAAACATTCAGCTCGAAAGACAGAACACTAATAGACATAGAACACAACATAATTTCGGTTTTAGTTTTGTAATGGATATATAAATAGAAAATAGAACAATAGTGACTAACGAAAAATGTTAATTGTTCTATATGACTAACATTGTTAATGAACAAAGTCCAATTGCTAATAATAATGCATAAAACTATATAGGAAATATTGGCCATTTTTGTAAACAGTTTAACTGAGAGTGGTTCCCAACCTTTTTTAGGCCAACGCCCCCTTATGTCCATCAATATTTGCTGGTGCCCCCTCATAAAGATAATAATATAACAGGATAAGTGATAAGTGATTTATTAATAGAAAGTAATAATTTTACAGTGTCTTAGCTTCCCCCTAAGATTCTCAAATGCCCACTGGGGGGGCGGTGGCGCCCACGTTGGGAACCAATGGTCCTTTAACATATCCCATTCATCTCTGTTGATGCGTCTACGACAGTTAATCACTGCAAATGATAACTGTGAAGGAACAAGTAAAGTTTCAAGCAAAAATAGTTCATCAGTTTATCAGTGAACCAACCTTCAGAATTTTTTAATACTGTTCTTAAATTTGAAATTAATAGATAATTCAAGGATTCATATAACTAATTAAATAAAAATAACCATTATACTGATAATACTGTATATGAATCAAGATTGGCAAGAAAATTTGAATTTAATCAAAAGTATAAATGAAGAATAATCATTAATGGATAAATGTAAATAAATAATGATAAAGAGAATGAAAATAACTATGAAAACAGTAGTATAGACGCAAAACTATAGAAAGGGGCAAGGGGATAGGTGTGCCAGTGCCAAAAGGGGAAGGGAGTGCCACTGAGGGGAATGACGGAGGGGGAAAAGGGAGTGCCACTGAGGAGTGCCAGTGGAGCAAAATTTTAATCCCTGATAAGATCTTAATCCGTTAAGAGCTTTTGATAAAAAAATTTAAAATTAAAAAGGGTGACGTTACAGTATGAACTTTAGCGGCCACCGTTTTAATAGCAAAAAAATTTGTTACTGATGCATATAAGGGTTAAGGGTCACCAGCAGCACGATGACATAATAATATAAATATAAGGTTTAGAGGCTGCAATAATAATATAAATATAAGGTATAGGGTAACCGGCAGGACGATGATACGATAATATAAATATAAAGTATAGAGCCCACCGGTAATACTGACTTAGGTGCATCATAATAACAGTAATACTAATAATAACAAGAAAAATAATAATACTCACCGCTGAACGATTCCGAACGCTTGTGTGTGCACGTTACCGCAGAATGCGCGCGTGCAGCGCAGCCGAAAGTTTTGTTTGTTTGTTTGTTTGTTTGAACAGCGATTTTTAGCACTTTCGGTATAAACTATTCCAAAATTCGTACACTGTCACCTCTGAATACAAACAGATCTAAGCAAACACCCAGCCAGCCAGTATCCCGTTTGAAATGGTTGAAAAGTTCAACCTAAAAGCACTCAAGTCTTTCACATCCCCAGAGACCCGTCAGCCAGTCATTCCAGACCCTACAGACCCGCCAGCGGAAATTCCAGTGTTTACATATATTATTCAACAATAAATATTAAATTATAAATCATGGATACTTTTAATTATATGCATTAGAATGTATCGTACCGATGATGAGGCTGGAAATGAATTTCCTACTCCAACAAATCCTTCAAATAGGGCGATTTGGTGATGAAGGACAAACGCAGTTCGGGCTTGCACCTCATCAGCAACAGGTGACAGGGCCAGACAGTAATAACCCAAATAAAACAGAACAGCAACACACACGCACACTATATATCATTACGTGGCCGGACAGTTTGCCTACGGACAGTTTGCCTACTGGACAGTTTGCCTACTGGACAGTTTGCCTATGGACACCATGCCTATGTGGTATATTTATCCTTACCTTATTTAACTTATTTAACTTATTTAACTTCAGATTCATGCAAAAGAATTAATTCAAAATTAAAATGTGTTGTTGCCCTTAATAGCATAAATGTCTGAAAATATATCAAGTAAGAAAGGGAAACAGAAGTTTTCACATAATGGATATTTGTATGTGTTTGATAAATGTAGCAAGCGCGACCCTTCGTTACTTTTTTGGCGGTGCGAGCAAAAGAGTCAGTGTATTATAAGGTGTATATATAATATGGGTACTTTTCCGTTATCTGCCCCATTGACGATTGGTTAGGTTCAGTCATGATATTTTCATTAAAACTATCAAAAATATCACAACTTAACCTAACCAATCGTCACTGCCCGGTTAGGTCAACTGTACGCCCTTGACGATTGGTTAGGTTAAGTCGTGATATTTTCGTTAGTTTTAACGAAAATATCACGACTTAACCTAACCAATCGTCAAGGGGGCACATAACGGAAAAGTACCCATATTATATATACACACCTTATAATACACTGACTCTTTTGCTCGCACCGCCAAAAGAGTAACGAAGGGTCGCGCTTGCTACATTTATCAAACACATACAAATATCCATTATGTGAAAACTTCTGTTTCCCTTTCTTACTTGATATATTTTCAGACATTTATGCTATTAAGGGCAACAACACATTTTAATTTTGAATTAATTCTTTTGCATGAATCTGAAGTTAAATAAGTTAAATAAGTTAAATAAGGTAAGGATAAATATACCACATAGGCATGGTGTCCATAGGCATAATGTCCAGTAGGCAAACTGTCCGTAGGCAAACTGTCCGTAGGCAAACTGTCCTAGCGCCATATCATTATTACGCGAGGTTTGTTTAAAAAGTATCCGGATTGATGCGATTATAGACAGAATATGGTAAAGTACTTACAGGATTTGGGGGCAGAGGTGGGCAACTTAGGCTAGTGAGTGGGCCGTATGAGTGGCCTTCCTTCATCTCAGTGGGCCGCAAGATTAAAAATGTGCATGTGCGCTAAACATGGCCCCACGAATATGCTTAAATATATTTAATACAGCCGGAAAATTTCATAAAGAGTTAAAGAAAATTATTATTTATAAATTAATTGAATTGTGATCAACTTCAAATAGTAAAGCAAAAGAAACATTTTTCAATAATATAATAATTAATATAAAGAAATTTTGTTAAATCAAACAAAATTATCAGTAGATTATGGAAATATTAATATAAATTCCAAAATTTTTATTCATGTGGACAATGGTTAGTAAAATGTTTCTTGGGCCGCACTCACAAACCTGATGGGCCGCAGGTTGCCCACCACTGATTTGGGGCTTAATCTCCCTCAAAGTACGCTCCTTCTGAAGCCACACACTTTGCCCAACGATCCTGCCACTGTTGAAAACATTTTTCGAAAGCACTTTTCGGAATGGCCAAAAGCTGTTCCGTGGAATTTCTTCTAATGGTCTCAACATCACCGAATCGGTGTCCTTTCAGGTTTGTTTGAGCTCCGGAAAATTGCTGGACAAGTTGCAACGAGTGAGATGGCTAGGGATGCACCGGATAGTGAATTTTACTATTCGGCCGGATGTCGGATTTGCCGGCTTTTAAAAAAAATCCGGCCCGGATTATCCGGCCGGATAGTATGTATCTATGTATCTACGGTAATGTATTAATACAGCATATTACTAGTATTAAGAACAAAAAAACAAGGGTTTTTTTTTTATCTAAACGTAGCTAGATGTTTGTTATTATAGCCTATAGACAGCAGCTCTTCCTCTGCGGTAAACATGTTGCTCTCCTCAAATCTGCCAGCGAACTGAGCTGTTTGCACAGGCATATCTGTACAGTGTGGAGAAAAACACACAGTTCAGTTTTGTCTTCGCAGACTTGGTCTGTACAACTGCAGACAAATTTAAACAAAAGTCTGAGCGTGTGTAGGGGCCCTTTTACATCTGAGGGGTGTTCTCAGAGAGAATGTTTTCTGAGTATGGAACATCTTCGAGGAAAAACGAAGCAGACTTTTACCTCGCAAAGGAGAGCAGCTCCTTTTTATACACCATAACGCCAATAAGTTCCGCCTGTAAAGGATATGCCCCCAGCCCACCACACCAATGAATAATGATTAATTCAAGTATATGTCACAGGTGTTTTTATATATATTTTATATTTTGGTTACAATACAACACTTTCCATAGATCTTTAGTTTTAGTGTAGTGTATTACTTTGATGTATGGTCATAAGTCATCTGAATCAGGAAATTCCCGTTATTAATAATTATGTTGTAGACAAAGTTGTGTGGATCAGTTGAGATGGGTTTCATTATCTAATAAGTACTGACTAATTTAGTAAATTTACCTTCTCCTCATCTTTGGGCCATCTATTGCTAGTAGTTAGTTTGTAATTATTTTTGTAAAGTTATATTATGATTTATGACAAAAATAAAGTGTGAGAAAATTACAAGAACAATAGTAAAGAGTCCAACTCAGTCTGAATGAGTCCTATTATTATCCATTTTCATTTATTTTCTCTTTATTTAAGTAAGGTTGAAAATTTTAACTATCTGACAGGATGCCGATAGTGAAAATATCTACTATCCGGCCGGAGAGTCCGGAGACTGGATGCTTCATCACGATAACGCTCCATCTCACATAACAAAATTAAATAATTTATGCTATACCTATGATAGGTGTGTGTGTGTGTATGTGTGTGTGTGTGTGTGTGTAAACCTCAAAGGTCTATCAGACAAATTATGCTCGTATCAAGTTGAGGGGTGAATCTATAGAGGAAGTACAAGAAATTAAATATTTTGTTCGAATTATCATTAATTCCTTGTTTAATGTTTCAGATACTGTATAAGAAAATGATGGCTTTGTATTAATCAAATATAGCTATGGGAGAGAAAAATCATGATCTTGAATCATTGTTTATATACTCGTATATGTTAACTCTCCGTCTATGGCCTTGGGTGGTTCAAAGTTGACGGAGGTTTTGGTTAGGTGGCAGCAACGTATTTCTCACTCCGAGATAGTAGCTGGTACCCGTGTAGGGACTCGGAATAGTTCTTTAATACTACACTAAAATTTCTTCTTGTAGTGGATCGGAGGATTCTGTGAACATTTGCTGTGATTGGTGATTCCACGACTGTCAGAACGGTTGTCAGAACTATGCATAGGAACCTGTTCACCAGTTTCTTAAAATTATTATTCAGATTGGTGCGTGATAGAGAATGAACAGTTCTTTTGGCTGTACATTAAAAGGTTTTGGTTCTCATATTCTCAAGGGAGTTTGCATCCTCGTTTAAATTGATGATGGAGGGAATTATCATATATCTGTATGAGCATACAAGCGCTGACCCATCTTTATGGAGCTGGACCGTAAATGTTCAGCTTCGCAAATGTTTGTTAACCACAATGTCTAGAACCATTCGAAGGCTGCGCCAGTGGTGCAATACATTCCAATGCATAGAATTAAAAGTCATTCATGATTTATAATTTAATATTTATTGTTGAATAATGTATGTAAACACTCTGGACTCTTTTCCGCTGGCGGGGTCTCCGGAGTCTTGAATGGCTCTCTGACATTATTGTCATATGCCTAAGTTATTGTTATCGTTGTCTCTGGGGATATGAATGGCTGAAAGTGGCAGGCCAGATCGGCTTTTGGGCTGAACGTTACTGTCTGAACGGATCTCTTTGGTTTGAGAAGTGACAGTGTATGGATGTATATTAAACTCAAGTCTCGAACTTTGGAATAATTTATATTGAAAGTGTTCAAAACAGGTGTTAAAACAAAGAAACAAAAACAAAAGCTTACGTTTCGGCCTCGCCCCGTCCTGCGGTAATGTGCACACGGAAGCGTTCGGGATCATTCAACGGTGAATATTATTATTTGTATTGTTATTATTAGTATTATTATTGTCATATGCCTAAGTCATTGTTATCGGTGGCCTCTATAATTTATATTTATATTATTATTACGTCATCGTGTGGTCAGTGACCTCTAAACCTTATATTTATGTTATTATTTGGTCATTCTGTTGGTAGCCCCTAATCCTTATATTTATATTTATTGTTGTCTTCGTGCTGCCGGTGGCTCCTAAACCTTATATTTATATTTATTGCTTTGAAAATATTTTGCTATTAAAATGGTGGCCGCTAAAATTTAAAGTGAAACAGCATACAATTTTTTATTTTTTTATCAAAAGCCATTAATCAAAAGCCACTAAAAGAGTTTATCAGGGATTAAGATATCGTGTATTGGTTTTTATTAAATAAAGATAATAATGTCTAATAAGAAATTAATGTTTTGTTTAATAAGAAATTGGAGCTATTGAAGAATAGGGACCCCAGCCTTCTTTAGTTAGGCTTATAAGGCTAACTAACGAAAATATCACGACCTAACCTAACCAATCGTTAGGTTAACTGTACGCCCTTGACGATTGGTTAGGTCATGATATTTTCGTTAGTTAGCCTTATAAAGCTAACTAAAGAAGGCTGGGGTCCCTATTCTTCAATAGCTCCAAGAAATTTAATTATCGTTTGGGGTCTTTTCCAAAGGGACGACCCCACGGGATTTAGCTGAAATTTTTATTATACATATATCTTAATGTCCTAACAACCGAAATAATATTTTTTTCATGGAGAAACGCGCAGAAGGTAAAGTAAAATGAAAAAAAATAGAGAGAGAACTAGTTTGCCGCGCGCATTACGGTTTCCATGCTAACAGACAAAAATAAAATAAGAAATCCTTTATTTAACAAATATTTAACAAAGCATTTGTTTTACTGAATAAATAATAGTAAAACTATTTTAATGTTTCTTAGTATTTTGTTGAATAAATCTTTATTTTTGTTCCTTTGTCTGCATATCTACTCGCTTAAATATAAGTCTAGCATTTGACGATAGGTCCCGCACTGTCGCTTGTTGCGTTGTTTCAAAGCATGCCAGGTGCTCTCTATAGTTTGCATGTGTGGGCACCTGATTCTGGATTAATAACTTTGGACCACATGTCACTAATAACTGTAGTGCCTTGCCCAATATTTGTTTTTATACAGTTCAGTAATGTTTCCGCATTTCTCTTTGGCACTGCATACAGAAATACCTCTTTGGTTTCGCGACAAATGCCGCCAAATACCCATTGATCCGCTAAAACTCTTCCTTTGTTGTTCTTATGTCTGTCAAATGTGTTTTTAAACAGAGTTGTCTATTTACTTTTGTCAACCATATTTATATACAGGGTGTCTCAGAAGTCGTGCACCATAGACTTTATTCACATTTACGAGGTTTACGAGTCGAAATGGTTTATAAGTGATGTTTAATTACAATATATGTTCGATAATGTTCAATAATAAAATTAATAGTATGTACAGTTAATCAAAAAGCTATCTTAAAATAATTAAATTGAATGAAGCTATATTAGCCAATGGTGCGCGACTTCTGAGACACCAGTGGCTGATATAGCTTCATTCAATTTAATTATTTTAAGATATCTTTTTAATTAATTGTACGTACTATTAATTTTTTATTCGAACATTATCGAACATATATTGTAATTAAACATCACTTATAAACAATTTCGATTCGTAAACCTCGTAAGTCTGAATAAAGCCTATGTGCGCGACTTCTAAGACACCCTGTGTGTGTATATATATATTCAATAAGATAATTATAACAAGTGTATTTTCACCCAAACATATGGCTCTAAATCTTCCACCAACCAGCATCCAAAATTTCACTAATGCACTTTCGACATATACGTACATATCATGTAGCTGTACAATATATAAACAGAAAACATAAATATAGTCCTGGCAAATATTCAAAGACTAAGACCGAACCATACGATAAACAAAGTTTCATACCTGCAAGGATTTATGGAAGAAACAAGGACTGACATCGCGTGCCTCAAAGAAACACATCTTAAAGACTGCCAAGGAAATTGTGAAAACTACGAATACTTCAGTGATAAAAAAGAAATAAAAATTGAAGGTTACAAATACTGCGAGTTGATAGAACAGAAAGACGAAAATGTAGCTGTATATGCATACGTGAGAGCCATATGACAGAGACAATAATGAGTAAGTCAAACAGCTACGTGGAGCTCTTACCAGTAAAAATTAAAAAACTTAACGTGATACTAATATTCATCTACAGACTTCCGAACACTGCAACTACAAAATTCTCTGAAGCCATTGCCGACATCAAAAACCTAATAAAGTCCTTAAGCACCCAATCCACGAATATAATACTCTGCGGTGATTTTAATTTCCCATTTATAAATACAAAAGAATAGGAACACGAAGGTCAAGCTGGTGGCCCCGCCTCTGGATTGGTGGAGGAGCGAGTTGCTTTCTTGCGCTCTCCACCATACATAGCTATGTACACCCGGCTCATCTTGTACCGTCCTGAGCCAGGCATCTAGTGTTCTCTTGAAGACTTCAAGTTTCACCCCTGTAACGTTTCTGAGGTCCTTTGGAAGCTGGTTAAAAAGTTTTGGCCTCCTGACAACCAAGCTACTTTCCTTCAGTGTTGAGGAGGTCCCTTGTCGGGCCTTTAATTTGGGAACACTACACATCCTGCCTTTCATATATATATATATATATATATATATATATATACATATACACACACACACATACCAGGAGAAGGGGGGGGCACAAGAGAAGACCAGGAGCAAGCAAAAATGTTGATAGCTCTAACAAATGAATTTGTTAACGCAGAAGATAACAGATAACACCAGAAAAAAGTAACTGCTTGGCTCTGGTATTCACAAATAATATAACTTAATCAATAATATAAAAATAACACCAACAAATCTTTCAGACCACATTATCGAGGTATCCACTAATATAGCGAGAATACTAAAAGAAAATACTCATACTGAAGAAAAAAGCAAATTTGAGATGTTTAATCTAAACTCTAAAACTATAAAATGGGAAGAAATCAGATCCCATATGGCACAAATAGTGGAAAAACGGTCTTAGAGGATAAAACAACTGAAGAAATGCTAATAACATTGGAAAAAAAGACGCTGAAATCTTAGAAAAATATGTTCCGAAAGTACAGCGAAAGGGAAAGAACTATTTCGAGAGGCAAGAGCGAACACTATTCCGCAAGAGACGGAGAGTAGCCACAAAGTTAATTAATTGCACAGACAACAACACCAAAAAAGTGATACAAGTAAAATTTGAACGTATAGGCAGGGAAATACAAGCCTTAATCAAAGGTCATTCAGAAAGAGAAGAGGAAGATGGGGTAAAAACAATGAAAGAACCCCGAAATACTTCTCTAGCTTCGTGAAAAGAAGAACAAAAACGCGGACCACTATCGCACCCTTAAGAAAAAATATAATGCGCTAACCGGTGATCTAAGAGAAATACCTGAAATATTGAGAGCTCAATATCAGCTTTCAGTACCCCAAATATAGAGACAAAGCAGTACCTGACAGAAATACTTTTTTTTTTAAGAGGAATTAAATGGAGAACGTATAACTGATTTTGAATTTACCGCAGAAGATATAGCGAAAGCTATAGGACAAATGAAATCACATTCAGCTGTAGGCCCGAACAAATGGAACGCCTTATTGATTAAAAACTGTAAGAACGAAAACTACACCCCTTTATTGGATATGGAGAAGATCCCTGGACAAAGGGAAAATACCGAGCATACTAAAAAGAGCGAACATTGTCCCTATATATAAAGGGGGCGATAGGTCTCAAGCAAAGAACTATAGCCCGGTGTCACTGACATCACATCTCACCAAAATATTTGAAAGAATAGTCAGGGAGAAAATATATGACTTTCTGGAGACACAGGAAAAATTCACTGCGAACCAGCACGGATTCCGATCATGAAGATTGTGCTTATCACAACTGATAGAGCACTATAACAATATCATAGACGCAGTTGAGAGCAGTGATAACTACGATACACGGATTTTGCTAAAGCATTCGATAAGTGTAATCGTAGCATAATAGCACATAAAATGAAAGACGGGAATAACAGGCAAAGTTGGCAAATGGATCTACAACTTCCTCAGGAAACGGTAGTAAGCCTTAAAAATCCAAGGTATATTATCATCAGAATCGGAAGTACGCAGCTCAGTACCACAAGGTACAGTATTAGCCCCTATTCATTATCTTGCTGACAGACATAGACACTGAAGTAGACGACAACAGTAGTAACATCCTTTACTGACGATACAAAGATCAGCAGAAAAATCGGCAATGCAGAAGAGGTGGAAGCCCTACAGAAGGACACAAACAGAATATACAAATGGTCAGAAGACAATAACATGGATTTCAACACCGAGAAATTTTAGCTTTTGAGATACGAAAGAAATGAAGAACTTAGACAAAGTATATTATGCCCCGGATCGACAGGAAATTCAGAGAAGCACGAAAGCAAAAGATTTTGGGGGAATAATGACTGATGACGCAAAATTTTAAACACAGAATCAGATAGCGATAAACAAAGTAAAAAGAGTAATGGGACGGCTACTGAGAACTTTCAGAAGAAGGGATGAGAAGGTAATGATTCGCCTGCTGAAAACACTGATCATACAAAACTTAAATACTACTCAGTCTTGACGTCCCCATACAAAGGAGAAGAAATTAATAAACTGGAAAAAGTCTAGAGGAATTTCACAGCCAAGATAGATGGCTGCAAAGAACTCAACTACTGAGAAAGACTATGTAAATTAAATCTGCATTCGCTGGAAAAAAGAAGAGATACGCTATAATTTACATATGGAAAATTCGCTCCTCCATCAGTCCAGGCCTAGTGGTGGGGCCACCAGCTTGACCTTCGCGTGAATAGAAACCAATGCTCGGAACTTTCACCAGGTTTACCAGGTTCATATACAGGGTGCTTCAAAAGTTTGGAACCATAGGAAATATTTTTAGTTTCTATATACAGTATATATATATTACAATAATATAATTAAAAACTAAATATTCCGACGACTCCGGACTTTTGAAACACCCTGTATATTAATAAATTTTTATTTTGTGATTTTGTGTAGGAAATAAATTATATATTTTTTATTCAAAGTGGAGTCCAAAACAGAAAGATTCATTGTCTTAAAAATTAGACGTTTAGAGGAAGCGACCACCGCTCTGTACAGCAGGGGTCCCCAACCCTGTGCCCGCGAGCACCATGGTGCCCGCCGACCCTTTTGCTTGTGCCCGCCACTGACTGACTACGATTGATAAGTTTTTATTTAAATATTTAATAAAATGTTAAGTATGTTACATATTTTAAATATTTAGTTACTAAATATTTAAAATATGTAACATACTTAACATTTTATTAAATTTTAGTAGTTAATTACGGAAACAGATGCTCATTTATTTGAAAATAATTATTTCTTTATAAATAAATTAAGTTATCGTTTTGATAATTTTTCTAAGATTCTTAGTTAGCCCATCCTTATTTTTTTTTTGTGTATTATGTTCATTATTTTACATAGGAATTAAATGGTTTTTTTGTGTATTATGTTCATTATTTTACATAGGAATTAAATGGTTTTTTGTGTGTTATGTTCATTATTTTACATAGGAATTAAATGTGTTTTTTGTGTGTTATGTTCATTATTAAGTCCAACTATAAATTTGCCTTGAAAAAGTAAATGGTGCCCGCCGCACTACCGGTAGTCTTGAATGTGCTCTTCGGCACAAAAAGGTTGGGGACCCCTGCTGTACAGTAATGGAATTTTTTTTTTTTTTTACGAAAGTTTCTTTCCAAGACAAATTTCAAATCTTTAATGATGTCCAAAGAAAAAACATACTGAAATAATGAACCTTCAAACTTTCAAAGAGAGACAAACTTTCAAAAAGTGAAAATGACATTTCTGTGTGTGTGTGCGCGCGTAGGCAACTGAGCAAAAGTGAGGTCGAGTGTATGATAATTCACGGATGCAGTGGGGTAAATTTTTTTGAAAGGTAATATTTTCTTATATCTTAGTAACCTTAGTTTTGCTTCCGCCAGAATTGTTTATTCTGACGAAGATCAAGCCTGTTACCCCACCTTAGATTTACAGCTCAACGTAAAATCCGAACCACAACTCACGATGGGTGGTCAGCAATTACAACGTCCTCGACCGGACTCGTTCTCACGACCTCCCGCTCGTGAGATCGGTACCCGGTTCCCAGGTACCCATTTATCTACCAACCAGTTTTGTTTATGGAAGGGTGAATAGCTGGGCGAGCTGGTTCGATGACACTTAGGTTAAGTTAGGTTAAATTAAGTTCAGTTAATTAGTTAATTACATACTGTATATGACTTAAAAACAGTTATGCGGAGATGCACAAATGAGTGTGTGCGTGTGTATATGCGTGTGTCGTAGATGAATAGGTATACAACAGTGGTTGCTCGAAATCTCTATGCGTTTTCACAGTAATATTAAATGAGTCCTTGAACGCAGAAGTCTGGCAGATTATATATATATATATATATATGTATATATAAAATAGGAATATGAAAATAAGAGATACGACTCTCAACATTTATTGGCCAAACATTTCGGTCCACTCAGGGGCCATCTTCAGTGACTAAATAGAAGCATCTAAAAAACAATCATATAACTAAAGTAAATACAAATGTCCTAAATATACTGTACAATAATAAAATCCAATACAAAACGTTAAAAAAGAAAAAAACAACTTGAGAAAAAAAAACTATCTGGATCATAAGACAAAATAAAAGAAAGTAAAAATAAAACAAAAAACCAGATCGTCAATATGGGTTCCGCAAGGGACGCTCTACTGGCGAGCTTGCATATCTCTGACTCTTGGTCATTCTCCTTTCGGAATTTCGGTAAAACTTTTGCTATCGCGCTAGACATATCAAAAGCTTTTGATAGAGTCTGGCACAAATCTTTAATTTGCAAACTGCCCTCCTTTGGTTTCTATCTTTCTATATGTGCCTTCTTCTCTAATTTCCTTTCTGGCCGATCTATAGCTGCGGTTGTAGATGGCCACTGTTGTGGCCACTCAGCTTCTTCATCCGTCTACTCGTCACAATCTTCCACACGACTATCTCCTTACTTTCAACACAAACAACTCAATCCTTCCTCTTCTCTTACATTTTTGGTGTTTCTTTTCTCGTGATCTTTCCTGGAAAGATCACATATACTCTCTTTCCAAAACAGCTTCTAAGAGGTTAGGTGTGCTGTACCGTCTCCGCGGTTTCTTCACACCCGCTCAGTTGCTGTCTCTGTACAGAGGTCTTGTCCGCCCCTGTATGGAGTACGCTTCTCATGTGTGGGGTGGCTCAACCCATACAACCCTATGTGACCCGATGGAATCAAAGGCTTTTCGTCTAATCAATTCCCCGCCTCTTACTGACCGTCTTCAATCCCTCTCTCTTCGCCGCAATGTTGCCTCACTATATCTTTACTATCGCTATTATATACGGACATTGCTCTCCTGAGCTCTCTAACTGAACTCTCTCCTGACTTCTCCTTTACGGAGAGTACGCAGTACCAGACTTTCGATACATTCTCATTCCCTTTCTGCCAACTCTCTAACGCGAGGGTTAATTGGTATTTTCAATCTTTCATCTACGTAACCCGTCAACTCTGGAACACTCTGCCTCAATCCATCTTTACTCCTGTGTAGTTATCTCGAAAACCCCGGACCTTGATTTTGGCTCTCTTCTTCTTTTTCTATGAAGGGGGAGTTTTTGCGGCCACGCTCTTAGTCCCTCCTTCCTGCATGAAAAAAAAAAAATATATATATATATGTTATATGTTATATGTTACAGTCAATATATAAAATTGGGCAGTTTATAAATTGGTTGACATTTTAGGCAATTTTTTAAATGCTCGATTTACTTAATACTTAATTAAACCTAACCTAGCCATGAATTTTTAGGCCACATACTGAGAAATACCAAAGGGCATGCATATGCAGCATTACCAGAAAGGTTAGGTTAGTTTTTTTGTGTGTATTAACAATTTGACACATTGCCTGAATTTCAGTCAATTTATAAATTGCTTAATTTTAGATATTGACTGTAACACAATAATATATATATATATATATATATATATATATATATATATATATATATGTGTGTGTGTGTGTGTGTGTGTGTGTGTGGTGTGTGTGTGTGTGTAAGTGAAGTAAGCGACTAACCATTTATAAATCCAGTTGAAAAATGTTTTTGCCGTAAGCAAAGTTTGTCAGAGTTACTCACATATCTCATATATGGTATAGAAATTGCTGGGAAGTAAATGTTTTGCTATTTACAGTATGTAAAAGTATTCTCAACAAACATTTGCATAAGAAAGAACATTAAATATCCTTGTGTATGAAACAGGCCAACGGTTTCTGTAATATACTGATAAAACACACACACACACACATACACACACACATACTACGCTCATGGGTATGTTTGAGACGTCTTCATTTTTACCAAGAAACGAGGATGCTTTTAACTTTTAATAAAAACTCTTACATCTGGAAATGACGTTAACATTCCTATCATAATTCATTTTAATATTCACACCATTTAAAGAACATTCAAATATCTGCATTCCTCCACACCAGTCTGCAGATTTGGTGATATACAGTATATAGCGAATAAAAGCACCAGTAAAAACTAAGAATATATTTATTTCACATCAAACACTTTGGAAATTAATATTTTAGTGTTAAAATCTATGAACTTAACAATAAAATTCAATATAGCAATTTTCCAAACGTCTGATCTGAAATAAACATATTTCTCGTCTCACTGGTCTTATTCATTATTAAAATAGTTTCCGAAACGTGTATCATTGGCATCGATATATATATATATATGAATAGAAACGACATAATATTAAGGAACGTTTCTGCACACGCGGAAGAGAAATAACGAATAAATGAAAAATGAGGCGAACCGCCCGGGAATCGAACCCAGGGCCTTCCAATTGCCGGTTGGATGCGCTACCATTACACTACGGACCTCAATCATTCACAAATCGAAATTCTCCTACATAGGGCAGAAACCAATGCCCTGAGAGGGCACCCTCGCAAATCGTGAATATGTGCATTTAACTGCAATGACCACGCAGTATATAAATGAATAGAAACGACATAATATTAAGGAACGTTTCTGCACACGCGGAAGAGAAATAACGAATAAATGAAAAATGAGGCAATTGAAAGGCCCTGGGTTCGATTCCCGGGCGGTTCGCCTCATTTTTCATTTATTCGTTATTTCTCTTCCGCGTGTGCAGAAACGTTCCTTAATATTATGTCGTTTCTATTCATTTATATACTGCGTGGTCATTGCAGTTAAATGCACATATTCACGATTTGCGAGGGTGCCCTCTCAGGGCATTGGTTTCTGCCCTATGTAGGAGAATTTCGATTTGTGAATGATTGAGGTCCGTAGTGTAATGGTAGCGCATCCAACCGGCAATTGGAAGGCCCTGGGTTCGATTCCCGGGCGGTTCGCCTCATTTTTCATTTATTCGTTATTTCTCTTCCGCGTGTGCAGAAACGTTCCTTAATATTATGTCGTTTCTATTCATTTATATACTGCGTGGTCATTGCAGTTAAATGCACATATTCACGATTTGCGAGGGTGCCCTCTCAGGGCATTGGTTTCTGCCCTATGTAGGAGAATTTCGATTTGTGAATGATTGAGGTCCGTAGTGTAATGGTAGCGCATCCAACCGGCAATTGGAAGGCCCTGGGTTCGATTCCCGGGCGGTTCGCCTCATTTTTCATTCATTCGTTATTTCTCTTCCGCGTGTGCAGAAACGTTCCTTAATATTATGTCGTTTCTATTCATTTATATACTGCGTGGTCATTGCAGTTAAATGCACATATTCACGATTTGCGAGGGTGCCCTCTCAGGGCATTGGTTTCTGCCCTATGTAGGAGAATTTCGATTTGTGAATGATTGAGGTCCGTAGTGTAATGGTAGCGCATCCAACCGGCAATTGGAAGGCCCTGGGTTCGATTCCCGGGCGGTTCGCCTCATTTTCATTTATTCGTTATTTCTCTTCCGCGTGTGCAGAAACGTTCCTTAATACTTATGTCGTTTCTATTCATTTATATACTGCGTGGTCATTGCAGTTAAATGCACATATTCACGATTTGCGAGGGTGCCCTCTCAGGGCATTGGTTTCTGCCTATGTAGGAGAATTTCGATTTGTGAATGATTGAGGTCCGTAGTGTAATGGTAGCGCATCCAACCGGCAATTGGAAGGCCCTGGGTTCGATTCCCGGGCGGTTCGCCTCATTTTTCATTTATTCGTTATTTCTCTTCAGCGTGTGCAGAAACGTTCCTTAATATTATGTCGTTTCTATTCATTTATATACTGCGTGGTCATTGCAGTTAAATGCATATATATATAATATATAATATATATATATATATGTGTATATATATATATAATATATATATATATATGTATATATATATATATATATTTAGATAAGGGACAACGTAATTTTTAATCAAGTCTTTTACTGTTTGCTTTCAAATCTTATTAGACTGATTTTGGTCTTTGAAGTTCTCAAAGATGAAATTTTGGTATTGGAAGAACGGCTTCATACGAATTTGTCTTTCTTGTTTTCTCTTTCCGAGGAAATTGTCTTTCGAGAATTTAAAAGGAGAAAAGGAATGCGCAAAATTAAAGAAAAAAAACACAATCAAATTTGATGTTGAAAAAATAAAAACAGAGAATCAATTATTTGCTTTTATTAAATATAAATGTCTTGTTTCTTGTCCAGAACTACGTCAAAGTTGCCAAGAGATAAGATCCGAACAGTTCTCTTGATTATACGGAATATTGGGTTATAGAACATTAGAAGAAATAAAATACAATATATATATATATATATGAACAGACGTTGGAATTGATTATAGCTGAAGGAAACCTTATTCCTTCAGTGAATAGAATCAGAATCTTGTACCTCTTCGAGTCTTCAATGGATTTCCATTCATAGTTTCTCTCAGTAATATGAGTGCTTCAATCGTTAATAGAAGGCGCCTCATTGCTTTTGTTGTTAACAATTGTAGTAAAATAACGTTCAGTGAAATAATTGTACTTTGTACTGACTGGACAGTAAGACTGGTTAATATCGATTAAATCTATTTTCAAATGTTAATTTTAGTTATTTAAAATACAAAGACGGAACAAGCAAAGAAATAGCAGAGAGAGAGAGAGAGAGAAATACCTATTCATGATCATAGTGCAATTTTCTGGACGTTGACAAGTCTTATAAAAGGAACTTATTTCAGCAAATTATGAAAAGGAGAAAGAAATAAAAAAAAAATAAAGTCAAATATTTTATTCAAGTTTGGTCGAATCTATGAAAGTGAAGTTGAATTTAAAGTAAAAAAAAATTGGAGAACAATGAAAGAGTCTTTAAGTAATTTATTTGAATAATTTGACGAAATTTAAAGTCACGAATAGGCTACAAAATAAATTATTCATGAAACAGCTCGAGTTTCACCAAAGTTTTTCGTCTGCTGTGTCTATGACGTCATGCTGAGCTACAAATTCGGATTGAAATTTTTCTTGCATATTTTACCAGTAATTAAATTCTAGCAGACACGATGGATCCAAACTTTGCTATAACTTTATTCCGCAAACCATTGATTGTATTATTTTGTCGATTTCACGTCTATACGCATAATCCTTCCTCGTGAAGTAATATTGTTTCATAGAACATTAACATAACAAATCTTATTATTGGAGAAGAAAGAAACACAGTGAAAGATTAGCTTTTTATGACGCAGACATATTTTGTCCCATTCAGCTCAGTTTATCCAAACGATTAACTGCTCTGAACCAGTGGCGGATTTAGGGGGGGGCCGAGTAGGCCATGGCCTACGGCCCCGCGCCTGTGAGGGCCCCGCGCCCTCACATATAATTATAATGTTGGATTCCACTATAAATAATACAATTGATTAATGATTAGTGATAATATGGTATCACTCTTTGCTGGCGGGAGTTTAGTTCTATTCAGGCCGCTGTGGAGTGCACATGTGAGTGTGTTTAGTGGTAAGTAATGGTAAAAGTCGTATCTCGAAAAAGTCGCCAGTCAATAAATGGGGATGGGGGAGTTTTAGTCAGCTTTATAATAACATAAATAAGTTGAAAAATGTTAAATTAATGTAATTAATTTTTTTATATGAAACGTACTTAGGCTAGGTTAGGTCAGTTTAGCTTAGATTTCATAATAAATACATTTTATACATATTTAAGGAAAAAGTCGCCACTGGTGGGGGCTGGCGACTTTTCCCATAAAGCGACTTTTTCACCCGAACAACTGTTTAGTGTCTGTATTTAATTAATTAATTAAACTGTATTAATTAATACTAAACCGAGGGTCAAGTGTAAATAGTTTGTTTTTTATGTTTTTATGTTTCAGGATAAGGCAGTGAGGCTGCACTGAGGCACAATGGAGAAATCAACAAGTCGTGATCGTGATCAAGGGAGGAAGTATAAAGCTGGCTCTGTTAAACGACAAGAAAAGGCAGACGTAAACCAAAGAGTAAAAAAACTACCAAAAATAACTCAATGGTTGACATATCCAACAGTATCTGAATCTGCAAAATCACAAACTCAAACTGAATCTGAATCAGTAGAGACACCAATTACGCCTGAAACAACTGGAGAAGCCACAACTAGTACTGAACCTAGTGTAGTTAGCGCAATTGAACCTGAACACAGTGACAGTGAGGAGACACAAGAGGAAGTGAAAGTTATGAATACCGGTACTGAACAAGGATTTGAAACGGATCTTGGATTATGGCCTAAAATAATTTCTGAAAATGTGTGTGACTATTGGTTGAAAAAGGGAAGCGCAGAATGTCGACACTGTGATGGTGACTTCAAAGAGTCAGCTGTGAAAGAGCTAAACAGAACCCGTCATTGTACAAAGACATTATTCACTCGAACTCATTCATTATCTGGCCAAGAAATTAATCTTAAATGGCTCTGTTACTCTAAAACAACTGGTAAAGTGTATTGTTTTGCTTGCAAGCTTATGTCAAAGGTAGAAAGCTCATTCACAACTGGCTTCAATGGTTGGAAGAACGCTAGGTATGTCATAGAATCTCACAGTAGGTCAGATCAGCACAGGAAAAGTATGGTCGAAATGATATATCGAAAGACTGCGGGTGCCCGTATTGACTCTAATCTAGTACAACAATATGAAAGTGAATGCGAGTACTGGCAAGCAGTATTGAGGAGGTGTGTAGATGTTTTAAAGCTACTTTGCGAACGCGGGCTAGCCATTCGAGGTAAAGATGAAGTAATTGGATCAGTACACAATGGAAACTATCTTGGGATTCTAGAGCTGCTGAGCACATACGACAGTTTCTTGGCAGCACATGTCAAGAAACACGCAAACAAAGGTAGTGGTCATACTTCCTACTTGTCCCATGTCATTTCTGAGGAAGTCATTGGAATAATGGCAGAAAAGGTTATGTCCTCAATAACAGATGAAGTAAAAACAGCAAAGTACTTCTCAATTTCTGTTGACTCCACACCTGATATTTCACACATGGATCAACTTACTTTTACAATCCGCTATGTACTGCCTACTACAGGTCCAGTTGAAAGGTTTTTGCAGTTTATTCCCATGCTAAGCCACACTGGCAGAGATATTGCTACAACTGTTCTTGATTTTCTTAAAGAGAAGAACATTCCAGTTATCGACTGCCGAGGACAGTCCTATGACAATGCCAGCAACATGTCTGGTAAATATCTGGGGACCCAACAGATAATCAAGAATGAGTGTAGTGAAGCTGAGTACATACCATGTATGGCTCATTCCTTAAACTTGGTGGCTAAGTGTGCTGCAGAAAGCTGTCCTGCTGCAGTGTCATTGTTTGCTCTGGTACAAAATATGTACTCCTTTCTTGTTGCATCTACTTATCGTTGGAGGAGACACCGTGAGGTACTAGAGACTAATAAAGATAAGAAGTTGAAAGTTGATAAAATACTTTCAGACACTCGTTGGTCAGCACGAGCAGATGCTGTAGCTGCTCTCAGTAGAGCACACAAAGAAAACATCATTGTTCTGGAAGAGTTATTCTCAGATCAGAATCAGCCAGCTGAAACAAGAGCTGAAGCAAGTGGTCTTCTCAAAGGTTTGAAAAAACTTGAAACAGTGATTCTTCTTGAAGTTTGGGATACAGTATTGGAAAGGTTTCAGAGTAGCAGTATCCAGCTGCAAAAATCTGGGCTCTCCCTCAACACAGCTGTCACACTGCTAGAGTCTCTTTACAATTTGCTAAAGACCTGAGATCCCAGTTCGATGACTTTGAAGCAAAAGCTATGGCTAAGTGTGATCCCTGTGATGTGACGAGTAATGATGCATACTACGCCGACACGCAGCGTATTAGGAAGCGCAAGCGTCACCACGATGAACTAGACTCCGCGGAGGATGTTATGCTGACAGGGAGAGACAAGTTTAGAGTGACTGCATTCTTGCCCATCATTGACAAGCTCTGTGCTGCCCTACAACAACGCATTGCTGCTTACAGCGACCTTCGAGAGAAATTTGGGTTTTTATCAGAAATCTCAAACAAAACGAACACTGAGCTTAAAGCATCTGCTGAAAAGCTTGTGTCTTCATATCCTAAGGACTTGGAGGCTGGATTGGAGTCGGAGCTTTTGCAGTTTGCACACCTTATGAAATCCATTCCAAGAGATTCACCTGAAAGTGCTCCTTCATCAGGTGGTGCAAAGGCTGCAAAAAGTCCTGAACTAGAAATGTATGAGATAATTCACAGACATGACATGGTAGAAACATTTGCTAATGTTGAAATTGTATTACGACTCTATCTCTGCATGTTTGTCACAAACTGCACTGGGGAGCGATCATTCTCCAAGATGAAACTAGTCAAGAATTATCTAAGAAACACCATGGGGCAGGACCGTTTGTCTTCACTCACCCTGTTGAGCATTGAGCATGAGAAATTAAGGGTGCTTGATTTTACTGATGTCATCAAACAGTTTGCAAGTAAGAAGGCTAGAAAAAAATCTTTTTTGACTGAGAAATAGTTAAGTGTACCGTACAAATTGCCTGCAATAAACAAAACCCACTCATTGCATCATTTGCATGTCAGTCAAGTGGTATTCTCTTTAGTTAATGGTGTATTATTATAGTTATTTTTTGTTAATGGTGTATTATTATAGTTATTTTTTATTGTTAAGCTTCAAAAAAACAAATGTGTAATGTTCAACTATGAAATGGTCATTTGGCTAATTAATTATCAATAAATTGAATATTGTTTAAAAAGTAAATTTATTTTAACGCTTCGCTCGCCCATTGATTTGAGGGCCCCGTAAGGTCACCACTGGGCGATGGGGGTGTAAATCTTCATTTCAGTTAATTAAGCTAGCTTTGCGTAGTTTGGGGCCCCGCACTCCAACCGGCCTAGGGCCCCGCGCACCTTAAATCCGCCACTGCTCTGAACTTCGTTCTTTCTTCTTTTCGAGGTCAAATATTAAGTAGTATTATAAATATTACCATTAATATAACGCGAATAACTTATAGGAACATAAATGTAAAAATTTAGAGTAGGAGAAAAAGTTACAAGAAGTTACAAGAAGTTACAAGGACAAGAGGAAACTTCAAAGACCCTTTGATCGGCTTGGAGAGGTTCCTGTTATCATTAAACTACATAATTAATTTCTTAACTATTCTAGCAGTAGTAGAAAACTAGATAGAAAAGCATAAGGCTCTCTTCCCACCATCCGCTCCCTCCCCGCCAGAGGCAGGTACGGATAAAGGTTGAAAAAAATACCTTCACCCCGGAAAAGTAACCCAGGAAATTTTACAGGAAAGCGGAGAATATACAGTGTGAGCGAAAAGTCCCTGTGCACCTGTTGGAAGTAGGTTATAGTGGAAGTAGTTATAGTGAATGTACTTACAGGTGCGCAGGACTTTTCGTTCACCTGTATAAGCTAGCTTTACAATTACGCTATGCACACATAGAAATCGTACACTAGATAGCACTGTTGTATAAACTAACTAACTAATATATTTGTGCTGATCTTATATCAACTACTTGGTATCGTCACAAAAAACTCGAACATATGGGTTTCATTTTATACAAAATATTTACAGCTCTATTTACCGAGGTATCGGTCCAACAAGGACGCCATGACCCACTTCAGGCTAGCCCCAAGAGGA
This sequence comes from Bathynomus jamesi, assembly GCA_023014485.1. Lineage (NCBI taxonomy): Eukaryota > Metazoa > Arthropoda > Malacostraca > Isopoda > Cirolanidae > Bathynomus > Bathynomus jamesi. Next base: position 65,080 of record JAJOZX010002727.1, read on the forward strand.
TTAAGAGAGAGATAAAGGTTAACTATTCATGTCTACACCCATGTACGCGCAAAGCCATCACGCCAGCAAAGTGATGAAATGCTTCTACAGAAAAGGGGTTGAAACTGGAATTAAGAACATAAATCAGATTTTCCACACCATGCCTTCACTCGTCACGTGCATCCAGCAATCCAAGAGCAAGAAGAGAAAAAGAAATCGTAACGGCAGAAACGCAACTCTACGTCACCTAATCCATGTCATGCATTTTTTTTTTGTTCGTTGTGAAATTGTTTCAGCAAAACATTTTTCTACTCTATTCTTAAGACATATTAACAAGGCAGGTAAGTGTGTGAACGTGTTTTTTGTAATTAGGTGTCTGTCATGTGTGTGTGTCTGCCAACTCTTTGAATTCGCTGAGTTTCAACTTGAGTCTCCCGCCGTGAAAGGTGTTTATGCAGCAAATGATATATTGCGTCGTTCATACTTCGCGATGTTGTGCCACCAGGCGAGTAGAGAAAATCTCTTTCGGCGAGGAGTATCAATGAAAGTGTTTCGTGATCATCCGTTGTTGCTACGGCAAATTTAAGAGTCTCCCACTTAGAGGTGTTAATAATAAGAATAATAATAATAAGAATAATAATAATTATAATATTAATATTAATAATAATAAATTTATTGTCCTTTGCTACATATACTGTACAGTGTATACAGAGAGTAACATACAATAACACACATCTACTAGTATTAGTGATGTAGCGGATGTCATTTTTTTCACATCCGCGGATGCGGATGCGGATGAGGATGTTTGATTTCAACATCCGCGGATGCGGATGCGGATGTCTACATTTTCGTTATCTTTTAGGATATATTCGAGATTTGTTGTGTTTAACGTATATAATAAGTTATTATATAGAGAGAGCTGTAGCTATAATGTAGTATAATTGATTAATTGTACAATAATTGCTGTACTTTTCTCTGAACATATAAAATAATATCAAGCATCTAACTAATATAGAAATCAATTAGTGAATTCGTCTGCAAATAAATTCGTTATATTTTGTTGAGTTTCAGCCACAATTAGAAACCATAATTGTGTTACCAGGATGCGGGACGTAAACCCAACTCAAATGCACCCCACCGACCTCTTTCCCCAACCTCCACCCTTATAGAAAGAGATCTTTAATTAGCTTGATAACTATTTATATTAAGTTTAAAGTTTTATTAGGCATATTTATAAATGAGTAATTAAAATAAAGTAAACTAAGATGTTCATCGTTTAATGTTCAAACTTAATTATAGGAAGGTTATGCTTAAGGAACATTAACTTTTCTGCCTTTTCTGCTGCCAGTCTGTTTCTCTTTTCATCATATATTAATCCAGCACTGCTAAATAATCTCTCGCTTGGTACGTTTGTTGGAGGACAGGCTAAATGTTTCCTCGCAAGTTTACTCAAGTATGGATAGATATTCTGCGTATTTTTCACCAACTAATAGGATTGTCACATGCAGCCAGGCGTTTTTCTTGGTGATAGCTCTCGATCATTTTTACTACATCTTTTGACATCGCGTAGGTCTCGTCATCGCTGCTTGACTCAAGAAACTGAGAGACAGATTCTGATAGATTTGCTTGTTGAAGGTGTTGGTTCTGTCACTGAAACTTTTATTCTTTTGGTGGGTGGCGAAGCGACAGATTCAAGAGATTGAAGCTCTTCAACTGCTTTGCCAAGTGATGATTTAACTCGTTCTAATGTACTAGGTGAAAATAACTTAGCTTTGTAACGTGGATCTAAGTAGGTTGCAAGAGAGTAACTTCATACAAGAACAGCCTCTCGTCTTGTCGCTTGCATCACTTTTGCGCACAATGAACTAGTTCTATTAATATAGTTGAATTTGATAATTTCCGCTTATTAATGACGTTTTATCTCAACGGTCCACATCCGCACGACATCCGCAGTCCAAAGTTCGGATGCGGACGCGGACGCGGATGCGAGAAAATGTGCGGATGTTCCGCGGATGCGGATGCGGATGTGACCTACATCACTAACTAGTATATATATATATATATATATATATATATGAAAAATTATTTCACGAAAGTGACACGTGAAAAGTATTTATGATGAATAAAACCACGAAGGAAAAAAGAAACACAAAGGGGTGCTCAAGCGCTTTCGTCTAGCGACAGTTAATGCATTCCTAAGTATATGTAGCTTAGTAGAATAGACAATATAAAACAATAATGACAGTAACAACAAGAACAACAACCATAATAATAATAATAATAATATTACAATTTATTATTGTTTTTATACGAGTTGATGGTGCACCTCAGTTGCTATGGAAAGCATACACACACACACACACACACACACACACACACACACACACACACACATTCTTCTTGCATATCTCTCCGACTCTTGGTCATCCTCCTTTCGGGATTTCGGTGAAACTTTTGCTATTGCGCTAGACATATCAAAAGCTTTCGAGGGAGTCTGGCACAAATCTTTAATTTGCAAACTGCCCTCCTTCTAATTTCCTTTCTGGCCGATCTATAGCTGCAGTTGTAGATGGCCACTGTTCTTCTCCTAAAGCTATTAACAGTGGTGTTCCTCAGGGTTCTGTCCTGTCACCCACTCTTTTCCTTTTATTTATTAGAGTGGATCTTAGGGTCTTTGTTAGCCTTAGCTTCTGTAGATCTGTAGATCTTTTAATTCACACTTCCTGTCCTATTCACTCCTATGCCGATGATTCCACTCTTCACTTTTCTACCGCTTCCCAAATCGTCCCTCTCAACAGTCACTCCATGATTCGCGTGGGCCGGCTATGGAGCACCTGACCTCTGATCTTTCTGCTATCTCTGATTGGGGCAGAGAAAACCTTGTGGCTTTCAATGCCTCAAAAACTCAGTTCCTCCATCTGTCTACTCGTCACAATCTTCCACACGACTATCCCCTTACCTTCAACAACACACAACTCAATCGTTCCTCTTCTCTTAACATTCTTGGCATTTCCTTTTCTCGTAATCTTTCCAAGAAAGATCACATATATTCTCTTTCTAAACAGCTTCTAAGAGGTTAGGTGTGCTGTATCGCCTCCGCAGTTTCTTCACCCCCACTCAGTTGCTGTCTCTGTACAGGGGTCTTGTTCGCCCGTGTATGGAGTATGCTTTTCATGTGTGGGGTGGTTCAACCCACACAGCCGTACTTGACCGGGTGGAATCAAAGGCTTTTCGTCTCATCAATTCCCCGCCTCATACTGATTGTCTTTAATCTCTCTCTTTCTCTTCGCCGCAATGTTGCCACACTCTCTCTTTACTATCACTATCATAATGGACATTGCTCGTCTGAACTCTCTAACTACATGCCTCCTCCTTTAAGGAGAGCACACAGTACCAGAGCTTCTATACTTTCTCATTCCTTTTCTGTCCAACTGTCTAATGCAAGGGTTAATCGGTATTTTCATTCTTTCATCTTCTCAACCGGTCAACTCTGGAACAATCTTCCTCAATCCATCTTTCCTCCTGTCTATGATCTCCCATCTTTCAAACGCAGAGTGTCTAGGCATCTCGAAAACCCCGGACCTTGATTTTGGCTCTCTTCTTCTTCTATGGGAGGGGCGCTTTTGCGGGCATTTGCCCTTCGCCCATCCTTCCTGCATAAAAAAAACCCTGCACGTATGACATATACGAACAGGTTGAAGGATTTTAGCGAAACAAAAGCAGATATGTACCTTAGAGTTTATTCTTCAAAACGATACATTTATTTTTCTATAAAATCACCCTATACCTCCATATATTTACGCCAACGATAAATGAGTTTTTTAAATCCATCCTGGTAAAACTCGGAGCTTTGACTACGAAACCAAAATTTCACAGCTGCCTTAACTTCTTCGTCAGACTCGTAGTGAGTTCCACGGAGATGTTCTTTAAGTTTAGGAAAGAGGTGGAAATCGCATGGTGTTAAATCGGGGCTATATGGTGGATGCGGCAAGACAGTGAATTACAGATCCTCAATTGCTTCTCGCGTTTGAACACTGGTGTGAGGTAGTGCGTTGGTTGTCATGGTGAACAGTCAACAGTGATTGCGTTTTTGTGGGTGCGAACCCTCTTATCCGTTTTTTCAATTTCTTCAGAGTTTCAATATAACGTGCGGAGTTGATTGCTGTCCCTCTTTCCATAAAGTCTTCAAGAACAACACCATTGATATCCCCCAAAAACAGTCATCATCACTTTTCCAGCCGATTTTTGAACTTTGAATTTTTTTGGTTGCAATGAATTTTTGTGCCGATATTCCATGGATTGCCGTTTATTTTCAGGGTCATAATGGTGGACCCACGTCTCGTCTCCTGTCACAATGCTGTGCAGAAATTCATCTTCATTTTCGCAGCGCTGCAGATTTTCTTGGCAAATGCGTAGTCTCTCAGTTTTCATTTCGGCAGTGAGCATGCGAGGCACCCATCTGACGCAGACCTTTCGGGAACCGAGAATACTGATAATGTGTCCCACTCGCACTTTGGAGATATCGAGCATTGCAGCAATTTCATTTTGTTTAATGCGACGATTTCCACGAATCAGTTCGTCAACGTAATTCCGATGAGACTCGTCGGTTGCCGTTACAGGCCTTCCACTTCGCGGTTTGTCTCGCAAATCTTCTTGCCCTGCATCTTCTCCTTTACACTGCCTCGCCCAACGTCGAACGGCATACACGTTAACACACTGTTTGTCGTACACAGCTTGCATTCGCCGATGAATATCTATGGGAGCAACACTTTCCGCGATCAAAAATTCAATTACGACACGTTGCTTGACGCGAACGTCTTTACTCCTTTCCATTGTAATCGATACTGAACCAACGTGTGGAATAAGTGTAGACTATATTAGGCTATGACACAAAACCGGTTTTATCTGGTTACCTCTACACAATCTGGAAAGGGGCGGGGATATCAAGGTACAACACAAAACCGGTTTTATCTGGCTACTTCTACACAATCCAGAATTATTCAAGTGGAGGCATTACTTTTCAGCACACCCTCGTATATTGTACAACATACACACATACACACACACACACACACACACACACACACACATATATATATATATATATATATATATATATATACGCACACACGTACGTATGTCCATACATGCACACATATGCATACATATGGACGCACACACATATGGAGGTGCATGCATGTACGAGTATATCCATGAATACGCACTGGCATACATATATACAGTACACACATGCCCGCTATACATTCGGACAAATAGGGCGGTAATGCCTTCATATATTTACATAGCAAAGAACTGCCATTAACGAGCAAATTTTATGTTTTTTGGTAGAATGGAGTTGTATGGCAAAACTTGGTAGATAACAGAGTAGCGAAGTTATGCACACTAACTTCAAAGATATATAGACAAAGAGAGAAAAGTACATGGAGATTATCTGTTGTAAGCTATAAACATATGTTTAAAAATACATACAGTTAGGATATTCAGCTAAGATTACACAGTCACATAACTACACATAATTACATATAAGTATTCAGCTAAGATTATACCTTCGTATTTATTTGGATATTAGACGCTGAAATATAATTATTATTTAATAAAAATATCGAAATTATTAATTACCTTGTTCTTAACAACCTTAGATGCCTTGACCTTGCCCATATTTGGTTTTATTTTAGTGGTTATTATTATTATTATTTTTGTTTTGCTCTATAGAAATATAGAAATAAATATGGAAACAAACGTATGTAGTTTATGTTATTGAAATAAGACAGGGGATAAAGAGTTATGGCTGAATTTGTCTTTTAATTTCCTTTGGAAGATTGGTGCTACTGTAGTATGCGGTCTACCGACGATTGGTTAGGTTTAGTCATGATATTTTCGTTAAAACTAACGAAAATATCATGACTAAACCTAACCAATCGTCAAGGGCGATTGACAATGGGATGTAAACAAACAATTAGTAAACAAGATAAGAAGCTATAATTAAAAGGTAGACCGCCGAATCGTAGGTAGACCGCATACTACAGTAGCACCGGAAGATTTTTAGTGTCGTAGATTGCTTTAGCTCTTGATCAAGTGAATTCCAAAGGTTTGGACCAGTTGAAGATAATGGTCCAGTCGCATAATCTAGAGCAGCAGTTCTGAACCTTTTTCTTCTTCTGTACCCCTTGAACTCTTTCAAGGGATTTTCTGGATTTTCGAGAGGCATAGACGATTTTTACTTTCTTTACGACCGTGTGACTCGTGGCCGTTTGTTAAATCGTATATAAAATTAAAAGGGTTATCTTTTCAGGACCCCGTCGCGTAACCCCTAAAATTCCCTCGCGTACCCCAGGTTCAGAACCACTGATTTAGAGTATAATTCGATTTTCTGATGTGTGTCTGATTGTCTTGTGTTCAAGAGGTGTTGTGTTTGGAAAGCTAATATTTTGTTTTGGATGATTTATGGAGCAGGATTATAAACTATTTGATACATATATGAGGCAATGTTTATGAGGCAAGTAGTCAAAAAAAAAAAGAGTTGTTCAATGGTTGATCATGCTATGTGGGGCACAATGCAACCAAAGACGTGTCTAGAAAGTTGGGGAAGGACTACAGTAAGTGTAGGAGGAAATGTTTAAACAAACTCCTGCAAGGTTACGTTATAATACTATTTTCAAAATACTTATTTAAGCGATTCTTAAATTATGTTACAGTATATGTGGGAACAGTCTTAAACCCTGAGTGTATTCAGAACTTTGTTCAGCCTATTCTTAAATGGATTTACACTTCGACTTGAAACAACATCAGAGGGAAGTTGGTTTCAGATATTAACTATTTTTATTTTATAGAATAAATTGAATTGAATTTGAATTGAATTGAATAACCTTTATTAATAATAAAATAATACATTGGTTTTACGATTTACAATGACATAAATAATTGTGAAGCTGGACTATTTATTTAATTTAATTTGACCCTTAAACTTTAGGCTTTACTGGGCTCTTATTAAAAATAAACAGCTAGTTATTATTAATTAATAATAACTAAATAAATAAGTAAATAAGTATTATTAATAATTAAAGTATGTATTAATCCTAAGTTATCATTACTGATACGACAAATGCAAGGTCACTATTTGAAGGTATTATACCAATACCATACAAAGAAACCAATATTATACATGAGAGATAAAAACTCAACAATCACAAAAATGTGTTTTTAATACTAGATTACACATGAGAAATTAATAAACAATAGTAATGGACATTAATCCTAAATTTTTGTTAGTATGCCATTATTCATCGGGATTTCAACTTGGTTTTAAACGAATTTACATCCACAATATTTTTTATATCAGTATTTAAATCATTCCATAGTTTCAATCCAATGAAAATGGGTAGGTTTTGAGATGAAGACAATCTAAATTGCGGTATAACTTGCTTTGATCTATTTCTGGTCTGATACGAGTGGATTTACTGATGAGTTACAAAATATCTATTTACCCATTGTAAATTAATGATTTTGTTCGTACACTCGTAAATAAAAATAAAATGTGCCACTTTCATTAAATCATTGAGCTTTAGTAGGTTTAGCTCTATTTAAAGAGCACTAGAGTGATCAAGGAAATCAGCATCTTTTTTGGATGACAAAGATACCGTTTAATGCATTGTTAAATTACTACAGATGGAGGCACTAAATGGTTTTAGTTTGAATTTAAAACCATTATTTCTTGTCGGATTAATAGTGAATGAAAATAATTTCCTGTAGTCTACCCTGTCTATTCCATTGAGCATTTTAACTGCGCAACCTCCTGGTCTCCAAGGTAAACATATTTAAGCGTTCTAATCTTCGATGGTTGTTTTGCAGACTCATTGAAGGGATCAATTTTGTGGCCCTTGCTTGTACCCTTTCAAACCTTTCTATACACTTCCTAAGGGACGAAGACCAAAGCTGCACACAATACTAGAGTTCAGATCTAACTGTGAATTATGAAGAGACATTACAATCTCCTTGTTTCTGAACTGGAACTGTTTTTTTAATATAACCTAGTATTTTCAAGCCTTCTTTTCGACTTCAGCACAGTGCTTTGACGGTTTGAGATCATAACTAATATAAACTCCTAAGTCTTCCTCTCATCAGTCTCAGTCAAGTTCCTCCCCAAGAGAGAGTAATCAGTCTTCGGCCTCTTGTAACCTATGTGCACTACCTTACATCTGTCCAAGTTGAGTGGCATCTGCCAAGTAGCAGACCATTCGCCAAACCTATCAAGATCATTTTGAAGAGTTCTTATGTCTTCCTCATAACTTACACTATCTCCTAATTTGGTAGCGTCTTCAAATTTGGAAATTGTAATTTGGAGCCCAACGTCTATATCGTTAATATAGAGGATAAAAAGTAAAGGACCCAGAATGGAACCCTGTCGAACCTCAGTGGTGACGGGAGCCCACTCCGGAGCCACTCCATTTATTACCATTCTCTGCATTCTATCTCTTAACCAATTTTCAATCCAGTTGGAAATGAGCCCAGTAATTCCTAGTCCTCTAACTTCTAACAGGTTTGTTAAACAAGATCTATGCCGCCCTCATTCTATGTTGAAAATCAAAAATTAAATTGTTTGATTCCAGGTGATACACGATACGGTCTGCAATAATGGATTCCAACAGCTTGCCGACAAGTGACATTAAACTGATCGGGCGGTAAGTACAAGGATTTTGCCTATCCCCCTTTTTAAAGATTGGTGTTACATTTGCTAATTTTCAGTCGGTTGGAACTTTCCCTAATTCGAATGACTGTTTGAATATGGTTACTAAATCATGAAAAATTGTAGCTAACCTCTTTTGTACTTATTCATCTTGTCAATTTGTTGCTGTACTTCATCTCTCGTAAAAATTATGGGCTTTAAGGGATGGTCACTATCATATGTAATTTGGGAATTTGGTACTTCAGTTAAGTCTTCTACCTTGAAGACTGTAACGAAGAACTCGTTTAGCGTATTATCTATATCTAAATCACTAAATTTCAGTATGCTGTTTCTGTCTTTTAGGGGACCTGCAGAATTTTTAATTGGCTTTCTGCTGTTAACATGGGCAAAAACTCTTTAGGGTTAACTTTACAGAGTGAGGCAATTGTAGTTTTTTCATTACGTTTAGCTTATCTAATTAAGGATTTAACCTTCCGACGTAGAGTTATATAATTTTCTGAATTAGTCTGGTTGAAATGTGACACAAGCAGTTTGTAGGCCCTATTTCTTTCCGTAATAGCATTGCTAATTTTATTGTTAAACAATTTCGGCGTCTTAATTGACAAGGAGGAAACTATTTTAGTGGGTATAAAATGTCCTGTAACATTCTAAATTGATTTCTTTATGATCTCCAGGTGACATTGACATCCTCGCTTATTAGAACTTCAAGGGTATTTAGACTACTTCGGAAGTTTTCAAAATTTGCTCTGGAGAAATCTAACCGTTTGTGCGTCCTTTCTCGAGTACTAGTTGGAACCCTATGGTTCGAACCGAATAAAATTGTGGTGGCTGTTAATCAAAGTTTCACCAATAGTCAGGTTAAAGACTTGGTCATTTTCGCTTGTGAATATGAGATCTAGTTTACTATTACCCCTAGTAGGACCATCAACCCTCTGACTTAATAAATTATCATCCACAAATTCCAATAGTCAGAGCCCTCAGAACCAGCTGTTTTGTCTTCCCAGTTTATATTAACGCAGTTAAAATCACCAAAAATTACACTAATCTTATTATTCACTAATCTATTTAATTGATTACACTGGTCAACACTCATTTTATTGCCAATCATATTAGAGTGATTTTGGGGTAACTTTGTGGTGCTGATTCCGAATATGACATCGGTTTTGCTAGATTGGCTCTAATTTATGAGATAATTGGTACCCCATTGAAACACGTAAAAATGCAAAAAATTTAATGTTCAGGCGGAGCCTACTTACTGGTTGGGTGGCCGATGACTTATATACGGAGGGGGAATATTCTAGAATGATCGCGGAGTAAACACTAAGAATATTCGCGTGTCTCACCATCTAGAATGTTCCTGTAGTTTCCCATATGCACGCGTTATGGTTACGTTTCCTATTAATTGAGGGTATTCATTATCTCAAGAACTAGAGCCAAATCGGAAAAACTACTTTCATTTTGGAATTCAGCAACCCCAAAATACCCTAAATTCGTACGAATTTCCTTGGCAACGAAACAAAAATGTTTTTTTGTTGACCTGTGTTATACAAGTTTATATCCTTATCAACGGGGTAGTGAGCTGGCCTATATACTAGAAATAGACGCAATATTTTATTGGTCCAAATTTAGTTCAATTCCCAACATTTCATGAGGACAAACAATGTTACTATGATATTTACCAGGTGCAGGAAGTCACGAGTATTATAAAAGTACTCAGCCACCTTCCCTTTCGTTCCTATCTTTGTGAAACATTTTGTAACCTACATTTCAAATTCTCATACAAAATCCCTTCAATCAGAATGAAGCCAGGATTTAATTATTCCTATGATATCAAAGTTCTCAGTTTTGACGCGCTATAAATTCCAGTAGTTTGTTTTAAATTGATCTGGCATTAAATAGCATAATTTTAAGAGATTTTAAGCTGTTTCTCCTCTTTGACCTGGGTCATTTCCCGAAGCAGATGAGAGAGAGGGAGAGAGAGAGAGAGAGAGAGAGAGAGAGAGAGAGAGAGAGAGAGAGAGAGAGCTATGTATTTACACATTTGTTCACAGATTAAACGGTAAGAAAGGGTACTATTAATTAATTATTCTTTTGACTGTTTTTGGTGGAAAGACCTACTACTATCGTCATTAAACTCATAATGAAATGACATTCTGAAAACTGGCAGCTAATCCGAAAATAGGTAAGACCATCAACTCATGTCTTTACCTTAATTGCGTATACGATGTTCTCAGCAACTATTTGTTTGTTTGTTTTTTTTGTTTTTTTTACATCGGTGATCCATTATTGCACGTTTTTGGGTCTTGTACAACGTCACTCTGACAAAGATTGACAGCAAACATTAATTATAGTTTTGTTTCCCAGCGGCAGTACCTTCCCGCAGCGGCGCCGGAAGCATTTTTTGGATAGGGGGCACAATGTAGCCAAAGGGGCGTTTTCATCTGGAAGGGGCGTTTATCACGTATAGGTTGGATGCGAGCGCGACAGCAGCGTGGGGTCCAAAGACTCACTCAAGGGCCACGGTGGGGTTTCAGGGGATTCTTACCACTCATAATTTATAATTGTTTATATTTGAAAGCTCTATAATTGAATATATTCCGCTATCAGTGAATCATTTCTCTTCTCCCTTGTTTTCCTTTCTCCTTTTCCACTTTGGTCTTTTTTATCTGTCTTGATAGCCCGTTTTGTTGGGATAAAAAGGTCATTTGCTCACCCACCCCAACGAAATTTCACGGGGAGGTATCCGCCCCCTCTGCCTCCCCATTTCCGGTGCTTATGTTTTCCCGTGGGAAGCACTATAGAGAAAAATTTGTTTTTCTCTTTCGTTTTTCGATTATTTTACAGTACTTGTTGTGAAAATAATGTTTTGAGCCTCTCTTTATTTTGAAGTGTGTTTGAGAGTTGCTGTCTTGTGTAAAAATTAAAGCAATGAAATAAACAAATAAATAAATTGCTCGTATGCACTTACATCCAAGCATGTCTTCATTTCATATACCTGATTAAAAAGAAGCTTTGAAGACTTAAATCAAATTATTTTATGAGAAGTGAATTATACGGTTTCTAACATAGCTGTATATGAATGTGACCATGCAGTATCATAGAAAAGGGTGTGTTAAAGAGACGCACTTAAATTTTTTTATAATTTTAAGATATAAGCGCGCAGAGATTGGCATACTATAAATTACCAAATTACAAATATTAGTTCTTATAGAAATAAAGTACTTTGTAGACTATGGTGTAAAATTATTCTAAATTTGTTCCAAAATAAATACCAATAATAATTAATAAGCAACATACTTTCAGAATAAAGTGGATGCAAAATGCTCTGCGGTTTCGAGCACCCAACACCCAACATGCAATGAAGATTAGTAGCGTACAGTATTTGATATATTTATAGCACAGGTTGTCTCAGCATTGTGCTTCTGTAAATGCATGATGTTACACAAAATGCATAAATATATTTTAGGTCGAACTTATGTCAAAGACACGAATTCATGCAGTAACATAGTTTTACTGTGTCTGTTTAATAATTCACTGGGGAACGCAACTTTTGGTGACTTAGATGTTAGACCTGTTTCTGGGTATATTGAGGTCGCTGATTCTAAAAATGACATTAGTTTTTCTCCATCAGCTCTGCTTATCAAGATATGATATATATCTATACGGTATATATTTCTATATAATGTATATAATATTATATAATTGCTGACTGGCAATCACTGTTGTTGTCAATTGAATACAAAGTATGATGAATGTCAGCAAAAATAGTGTATTAACATCAAACAAGCATAAGGTACGAAAAATATTTCTTAAATTCAAACAAGCTTGAGACACGAACGGCAAAAAAAGTTCTTTCATTGAGACATCTCACATAAACCGCGTTTCTGAGATTTCTTGCGATGAGATGTGCCAGGACATTCGCGTTGGATGCTCCAGCAGTAATCTGCCATCATGTGAGTATCCCATCGTCCGCGGTACCGTTCTTCCATGGTCCTTAGTTCTTGGTAAATCGTTCACCCTTTTCCTCGCTTAGATCACCGAGGTTATCTGGGAAACGATCCAAATGACTGTGGAGGTAATGCAGTTTGATGCTCATTTTACAGCCAAGTTTACAAAAAGAGAGAGCATATTCTCCACTAGTTCACCGTAGTTATCGGCCTTATAGTTCCCAAGGAAATTCTTCACAACCATACTAAACGATGACCACGCACGTGCCTCAATGTTGTCCATTGAATCTTGGAAACGCGGGTCTTTCATGAGTTCCCGGATTTGCGGTCCATCGAAAATACCTGCCTTCAGCTTTTCCATGCTCAGCGCAGGAAATTTTCTACATATGTAGCCAAAACACGTCCCATCTCTGTTCAAAGCCTTTATAAATTGTTTCATCAAACCTAGTTTGATGTGCAGTGGTGGCAATATGATCCTTTCTCTGTCAACCAAAGCTTCTTTGATGATATTTTTTTCTCCAACCACCATGTTTTCTCTCAGAGGCCACTGTCTTCTCACCCAGTGTTCATCTTTAGCTCTACTGTCCCAGAGACATATAAAGCACGGGTACTTGGTGTACCCGCTCTGCTGGCCCAGGAGAAAATTCACCATCTTCAGATCCACACAGATCACCATTGGTGGTCTCGGTATGATATCTTTTCTAGGACTAGGGCGACTGTCCCGTGCTCTTCTCTCATACCGACTGAGTGACCAATTGGGATTGATCTGTATCTGTTGCCGTTGTGTAGAAGAACACATTTTAGGCTCCGTTTGGAGCTATCTATGAATAACCGCCATTCACTTGGTGTGTATTCCGATATGCCCATTTTCATCAGCAATCCGCGCACATTGTTGCAGAAAACTAAATCGTTCTCTTTTGAGAAGAAGGGCAGTAAATCCTTTTCTCTGTCGCGATATAACGTGATTTTGGTTCCCGGCAGCAGTAAATTTTTTTCTCCCAGCCTGGAAGCTGACAATTCAGACGATTTCTTCGAAAGACTTAAGTCCCTTATGAGGTCGTTTAATTCGTGTTGACTAAAACCTTCTGCAACTGATGACGGTCCTTCGAAATCACTGTCAGTTTGCCCACATATGCTTTCTTTGTCAGTAGCAGATTCATCATCTTCTTGAGGGAGCTCTGGAAGATGGCTGAATGATGGGACAGGTATCTCATCTGAATGTGAAACAGGCCGTCTAGCTGAGTCTATGTCAGGATACGTCCATTTACTCCGGTTACGTCCATTGATGCCCTTTATATTCACCAAACAAAAGTAACAGTCATCACTGTGGTTTCTCTGTTCTCTCCATACCATTGGTATACCAAATTTCAGGCACCTCCTCTTTCCGTTGGTCCATTGCCGCAGATGCTCCGTACACGTTTTACACACAACATGAGGAGCCCATGGCTTATCTTGGTCCCCTAGTTGTACTTTGAAATAGGCAAAATAAGCTTTTTTCACAAAATCAGTAATAGTTTTTCTCTGTTCAATGAACGTGTACTCTCCGCAGATAAAACAAAACACATCTGGATGATTTAAACACTTTCTTCGTGATGAAGCCATGTCAACACCTGTAACAGGAAAGAATTCACGTTAGTACATGTACAATACACATGCAAAACAGCAACATCAGCAAAATCATAGCTACAATTTAATTATACAGATGCATTTAGATTTACGAGCAACTCATAATACCGTTCCAGAAGGGTAATAAAGTAGGTAATGACGTATGCAATATCTCAAAAACTAGAGCTGCTAGAACAAAATGGATGATATTTTCTGAATCAGTGGCATGAAAATATCCAGAATAAGGTCTAAAATCTCAGGCACCAAGAAAAAACTTTTTTTGTTCCCCAGTGATAATTCAAGCAATAGACGGTTATTTCTGCCGACGGGCATAACTTCACCATCACTGAATTTAATCTGCCATTATACTGACGTATGTAAGTCAGACGGAATTTGCTCTCTATGAATCATATATCTTTGTATCCATCGCACTTTGGCATTTATTTTAATCTGTATATGGTTAATATATAGAAAACTAGTCCTCGGACAGATTACCAAAGACCCACTCTCGTAATTGACTTAGTGTATCTCTGCCAACCACTGTATGTCAATTTTATCAGTCAATTTTCCATGGGCAATTTATGGAAGTTCTTTTCAAAGTTGAGAGAAACAACGTCATATATTTGTCGAGAAGTGTTCTTGGCTACCTTACGAAACCGTGACAATCTTTAGGATACAAACAGACACTTCGATCTTATCATGGCACGATCGTGCTTATAGCGACATTAGTAGTGCCTCCATAGTTTCAGACTTTTTTTATTGAAAACAATACTTGTCATAAAAGGATGTAATGAAGGTTAGGCTAGGTTAGGTTAGGTTAGGTCAAACTACTTAAGTTATTACGCTATTTAGGTTAGATTAAATGTTGCTGTCCACAACTGGAAGCAAAATTTCGTGGTTTCGTAAGATAGACAAACATGTGGGTGGTGGTGGGAGGGCGCACGGCAACTGGACATACCTGAAGTGAAATGTGTGATAATTCACAGATGTAGTGGGGTAATAGTTTTGTGCGGTAACACTTTAAGTACCTCGAAAGATAAAAAAAATTATACAGGAATCTAGAAACATTTTTATTGTCAGCAAAATATACGTTAATCCTGATTTCGATAAGTTAGGTTAGGTTAGGTCAGTTTAGGTTAGGGTAGGTTTTAAACAAATTAAATATTGGCATTCCACTTTAGTACATATGCATGAATGTGTGTGTGTGTGTGTGGGTGTGTGTGTGTAGTTAAACCATACCAAACTGAGACATGAATGTTCCAGGAACACAGATACACATCTCTGACTGTATATACCCAACATCCAGTATCCGGAAACTGCTTTCGGTCCAATTTCTAAAAGATATTTACATTAAAAAGTAAGAACTGCATAATATATATATATATATATATAATTATATATATATATATATTATATATATATATATATATATATATATATATATATATATATATATATATATATCACGAAAATAACGCGTGAATAATATTTATGATGAAAATAACCACGAAGAAAAACTTAAAAACAAGAAATATTGCTCACGCGCTTTCGTCTAATGACATCATGGTCATTTTTCACTATCGTCATACACACACACACACAGGGCCGGATTTACTTGCTTGTGGGCCCTAGGCCAAACCTTATCAGTGCCCCCCCCCCCCCAAAAAAATATTATTTATATATATATATATATATATATATCGTAATATTGTAATGTAAAAAAAAAAAGAATTACCACATAATGTAACACATCAATAATTTTATTCAAATTAGTTTTATATCATGTACAACTTATTCTTACACAAAGGAATAAAGGAAAAAAATACAGTCAAATTGAAGCATAATAAATTTTGCAATAAGAATTACAACATAATGTAATACATTACACATTAATAATTTTTAATCAAATTAGTTCCATATCAAGTACATCAAAGTAAATCAAGTTCCATATCATGTACATCTTACACATAGGAATAATGGAAAAATACAATGAAACTGAAGCATAATAAATTTTGCAAGCACAACTATGTGAAGTTCAAAATGACTTTTTCCTGCTTTTTTCTATGGCAAATTTGTCAATGATACTGTTTGTGTCAAGGGATTGTAGGAGGTCCCCAGTGGGCCCCCAGTTACTGGTGGGCCCTAGGCCAATGGCCTATGTTGCCTATTGGAAAATCCGGCCCTGCAAACACACACACACACACACACACACACATATATATATATATATATATATATACTGGATATATATTTGTTTTATGTAGAAAGAGGGGGCCAAGGGCGGGTACCCGCAAAAATGCCTCCCTTTATAAGAAAGAGAGAACCAAAGTCAAGGTTTCCGCTGTTTAAAATGCTATTTTTTTTTATTTTGGCAAGATTGTGTAGTCACTGTAGTGTGTAGAAAGTATGCATGTATAGTGAAGAATAGAGGGAGGAGTGTGTGTTTGAGAGCATGCTGGACTGCTCACAGGGTAGATGAGACACAGAAAAAGATCAGCTGAGGAGGAAAGTGATAGGAGAAACGGGAATTCCAGCACTCCCTGTCTCCTGCCTAATATACACACACACATTTCCTCCTCCGGATTTTATTTTTAAATACTTTCTCAAGCTCGTACCGAAGGTCATCACAAATAGTCAACCTCGTGTTAGCTTCGAGCGCTCGTACAAACGCTTTTTGTCATGGAACGCATGAATTTTATCTTAAAGCATTTTACCTACGTCAGAATTCACTCTCGTCAGCAGAAAAGTATTTTTATGACGGAGGTTTCCTCGCACCTGTGTTCAGACACCACAGAAGCACCTCGTTCTCGCCCTCAGAGTTGGACTTTGTGTGTTTTACTCGTACGAAATAACAACTGCTCGAAAAAACGCTGACGAAGTTTTTCTTACACCCACATCAGTTTCGACTGTGACAACATTTTAACGGTTTTTCATTCCTCGAGCCGTTAACGAATGAAGTTTCAAGCATTCCTGCATAAACATCTTTACTTATAGGTTCTCGCGCACTACAGTCAGGGCCGGATTAAGGCTAGGGTTGCCAGATTTTTCAAATGCCTATGCGGGACAAAATATTTCTGAGGTTTTTTTTTAAGACCAAATTTTTTTCAAATTGAAACGATTTCTTCAACGGTTACAACAAACAAAATTAGAAAAATTTTATTAAAATGATGGTTAACAATTAAACATCGTGAATAATATTGAAATTATTATACATAATATTGAAATATCGTAAATAATATTGAAATTATCATAGCATATTAAATATTGTAGTATTCATCGCTTTACTAATTATATTATGACATACGTTAATATTTTCCTGAAATTTTAATCTTCAAAATTTTAGCTCCATCTTCTGACTTTAAGTATAACTGAAATTCCTCGCAAGTCATAGAAAAATTTTCTTTAATCATGAGTTCTGATTCTAAGTTTTCGATGAGCAACCAATTTCTCTCTTTCCTCCAGTTGGTTGTCATCAAGCTGAAAATTCTTTCAGGCACAGCGTTGGAATGAGGAATGGAAAATATATGCTCCAGAATTTTTGCAAGGTTTGGAGATGGAAAGGTCTTGAAGAAAAGCAGCCATCGTTGATCCAGAGGTAACGACTTATCGCTATCGTTTAATTCTACAATGAATCTTTTTAAAAAGATGAATTCGTTGAAAAGTAGACCACCATTCACTTTAATTTGGAAGAGCTGAACGAGTTCCACAATTCTAAAGCAATTCATTCCGAAAAAATTTGCTTAAAAAATATTTTTTGCGAGACATTCTGAATACAAAGCGGGACGCGGGATTTTTTTGATCAAATGCGGGACGTCTGACAACCCTAATTAAGGCTGTGAGGGGCCTAAGGCTAATAAGAGGGAAGAGCCTATACACCTCATTAACCTCGTTGCAATTCCTTGCGTTGGTCTTTCTTCACACGAAGGTCAAGCCGGTGGCTCCGCATCTACGCCTGGTTTGGTGGAGGAGCGAGTTACTCTCTTGCGCTCTCCGCCGCACATAGCCAGGTACACCCGGCTTCTCTGGTACCGTCCTGAGCAAGCATCTAGTCTTCTTTTGAAGACTAACTTTGACCCCTGTAACGTTCCTGAGGTTTTTTGGAAGCAGGTTGAAAAGTCTTGGGCCCTATATACTGTATACTGGATAATTCATAACATCTTCAAACAAATAGAAATGCATATTTATCCAAATTTAACAACTAATAAAAATCAAAGCTATATACATTAAAAAAGAGAAAACAGCAAAAACAGCAAACAATTCAAATATGTAGAGAATGATTTCTTCCTTCATAGCTTTAAACCGTGATATCAAACAAAACATCTCCCTTTCTTCGACATGTTGAAAGATCATTACACTAGACCCAAATTCCCAACGTCTGAAAAACAATTTCGGAAACAGATTAACCCTTTGAAGCCAATCATACATACATATCGACAATAATACACCATCAGATATAATGACATAAAATTCTTAACTAAAACTAAAAAACTCTTATTTTCCACCTCTGAAGATATAATTATGCAGTTATATATGATATTACTTAACCAACCTTTTGACAAAGATTAAGGGTTTATGATATAGAAATTAGAGCCTAAAAAAATATGAAGTCCTTAGGCTACAGCTTTATTAGCTTAATGGTTAATCCGGACCTGACTACAGTGTCTGTAACCCTTTTCTCACCTCTTTATCAACAAATTTACCGAGTCGCGCATTATCTGTTTGATTTAAATGTACGCCATCTCCAATGAATAAATTTAGGGAATCGAACTCTGACCAAAATTATGAACACAACTTCCAATTCGGTATAAAAGTAAATTGCTTTACTAAGCACTCTATTACCTTCATAAATTCTAGGTAATGTTTGTTAAATCCCTTTTCATTTAATCTTCACTTACACCGTATATTATTTGCAATTTAATTCTTACATGTTAACCTAGAACAAAATACTAATAATAACGTAATTTTTAACACTAAAGAATGTTTGTATAGCGTTCCGCAATTTTTGTATTTATGTTATATATATTCTTTCTTCGCCTCCGCAGAACAATTTCTCACTTTCAGCAGATCAAAAACAAGGTGGTGAAATCAGAACACGTGTGCGAGATTTCACGTGGAAGATTTGTGTCTTCTAGAATATTCCTTGAGACAAATTCAAAGTTTGACATAGTTCAGCCATCGACTCGAGTGAATATGAGAAATAGGAAAGGGGCGGGGTGCAGTGCCGAACCCGCTGCACTTAACGTGGCTCAACCCAGTTCTCCCTTTAAAGAGGATTATTTTTTCCAGTTGCTGGCGTTATCGCTCGTCCTAGTGCTCTCATTTGTAAAACGTTACAACCAACCAAAGCCCTGACACGATACGAGTCTGACATCATTCAATTTCTGCCAAAAATACATTTATAAAGCTGAGAGACCAGTATGTAATCACGTTCAATTTGCGCAACATAATATTAAAAACCCTATGAAGTCCTTGCTCATATTAATGATAGTGATAATAGATAAAGAGTAGACTCCTTCTTTATTAAAAACACGAATAATTTTAATAACAATAAAGTGTCTTTTGACTTGAACGATTTTATGATTAATATTTTAAAGTGTGTTCCTTTGCTGAAGGGTTACAACCAGCTACCTTAGTTCGTTGGTTCTCTTTTTAAAATTTTATTGTTTTTCTAGTTAATTAATTCAGTTTTAGTTCATTAATTCGTGTTTTCTTCCGGATTGCAAAAAGGGTACATGATATAAGCCGAAAACATTATTCGGATCTTATTTTATAATTTCTTGCGGGTTTTTAATTTCTCTAAATATGCCCTGCGGTTATTGCAGTTTTATATAATATTGATAAAGGTGAATCTACAAAAACAAAACAAAAAAAAACACGTCTGCATCGTTAATTTTGAGATCAAGGCTGTAGCATGATGCTGGGGGAAGTGATTGAATAAATTTGAAGTACCATTGAATTCTTTAATAAAAATGAAAGCATTTAAACGACTATATTAAAAAGATATATCGATGAACTTAATTAAATGCGCAATCGGCGTCATGTATGATATTCCCGAATATATGGAAATGAATATTGGTGCAGTATCAGAAAGAGTATACCGAAATAAATAACAACTTGATTGGTTTAACAGAACGAAACTATGGATGTATAAACTGTACAATGAATGGAGTGACGCATAAAAGTCCTACTTCATTATACTGGATGTAGGTAAGGAATAAGATATATTGTAGCGATTATATTTAAAGGTTTACAAATCAAGTCAAATTAGCCAAAAGCGAAAGTTACTCTCGAACTTTTGACTTTATTAAATGTATAATGACAAGTCCCTCACTTACTTTCCGAATAAAAATTTAAATATGCTTTTCTCCAATAGAGTAATGTACCATTAAATAATTGAATACTGTAATGCAGGGGTTCTCAACTTTTTTCTTCTGTTCCCCTTGAGCTCTTTCAGCACTGGTTAAGTACCCACAACCCCAGAGCGTGATTGACTTAACATCGAGAAAGGTAAAGAGACAAGCATGGTTCATTCCACCAAATAGTTTTATTGAAGAAAATTTCCTTATCACAAGCACGAATAACACTCACTAAACCTAATGAGAAGCTGGGTCTGTTTTTCCGCCACCAACAACCTCAAACCAATCGTATATAAAATTAAAAGGGTTATATTTTCAGGACCCGTCGCATACCCACTAAGATTCTCTCGCGTACCCCAGGTTGAGAACCACTGTACGGAATGATAAAACTCAAAAAAATTATTTTTGTATTATAATAAAATGGATTATAATAAAATAAGAAATAAGAAAAATATTACCTAATTATTTTTTTTATTTTCGATATATATATGTAAAAATGAACAATGAATAATTCCTACATAATCAAATATTCATTTCTACATAACCAAAATCGCCTAACGTGAGTTTGGATAAAATTTTTATTTGTTGCTTTCTATTTTTGCAGTTTCACAACCATGCGACCTACCATTTCTATGGTTACGTCAAATCCATGTTGCGTGTCATTGAAGGTTCGTTGTGAGAAACGAATGTCCCTTAATTTCATTCCCTTAAAGTACAAACAAGACAATTGAGGGTTTAGATCTTTTAACATTTCCATCACAATATTACCCATATCTCCATTTTCCATTTATTATAGAATTTATTAATTAATTATTGATGTCTTGCATCTAACCCTCATCCCTAAATTTTATTAGATTATGCATACATATTGCATGTAGCATAATTTGAACCCTTGTTTGTACTTCTTTATTCATTACTGTATTTCTCTAATTCATCTCTTCTAAATTCTCCCAATAATGACTTGTACTGTACGTACAAATTAAATAACTACGGCGTATTAATTATGAATTGACGTATGGTATAATTTAAATAACTATGATGTCATAAAGTAGCGTAATTCCCTTCACATTTTCCATACCTTGAATACCGATCGTATCTTTAGTATTCAATGTATGGTAAATTCTTTAACATAATAATAAAAACTTTACACTCTATACGTCATTATGTAAATGTTGTTCATCCATACATCCATATCTTATCTTGACCGTTAACTTTTATTAAATGTATTAATTATTCATTCATCGACCTACCTATTGTCTACCTATTGTCAACCTATTGTGCGACTACCAATATGTGTACAATAATTTGTGCATTCGTACATGTCTCCTGATGATCATGATTAAGTGTTCGAATTCCGCTGACCAGGCGAAAGCGTGCGCTTTTGAGGTGAAAATCTCCTCTCGATTGCTTCTAATTTATAAAACATTATTATGTATGTTATGTTTATAGACAATTAAGATGTTAGGAATATAACACAAAGTACATGGGTACATACGATATATATATATATATATATATATATCGTATGTACCCATGTACTTTGTGTTATATTCCTAACATCTTAATTGTCTATAAATATGAAACACTGTAAAAACAAAACAAAGCTATAGTTAACTGTTTAATTGTAATTAACTGTAATACTTTAATATAATGTAATTGATGTACTTTAATGAAACTATAATTAACGATAATAATTTAATATAATGTAATTAATGTACTTTAATGAAACTGTAATTAACGATAATAATTTAATACAATGTAATTAACGTACTTTAATAAAACTGTAATTAACAATAATAAGGTAATATGAATTAATTGGTAATTATAATCATAATTGTAATAAACCAAAATTACAAAGTACTCAGTAATGTACTTGGGATTGTACTCAATGTACGACCCGACATTATGTCGCCATTTAGGAATGTATACGCGGCGATATTGTTATTATTTTTGTATTATTATTTTTTCATTCGGATAAATTTTTAGGTGCTTTCTACTTTGCCAAATAATTGGTGACTTGTTCTTTTTTAAAAATTTCTTAATCATTTTTAGATTTAGCTTAATCTTCCGTTACTTAAATTTAACAGTTAAATGAAGTGTTATACCTCCGAGGCATAAACAAAGAAATTCCTTCCAACCCGATCTCCAAACTTCGATTCTGTTCAAGCATTATTCTTTTGTAGCATAAAGTCTAAATTTCCATCGCATGCCTCCTTTTCAAGATTACCTGTTGGCAGTAAGGACTCCAGGATTCTGAAAGTGGGGAGGCGAAGGGGTGGCAGAATGCTGGGTTGGGGGAAGGCCAAATTATTTTTGGGGCCTATATATATATTATTTACTGTAATGTATATAATAAAACCTGACACTAACAAAATAAGGAAAACAATTAAAATGATATTACCTTACAGATAACAAATAACCAAAGACTTATTATCTAGCTTGTCCCTTATTATCGGTTCGCTTATCTAGCCTGTCTTCATAACTTCACAATAACACCACAATAATCATATTATTAAAAAATAAGCTGAAAAAAAAAATTTCTTACGTGAAAAAAAACGACGTCCGTCACCTTCATGTGCTACCTCAACAATGCAGGGTTGCCAGGTTTCAAAGGTGGCTTATCGCCAAATTTGCGTCCCTAAATCGCCAGTTTTGTTGCCAGTTTCATTTTTGCAGAAAATCGCTGCTTTTCAAAAGTACAGTAAACCAATGCATTTTTTGCGTATCAGTTTGGTGATTTGGCGCTGTTCTGGTGGTAACAAAGTAGCTTCATATTTTACCATTCTTTACTGTGATTGGCTTGAAAAACAACTGGGCTTGCCAGAGATTGGATAATGTTTTGCCGGATTATTGTTGTTTTTTCCTTCACGTAACTGACATTGTATTCTGGGAGATGTAGTTAGGGGAGAGAGAGGGATAGTTAAATTAAAAAGTTATTTGTTTTATAATTACTCGTACATTCAAAGCGAAAATCTCCCATGTTTATCTTCTTTCTTTTAGTATGATATTTAAGTAGGTAAACCTACGTTTGTATATCCAAAATTTTATATCAATATTGTCGTAAATTTTGGGTGCATAATGTATAAACACCAGTTACATTCTTTGTTACACTGACTAATAAAAAATTTTATGCGATGCTTTACGTACACAAAGCAAGTAGGCTATGTACGTTTTAATTAATAGAATGTGAAATAATAAATATTTTTGCAGTAACGTCTAAAAGAAAATTTATTTCCAATGTCACTGAACAATTTTTTCTTACAAAACTTTTGCTTTATTGATTTAAAATGTTATTTGATACAGATGTCTACAAATATTAAAATTTATATTAGAATTTCTAAATATTTATCACGTAATGGCACTCGTATAAAATGGTGTATATGAAGTTTCAATGTAACGTTCATTTTATTGTTGCTGTTCTCTGCATTTTTATTGTCAATATGGAAATGAACATTTTTAATTACTGTATTGTTAAAAAATTAGTTTTCTAATTGAAAAATTATTTTAAAAAAGAGTGGGGCGAGTGTAATAAATAGGATTAATGTGATTATTAATTAGTGCAATAATGATGAGCTTATTAATTAAAAAACAAAAACAAAATTATATAACGAACAGAGAGAGAGAGGGAGAAAGAGAGAGAGAGAGAGAGAGTTAGTTTTAAAATTACATTTGACAACCCTTTGCCTCGAAGAGGCTTTCTTGAGATTTTTGCTGTGAATGGTAAAGACGTTTGTTAATCAGTCAGTGCTTGCTAATGTGATTTCAACAAATTGTTGGTCGGATGAGGCCGACTCTCTCTCTCTCTCTCTCTCTCTCTCTCTCTCTCTCTCTCTCTCTATATATATATATATATATATATATATATATATATATATATATTAGCGGTGGACCGGATGTCAGTTTTTCAACATCTGCGGATGCGGATGTGGATCTTTAATTTCAATATCCGCGGATGCGGATATTTAGTTAATCTATCAATATAATATAGAATTATGAATATAGGACATAATTTTTCAAATTTCGTGATATTACTATTATGACAGGCAATGCATAAGAATTAAAATTAATATTAATGTTTTCATTATGATAAAAATAATAACTTTCTCAAGAGTTTCAGCCACAGAAAATTTAATGAAACAAGTTTCATTCAATTTTCTGTGTTACCAGGTATTTATATTTTGACGTTTATATATTTGTTTGTTCATTAATAATTAATACTTTACACGAAATGTGCATGACTGGGCCTTATAAGCTACTTTATAAGCTAATTTAATTGTAAATTGCATAATTTATTAGAGGTAATATCCGCATAACATCCGCAGTCAGAAGTGGTGCGGATGCGGATATCCTGTCCATTACTAATATATTATATATATATATATATATATATATATTATATATATATATATATATATATATATATATATATATATATATATATATATATATATATATATATATATATATCATGTGTGTGTTTAGCTTAAATCGGCCTTCCTTTAATCACTGTGTTTCAAGAATTTAATTGAATGAAAATCGTATAAAATCTTATTCGTGTTTGGGCTCCTCTCCATTTGGTTTAACGAGACAGACACTACCCGAGTCAAATTTACTGTGAAAGAATCGTTAAAGTTTGCAGTACAGTATAAATTCTACATTAAAAATATCATTATAAGTAAACATATATATATATATATATATATATATATATATATATATATTAACCCCTCCGTCTATGGCCCTTGGGTGGTTCGGATCGACGGGGTTCTAGTTAGGAGGCAGCAACGGATATTTCTTCTATAACATTCTAATTCTTTTCGGTCGCCTCTTGTTAAACTCTTGGCTACAGACTCGCCAGACTGTTATGCCAATATCTTCTATGGTGCTTGGGTTGTCTCTTTCTCTCGCTTTATGGGTCGACGATTATTAATTCTTCTCTTGCTATAATACTCTGATACTTTCTCTTGGTACTAAACTTATCGATTTTTCTTTTATAACTTATCGACTTAACTGACTAAGTTCTTCTGAAGATAGCCCAACTCGAGGGGAAAAATAAAAAGTTTCTCTTACGGTAATTTACTTCTTAAAAATTTACAGGTAGTGCTCTGAATTTACAAGGGTAGAGGTTCGACCTCTTTCGACCATGGCTCAGGCCGGAATCTAAAAAAATTAAGGAGGCAAGGGGCCTCTGCTCCCTCCTCGCAGCGAGGCTGCTAACAAAGGAGTCGTAATGAAGTGCTGTAATGAAGTACATCAATGAAGTGACTTAATCAAGTGTCGTAATTTTACAAATACATGTATAATATAAACCTAAATGTTTGGGGGAAGACAGTTGAAGGTTAAGTTCCCCCCTTTTAAACACATGATCAGATGTTTGAAAAATTCCAAATAAAAATAATAAAAAAAATAAAAATAACAAAAACTAATTTGTATTTTTCGCCGAGTCTACATTTATGAAGGCGATATGATTTCATCTTAGTACATAAGTACAAATTGAGTACATGACTGAGTACGTATTAATTTTGGTTCATTACAATTACGATTACAATTACCAATTAATTCATATTCACTTATTATTGTTTAATTACACTGCTATTAAAGTACATTCTTACATTACCGTATATATTAAATCATTACATTTAATTACAGTTTCAATGAAGTACATTACAAGTTATTATTAATTACAGTTTCATTAAAGTACATTACGTTATATTAAATTAAAGTATTACAGTTAATTACAATTAAACAGTTACTATAACTTTGTTTTGTTTTTTTACAGTGTTTCATATTAATAGACAATTAAGATGTTAGAAATATAATACAAAGTACATGGGCACATACGGTATGGATTTATATACAACATATGTTATAATATGTTATAAATTTGAAATCAGAGGGACAGGAGGTTTCACGTTTTCAGATGTTTGATTTATGCTGATTTGCGAATTGCGTACACTTGCATAAGCAATTATGAATATCTTGCGAGGGGTGAACGCACTTGAAAAAAAATAATAAAAAAAACAATACGAGAACGTATTTGAGCGTTTTCGAACGAATGCAAAAAGTTTTGCATTTCACGAGCAAAATGAATATTTAATAAAATTGACATACGTTAATGGTCAAGATAAGATATGGACGTATGGGGGCGGGGGATATGGTCGAATAATAGTTATATTTATACTACATAACATATAAATAATGACTTCTATAGAGTGTACAGTTTTTATTATGATGATAAAGAATTTTAATACATTATTGCATACTAGAGATATAATGAAGGGAAATTAATGACGGGAAAATGTGACGTCATAGTTATTGAATTTGTACGTATAGTACAAATCATTATTAGGAAGATTTACATGAACGAATTAGAGACAAAGAATGGGTATCAATGACTAAGAAGTACAACTGCTGGTTCCAATCCTGTTACATGCAATGTGTATGCATAATCTAGGGTCGAGGGTGAGATGGAAGACAATCATAATTAATTATAATAAATTCTATAACAATGAAAAATGGAAAATAGATACGACTAAACCGCAGAAATGGTAGATCATAGGGTTGTGACACAAACAAAAATAGGAAGCTACAAATAAAATTTTTATCCAAAACTCGCTTAGGCGATTTTGGTTTCTTATGTAAAAATGAATATGGATTATTCATTGTTCATTTTTACACACACACACATATATATATATATATATATATATATATTTTAGGGTGGCCCTTAAGTGGTGCTAAAATTTTAAGTTACGATTTTGTTTTTCCTCTCACCTTTCAGTTGGATTCTATGTCACTAGAAAATAACACACCAAATTTTAGTGAGATATAAGTATATATAGGGTGTGCTCAAGGACTTCAAACTTTCTCTCTCGACTCTCTGATATATTATCAAATAGGCGTGATATATATATATATATAATATATGTTCTTATATGCTAAGCGACATTACGCTTTCTTTTTATCTAGGTATATAGATTTTTTTATGATGGCTAGTGGAACTCGAAAAAACATGGTTTATTTGCTTGAACATACTCAAAATTGTTTATCAGGTGCAAATTACCAAGTAATGGGGATGTTATGAGGTACTGTCTACATTTGCTTCAGCCGATTAAGGATAAGCACAAGGCTGCTCAGTGACGATAGCGGTGGAGACTTTGTGGAAGAAGGCGAGGATTCCACTGCGGCCAGTTCAACATGCAGTGAAACAGTTGGAGAGTCTGATGAAGAAGTGGGATCTTTTGAAAAAAAATCAGTCCCGGAAGACGGATACACAAGGAAAAAAGAAGAAGAGCTGAAATCCTGCTTTGATGACCTTTTCAACGTTGCTTACCAAAATGCTATGGTGTTGATGACGAATAAGGAGGATAAAGCGTTCCTTTTGGCACAAAGAGAGAAGGGCAGAAGAGGCTCCATTGCTGGAGTTGATATGACTTTGGCTAAAAAGGAGGAAGCAGCTACGAGGAAGCGAATTCGGAATGATGAATTTAAGAAGAGACATGAAATAGAGAATCTCGTACTTAACAGAAAAATCGTCCTGGAATCTTCTTCATCTTCCACAGGTGAAAACACCACGGATTTAGAGAATGAAGGAGCTGTTGGAGGAGTCGTAGTGTCATCACCTCATCCAAAATGAGGCCGCAAGAATATCCTCCATCCAGAAATTCTTTCGTCGTTGGATCGCACTAAAACTAGTGACCGTGATGCGGTCTTTACCATCGCGTCAGTGATCAGTGGTCAAAGATCTTCGAGTAGTGAATGACTGCTGAAAGGGGAGTTGCATTGATGCAGGAATATAATAGACTTCTCAGCAAGAATGAAGAACAGACGCAGTTTGTCGTTCAAATTGTCCAAGAGCATCGGAAGAAGTACTCCGATTCCAAGAAGGATACCATTCTCAAAGGCATATCAGACTCTTCTTGCAACCTTTAAATAATGGTTGTGTTGTGCTAACTTTTCAGTTCAATTTATTTCTTATCACCTTTAATTTTAATAAAAGTATTTTTTGTTGTTTAAAAATCTTGTATTAATTGAATGAAATAAATAAAAAAAACGATGGGGCTTTGCAAATGATATGGTGATCTAATAAGCTAAATTTGATTATCTGCAAAGTCGTGCCCAGCTCAAATCACATTATTTTGAGTCCCATCGCCGCGGAACTGCATTGGGATGATGTTCCAGGGTAGCGGTCATACCCACTATATATGTAAAGATTATTAATTTTATACATCTAGTTCACAAAATTAAGTAAAATTTTAATAGCAACCAAGCTTGTTGTTAGAAATATATTAATAAATACTAATTGTACAACTTTTTTATATTAAATGAATACTGAATTTGAGTGTGAGTGAATCCGTAATGTATTATAAAAGGCAACTACAGAGTTAGGATGCTTAAAATTTCGGACAGCTTGAGCACACACTAAACATTGTCCAAACGCTATAAAATTTTGCATGAAAAACTTTCTCAATAGGAAGCATCTAATGAAGGGTGAGAAAGAAAAAAATAAAAAGTGACAAAATAAGGGCCACCCTAATATATATATATTATATTATATTATATATATTAATCCTTAAACACGGGAGAAATACCGGGCATCCTGAAGAGCGCGAACATCGTCCCAATATATAAAGGAGGAGATCGATCCGAGGCCAAAAACTATAGGCCAGTGTCGCTTACATCTCATCTCACCAAAATATTTGAAAGAATTGTTAGACAGAAAATCTATGACTTTTTGGAAACTCAGAAAAAATTCAATGATAACCAACACGGGTTTCGGTCAGGCAGATCATGCCTGTCACAACTAATGGAACACTACAACAACATTATTGATTCACTTGAAAGTAATGAAAACTATGATGTACTATACACAGACTTTGCTAAAGCGTTCGACAAGTGTGACCATGGAATCATAATACATAAACTGAAATATATGGGAATAACAGGAAAAGTAGGGAAATGGATATATAATTTCCTTAGTGAGCGGAGGCAAGTCGTTACAGTACAAGGAGTATCTTCATCAGAATCAGAGGTCCTCAGCTCAGTACCACAAGGAACGGTATTAGCTCCACTACTCTTCATAATCATGCTAACTGACATAGATGAGGACGTTACCAGAGACAGCACAGTAACATCCTTTGCAGATGACACAAAGATCAGTAGAAAAATACGAAAACCAGAAGACATAGGATCTCTACAAACCGACATAAACAAAATTTACAAGTGGACGGAAGACAACAATATGAAGTTTAACACCGAGAAATTTCAGCTATTACGGTACGAAAAAGAGAAGACCTAAAGTCCATGGAATATTATACCCCAAATGGACAGGAAGTCCAGAGAAATTCCAGAGCAAAAGATTTAGGGGTTGTAATGACAGATGATGCGAAATTTGAAACACAAAATAAGATAGCAGTAAACAGAGCAAAGAGAATAACGGGTCTGATATTGAGAACTTTTAAACGAAGGGATAGGAATGTAATGATCCCCCTACTGAAAACCCTGATAATACCCAAACTGGAATACTGCTCGGTCCTAACATCCCCATATAAAAAAGAAGACATTAGACAGCTGGAGGGGATTCAAAGAAGTTTCACAGCCAAGATCAATGGGTGCAAAGAACTAAATTACTGGGAAAGGTTACGAGAACTAAACCTATATTCACTGGAAAGAAGAGAGAGATACACCATTATTTACACTTGGAAAATAATGGAGAAACTAGTCCCTAATCTTACTCTGAATCCCATAACTCCCCAAACAACGGTGGAAGGTAGAAACGGTAGACTGTGTCGTATTCCCAAATTGAAGGCGAGACAGGGAACATCCTTAACCCTGAAAGAAAATAGTTTTGTAGTGAGAGGACCAAAACTATTTAATCAGCTGCCCAAAGACCTAAGAAACACGAAGGGAGTTGCAGTGGAAATCTTCAAAAGAAGACTTGACGCCTGGCTCAGAACAATCCCCGATGAGCCGGGCGTACCTGGCTATGTGAGGTGGAGAGCGCAAGAATCCAACTCACTACTTCACCAGGCCAACTCGAGAGGAGGGGCGACACGCTTGACCTTCGCGAAATGAGAAATCATCACGTGGAACCTTTGTAAGGTTGTAAGGTAAGGTATATTTGAGGTCACAAACACCTCATTGTAGACCCGCAAGTTTACGACGTAGTTACCCAAGTTCGTAGCTTATGGTATCAAGGTGAAAACCACAACAGGCTATTCTCGATAATGCTCAGTTGACCTTTCAGAGATCTCTGAACAAACCACTCCAAGAGTCAATTCGTCATGGTTCACTGAAACATACGCAGGTTCTCATTTACGTCGCACCATCGTCGAAACAAAACCTCCTGCAGGTTTAACAAGACACCAAAGATCACCTCGATTTCAACGGTTAGAAACGGATGTCACTGTCGTAAAAGGGTAATATCGTAAAGAAAACTTCAAGAAAAAAACACAAAAGCGACCATCAGAAAAATTCAGAACTATTAAAAAGACCTTCAAAACCAACCGTTGTAACCAGAAAATAACCAGCTTGAATGAGGTCTTCAAAAGTCACCTCGCTCAATATTTCAAATTACTCTTCTAGGTTTCCTTGGCTTTTGCTTCCGCCTGAACTGTTCATTCTGACGAAGATCAAGCTCATTTATTCCACCTTAGACCTACAGTTTAACGTGGAATCCGAATCGCGACCTACCACGGGTGGTCAGAAATTACAAAGTTCTCGCCTGTATTCGATCTCTCAACCTCCCAATCAGTAGCCCAGCGTCTTTACCACTAGGCTACCCATTTATCTACCAACCAATTTTATTATATGGAAGGATGAACAGCTGTGTTTGCTGCGCGCCGCCTGCCGTCACGGGGAATCGAACCCAGGGCCGGTGGATTTGTAGTCAGCGATGTTAACCACTACACCACCGAGTCGTCCCTCATTCAAGCGCAAAATTTCAAACGGTAAAGTGAGTAATTCGTTTCCTCTTGAGTTAAAACAGATCATTTCCAAACTACCGTTACCCAAATTTCTCTCCTTGTGTACATTTTTCAAACATTCTACAAGTAAAGGCTCTCATTTTGTGTCATTCATCGATCTTGACTTTAAACAAACAATTAAATGTTATTCTACAATTTAATATTAATTTGAATGATTTTTTATCTGTTCATTGTTTCATTTAATATTTAATAATTAATAAAAAATTATTGTGTTCCCATCCTGAGAAGGTAATTATTAACGTTCAAAGCCTACATCCAGCCAAATCTTATTGTCGAGTGGTAGCTGTATATACAGTAGGGCGGATCGAAAATGAGGTTTTTAAACTTTTTTTCGAAATTCAAATATGGCTAGTGCGGAAAATATGTGGGTACTATAGATAATGACTGTGCATAAATATTAGTCCTGCGAAATTATATCTTCAGGTGCCACAAAGCCGTCGAAAAAGTGAAATATAATGATTTTCTTATATTCTGCATTAGTACAATAACTGAAACTTACTTGTTATTATATATTAAGTGTTCCAATTACCAAAATAGTTACTGAATTACGCAGCTCTTAGTTTATTTAGATCAATGTTCTTTTGATTAATGATCTAAATAATCCAGAACTCACCACGAGGAGGTGGCTGCGTGTCGAGCTCCACCCATGCCCTCCCAACCACCCATCCTTGCGCATGTTTTTTTCTATTAACGTTTTATTTAAACTTTATATTCAGCTTTACTTTCGAATGATGGCATTTTTTTACGTGACTGAAGTGTTGATCTTATGAAGCCATCTCGCGCGTTCAATCCAAATACTTTTGATGATGCTTCAGTCACTAATTTTACCATTCTTTCTACTACTTGTGTATGACAAGGGAATTTCTCGAATGGAGGGGTACTCTTGTTTTCTATGAATTCTTCAATCTCATTTTCTGTCAGGTGTCTTGTCACAGGTGGTTCAGTGACAATGCATTTTTGCCAATTAATTAAATCAGTATAATCAGTAGCTTCAAATTGAATAACAGGTACTGTGAAACGCCTCACAACTTTTTCCTTGTTTGTTTGCCTTGCTTTCTTTATTCGCCTCCACGCTAATTCTCTTATGGCGCTGCGGTCATCATGAATCATTGATGCTAGAATATTTTCTGCATTTGCAAAAAATGCATTTCTTTGTATGACAGGGTTTACAATATCCTTTACTTCGTCATTCAGTGTTCTTGTTAGTTCAATAGTTTTGAAAACATGTTTTGAGCCATTGACAAAAGACGTACTTTGCTTAATAGAAAACCACATTGGGATGTAGACCTTCATTATAAAAGAAGCAATGTTCATGAGGTTCTCAGATGGACTTACAGTTGAAACGTATAGACGAAGCAAACGATTTGCTGTAGTCAGCCATCGTGAATGTGCCATTTTGCCTGGACTACGATGAGCAAGATCTGGAGAGCAATATCCCTTTGTTATGGCCTGATGAATATCAATTAGATATTTTTGGTCGGTGCTAAGATCTTCACAGTCTACAGTTGGTTCCTCAGCATCAATCCTTTCAAACTCGACAATAGGAAGACTCTCACAGTTCTCTAATTCCCTGCCAATAGGACCGGAGAATCCGCGGGGGCCAGATGTTTTTCCCTCCAGCTTTGCAACTAAATGGCGTAATGGCAATTCATTGGCATGGAGCTGGCACACTAAATGTTGAACTGGCTTCTTCAGCTTCAATTCTATAAGCCTTATAACGCCTCCCTTTTCTCCAGTGTTGACTGCTGCACCATCGCATCCAATGGCAACAAGGTTTTCCAGGTTCATGTCATTATTTCCAATATACTCAAACATTCCTTTACATATTTCTTCAGCTGATCCAGAATTCACAGAATAATGGCCCAAATAATCTGAACCAGGTTCTCTCACTAAAGTGATATGTTCTTCTGTTACCTTCTTCTGATATAATTTGGACTCTTTTTTTTCTTGGAAGAGTGTAGAATCTTTTCGACCATCAAAATAGATTCCTTTGATTGGGACCTGATTTTGATCTTTCGTAATTTCTGATCTCTTCTTTTGTCTTTCTCTTCTGATTTTACTCCTATCCACTACTTCAGATGTATTGTCAATAGAAACTTCTCCAATATCTTGCAATACTGCACTAACAATGAATGCTGCAGCTCGATCTGAAACTGCAGTCCTGTCACAAGCAGTAGCCACTGAAGGTAGATTTGTAGTTTTCCTTTTCTTGAATAATTGTTCTTCAGGTTGTTCGAGCTTTCTCTTCGAGCTAACTGGCTCTGGAAATGTATCGTCTGATATTTCGCCAGATTCACTTTCACTATTTGATGTCGATGATGATAATTCAACATTTGTATCCTGCAATTTCTCCTGTGAAGATTCTTTGGTGAGCCTCACAGCTTCTTAGCAACGTAGATGCTTTTTTCTTTGAGAGTGTAATATCTACTCTATCAATAAACAGTTTTCTTTCACTCCTTTGATCTAAGAGGAACGTCACTTCTTCCTTTGGAACCGTTTTTTCTTTGGGACAAGAACATTATGTTAGTACTTTGCACTTGCACGCTGCAATGTCAAAAAGTTTCGTGTGTGCTTCTTTTTTGAACATATCAATCTTTGCTTTGTAAGCTTCAGAATTTTTTCTGCTTTGGTATGGCTTCATAATGACACGATACTTTTCGTGGTAGCTTCTGAACATTGTTTCAATTCGCCTGTCTGACAGAATTGGGACGGAAGCACTTTCCCAAATTGTTTTCAATTTATCAACAACTTGTTCTAATATTTGAGATATTCAAGGATCTTTATTAGTATTCTGTTTCAAATCGTTTCTTACAAACAAGTAATATTTAAAAACTCCTTCGTATGTAGGAAGATTCCTGTGCCACAAATCTTCCCCCATACCAAACATGGGGCACTCAGTTGAGGTTGATTTTGCACAAACTCGAGACATTTTGAAAGTATACAAATCTGAAAAAGAAAGAGCTAATATCAATTATACGTTAATTTCAGTTAATAGTACATGGCAAACTTAGGGCAACACAATACAGAAATGCAAAATATATAAGAAATATAGTTTACACTATCTGAGTAACGCCAACAACAGAACACCCACCTGCTACGAGAGCGACAGCTACACTGAACCGAGGTACTCACGTGACAGCTGAGTGAGCTGACTATAGAAAACTGTTTTTAGAGAATAGAAACTTTTTTTAAAGGTTGACTGAGCTATTTTTATACAAGTGTGAATAAATTCTTGTCTATTGTGCATCGTGGACTCTTCTGTAATTATTGGTTAAAATCTGCCTTTTTCAATTTTTTTCAATATTGAAGGTCATTGTGGCACCTGAAGATATTAATGTTATGATTTTAAATTTATACCAGCTTATTTCCTCACTACTCCACACATTTTCCACACTAGCCAATTTGGAAATTCGAAAAATGAGTTTTTCACTCCGCCCTAATATACAGGGTGTAACAAAAGTCCGTTCTTATTGGGAAGTAAGATATATCAGAATTGAACTTGAAAATAGTTTTAACTATACATTACAAACAATACAATCAAGTTACAAATTAAACCAGCACATGTTCACATTGCATTCCATGTAGGCGTTCACACATTTCTGCTCGTCTTTGTAAGCTGTCGGTTACGTCTTGAAGTGTTGCCGCGCTAATTCTGTTACACTGATCTGTAATTTTTTCTTTTAACTGCTGGATTGTTTGAGGTCTTGACTCATAAACAACGGACTTTAAGTGGTCCCACTTAAAGAAGTCAAGTGGGGTCAAGTGCCACGAAATACATACAAACTCATTACGTTATACTGTAGTTTATTTCCCTATGAGAACGGACTTTTGTTACACCCTGTAGGCTATATATATATATATGCGCCTCGGTGGTGTGGTGGTTAGCGTTGCTGATTACGAATCCATCGGCCCGGGTTCGAGACCCGGTGACGGCAGCCGGCGCGCTGCAAAACCCAGCTGTTCATCCTTCCACACAATAAAGAAAGTGGTTGGTAGATAAATGGGTACCCTGGGTGGCCTAGTGGTTAAGACGCTGAGCTGCTGGTGGGGCGTGGTTCGGAGTCCATGTTAAACTGTAGGTCTAAGGCAGTGGTACTCATTGCGCGGCTCATGATGGTCTAAGTGGCGGTTCTCGATGCATGGAATGAGAGAAATTGGAACAGCTGATGAGCTGTGTGTGTATATATATATATATATATATATATATATAGGGTGTCCCAATAAAATGTCTACACATCATATTAACATATACAGGGTGTCCCAATAAAATGTTTACACATCATATTAACATATACAGGGTGTCCCAAAAAAACTATATACTCTTTATAGCATCATATATATAAGAGTATATAGTTTTTGGGACACCCTGTATATATATATATATATATACACTTTAGATGATAGTAATATGCGCTGATGTATTAGTATATTTATAGTACTTAGTAATAGTAGTATAATAGTATAGTAATGGTGTATTGTACTTAAATAACAGTAGTATCCCTTGTTACAGGAAATGGCGGCATTGCAGTTATCGTTTGAGCAACGTAAGTGGATTCTGAAGCACTACTGGAAGACGGAGAATGTGGCTGAGGTACAGAGACATTGAAGAAATGAGTTTGGAACATTACCACCATCACGGGTAACAATTACAAGATTACGTGATAAGTTTGAGACTGACGGAACAGTGCAAAACGTCAACAAAGGCCGATCTGGAAGACGTCGCACTTAAACTGACAATGAAAGTGTTGAGACCGTGTTACTGGCCTTCACAAACTCTCCAAATAAGTCTACAAGGCAATGTTCTCGTGAGACTGGTGTTTCTAAATCCAGCGTTCATCGCATTTTGCGACGTGAAAAGTGGAAACCGTACATACCTTGACTGCTCCATGCAATGAATGAGGACGATCCAGATCGTCGAAAAGAATTTTGTGAGTGGTTTTTGCACATGTGTGATGAAAAACAATCTTTTCCTGATTTCGTTGTTTGGTCCAATGAAGCCACTTTTAAACTTAATGGTACTATCAATCGACACAACTGTGTGTACTGAGCCACCGAAAATCCAAACGTAGCAGAAGAACGAGCACTTAATCAACCAGGAGTGTCAGTGTAGTGTGGTCTGTCTTCCAGAGGATTGATAGGGCCATTTTTCTTTAAGGACACTGTCACAGGTGCTGCTTACTTACCAATGCTGCAAGACAACATTGTACCTTCAATCAGAGCTCTTTTTTTGGAAGAAGAGTGTTACTTTTAACAGGATGGCGCGCCACCTAAAAATACAGCTAAACATACAGTGCACTTTGACGGAACTCGCTGCTCTGTTAGGGTGGGGGGCGACTTAACAACCCCTTTCGATTTTTATCTTTGGGTGTTTGTTAACACACTTGTGTATCAAGACAAACCCAGGTTATGGCAAAACTCCGTCAAAGGATCAGAGGTCACTGGATCCATTCCACTTGAGCATCTTATTAATGTTCTAATGGAGTTTGAGTATCGAATACACACCGTAGCAACGAATGATGGCCATCATGTGGAAGTGTTCTAAACTTGGACAGTTTATAAATGTAAACAACCAGATACTGCGCATTGTGTATGTAGTAATTAATTAATAAAAAAAGTATAACTAAAATTATTTCTGAGGCATTGTTTCTCGAACACCTTGTACTTTAACCCTTTGTCGCGCAGTGTGACTTTACTGATTTTGTTCTGGCTAACGTCAGACGATTTTATTCAGTCTTGGAAAGACCTCTGTGCAGTAAAGGGTTAAGGGAAGTTTGCTTAATCCTTTACTGCATAGAGGTCTTTTCGAGACTGAATAAAGTCGTCTGGCTTTAGCCAGAACAAAATCAGTAAAGTCACACTGCGCGACAAAGGGTTAATTATCCAATACTTTTAAAACAAATTAATACTTTGCTAACAATAAAATAATACACGGAGAGTTGAGGTTTATTTCTCCAGCGAAAATTACAAAAAAAATGTGTAAAACCAGACAAACTAAATTATTTTCTGTTAGTCGTAATCATCTTAACTGTTAGTCGTTATCTTTCAATGAGATATCTGCGCCTGCTTTGCATTCGCTAATCTTCTTATATTCGGCTGAATAGACTAAACACAAAGTAATACATAGAGAATTTCATTGCTTTGTTTCAAGTGCAGCCATTAATGAGAGGCAAAATTCGCATAAGCACGTGGTTGCAAATGGAATTAAAACTTTCAAACAAACAAAAAAACTTTATTCAGAAAAAAATACAAGTTACATAAAGTTGTACAACATATTTCAATATTTTTCTGTACAACTTAGATATCTGTTATGGTATTAATATAGGCACACTTCTAATCTGAATATCCCGTTGGAATCATGAAAGCTTTTTAGGCAAAATTAATGGGATTGGTTTATTACATAAGAGAAGTGAAAATGGCAAGTAATAATAATAGTAATAACAAATAATAATAAAAATAATAACAAATAATAATAATAATAATAATAATAATAATAATAAACAAAAGGTAAAAATTTACAAAAATAGCGTTTGATTAGTTAAAAAACTTTAAATAAAATGAACAAATGTATGTTTAGCACAGAATAAATGATGCTTAATAAAAAAAATTAGGATAAATTGAGAAATTAAAAGTGCTTAATAAAATTAGAATATTTTAGAGAGTTAATTATAAAATGAGAACGCAATTACTCTGATAATGGCAGTAGTGAACTTATATTATACATCAGTAGGAGTTAATGAAGTACTTCTATAGTGATTTGCAAAATACATTTAGTGATGAAGCATGTTTAATATTTATGGAAATTGCATTCCATATATCTTCTCCTTTGAAAGAGGATTATAGAGACTAGCAAAAATACCGCCCTACGGGCGGTTTTTGCTATTTCCTGCGGAAGGCTTGGAACCCTCTGCCAATTACTTCATCTGGGAAATAAATTTTCTTACCTCAAGGTATTATTTCCTGTTATAAAATATAAAAAAGAACACTTCATCATAAACTTATCTTTATTTCATTACTGAAGAATCTCCTTGTACACATAATTGTCAACAAATACTCCCTTTTCATTTCTTTCTGTCAGGACTTTCAGCAAAAGATCGGCGCTACGCCCCGATTTCTCTAGATCTGCGATACTTGGGCATTCGGCCCAAACCGAATCGAATTGTGGGCCTACGGCGTATTTTATTTTGAACATCATTCCTATCCCTCTCACCGTGGGCCTCAGTAATTGGGGTGCCTGCGGCGCCCCAATTACTGTCGGTTCAATTATTTGGTCAATAAAACTATAGAAAAGAACGCAGCCATGAAAATCTAAAGCTTCACAAATATTGATACAATGAGCTCAAATGTGAAGCTTAAGATTTTCATGATTGCGTTCTTTTCTATAGTTTTTTTTTGGTTACATATATACAGGGTGTCCCATAAGTCCGGCATCATAGGAGAAATTCATATTTTTCTATTTCTACAAACCATAATTCATATGCTCGGGATGCCAATTTCCCGTCCACCATTCTGTTCAGTGACAAGGCTGTTTTTTATGGAAATGGTGAGGTAAATCGGCAGAACACCCGCTACTGGTCTCAAAACAACCCTCAATGGTATACCTCTTCAAAGGAACAAGGTGCATCACGGGTGATGGTATGGTGTGGCATTTGAAAGGATCGCATCATAGCCCACCTCTTTTTCGATGAACATGTCACTGGAGACACCTACCTACGTATGCTCAAGGAAGAAGCATTTCCCAGTGTCTTGAACGAAGAAGGAAATTTCCCAACATGGTTCCAGCAAGACGGCGCTCCTGCACATTACAGCACCCAAGTAAGGGAATACCTGTACCAACAACTCACTGGTCATTGGATAGGACGTCGATGGCCTGTGGAATGGCCAGCTAGAAGCCTGGATCTCACGCCACTAGATTTTTATCTCTGGGGCCACTTGAAAGCGCTGGTATGCGCAGAGAAAATTAGGAGTGTTGAACATTTGCGGCAGCGCATTATTGGGGCATGTAACACCATTACTCCTGACATCATTCACCGTGTGCTTGCTGACTGGGTATCACGTCTGAATTTGTGTATTGAAAACAATGGTGGACATATTGAGCACGTTCTGTAAATAAAAGCTTTTGTTTTGCCTTTTTTTATTATTTTTCCTATGATGCCGGACTTATGGGACACCCTGTACATCAGTAGGAGTTAATGAAGTACTTCTATAGTGATTTGCAAAATACATTTAGTGATGAAGCATGTCTAATATTTATGGAAATTGCATTCCATATATATTCTCCTTTGAAAGAGAATTATAGAGATAAACATATAGCCAATAATACAGGGTGTACATAAAGTCAGGATCTATTTTTGTGAAGCACTTGGAAATTATATGGAATTCAATCATAAAATGATAAAGTGGTAACATTTATTAAATAATTAAGAGTAGGATTCGACGTGACGCCCATCAGTATCCCTGCACAGCTCAAATCGTTCCGCAGCATTTCTAAACACATTCTGGAGCATTTGCGGGGTTATGTTATCTGCAGCAGTTCGTATACGTGTACGTAAGTTTTCAAGACTCGTAATCTTCGTCTGATAGACGTGCGACTCGATAAAGCCCCATGCAAAGAAATCTAAAGGGGTTAAATCTGGTGATCTCGCTGGCCAAGGTCTGTTGCTTCCGCGTCCGATCCAGCGATTTGGAAAACGTCCATCCTATCCCCGTCGTCTATCAACATGATGGTGCTCCTTGTCACTATGCCAAAATTGTTCAGGATTATCTAAATTGACGTTTTCCAAATCGCTGGATCGGACGCGGAAGCAACAGACCTTGGCCAGCGAGATCACCAGATTTAACCCCTTTAGATTTCTTTGCATGGGGCTTTATCGAGTCGCACGTCTATCAGACGAAGATTACGAGTCTTGAAAACTTACGTACACGTATACGAACTGCTGCAGATAACATAACCCCGCAAATGCTCCAGAATGTGTTTAGAAATGCTGCGGAACGATTTGAGCTGTGCAGGGATACTGATGGGCGTCACGTCGAATCCTACTCTTAATTATTTAATAAATGTTACCACTTTATCATTTTATGATTGAATTCCATATAATTTCCAAGTGCTTCACAAAAATAGATCCTGACTTTATGTACACCCTGTATATCGGGTGATATTTTAAACATCTGACACTTTAAAAGGTTTGTAGTTTTTTATTAACTGAAATAAAAACATGAAATATTTTTTTTCAAAATTTGTACGCTATTACGATCTGTTGGGTTACTTAAAAGACAAAAAGTTTAAACAGAATCCACATACACTAGAAGAATTAAAAGCATCAATTGAACAAGAAATTTTTCAGATTTCAATAGATACTCTGTCCAGAGTATTGCAAAATTTTGTTGCTCGTGTGCAAAGAGTTAATGAGTTGAGAAGACATCACAAAGAGCATGTTTTGCATTACGGAATTAATTCCCCATGTGTAGAGAAAGTACAGTAAAAATTTCGTGCTTCAGTTAATAAAAATAATACAAACCTTTTAAAATGTTAGATGTTTAAATAATCACTCGATATATTATTGGCTATATGTTTATCATACGTTTTGTTTGAGATATCAGCATAAAAGCTGAAAACAAAAAAAAACCAATGCTGCAGCCTGTAGGTCTACGCTTAATTATGAGAAAGTCTATCTTATACATTTAAACTATATATACACATAATATTAATTTCTTTCTACAACATATAGAACGTAATCTATTAAAGTTACATATTTATTTTTATGTGTAAACGGAGTCTTCGTTGTTCAACCGGCTCAGAGTGTCTCCCATTTATATAGCCTATCTTCATCATCAAGTCCTAGGTCTGTAAACCTCGCATAAGCCACCAGTTCACTTGGCCTACAGTGTTTTTTACTTCATCGTGCTAAGCAGCTTTGTTAAATAGCCTATAAACTCAACAAATTCTCAGCCTAACCGTATAGGCTCTATGAAGTTTTTTCATATCGTTAAATCGAACTTACGTGTTTACGACCGAAAGTAGGCTCATTTATTGTTGTGTATTAATACCGCATATTTTGTTACCCCAAATATTGCCTTTATCGCCACTGATCATTTAATTCCTGACCTGTGTAAAATCAGTCCCCTTTGTCAACAATCATTCATTATAATATTGCACAATTTCGTATAAATAATTCTTAATCACTGTAATCACATAATTCATTCATTTCTCTAATTAAACTAAAACTACAAAGTCCTTTTTATCTCTTTGGTAAGATATGTTATTTATTTGTTTATTGTAGAAAGACCATCAGTGACCCTGATTAAACATTTCATTTTTTTACTTACTTACTTTATTATAGTGAGCTTACCGTGGGTGTAAGGTATCAGAACGCTACCAGATGAGCCGGGTGTACCTGCCGATGTGCGGTGGAGAGCGTAAGAGAGCAACTCGCTCCTCCACCAAGCCAGGCCTAGAGGCGAGGCCACCAGCTTGACCTTCGTGTAGAGACCAACACACTGAACCTAAACGAGGTTAACGAGGTGTGTGTATATATATATATATATATATATAATATATGGAGAGAGAGAGAGGGAGAGAATATATGGATTTTTTATCGGCCGTTTGATTATGTTTGTGCTTAAATCTGTAACTTTATTTTAAAGTGCGTCGAGGCTCCTTTGTAATCGATGTAATCGTCTGCCGCTTAATTATTTATTTTATGCTTTCACGAACCGGTTTCAACGTTGAGTGGAAGTCTAAACGAAGATGAATGAACAAAGAAGCAATTTCGTCACTGTACCTTTTTCTTTCATTTCTTTCATCCGAATGTGATGAGATTATCTGGAAGAAATTTGAGTTTAATTCCAATTTTACATTTCTCACCCGTAAACTGAAATCCATTTTATAGTTTTGGTTCTTTTTCGAGACTTGGCGCGAGTTATATACTTTTCTTTGTGTTTTAGTCTCAATGGTAATGTTTTTTTTTCTTCTTTTCTGGTTGAATGGGTTACATTTTTATGGGTTATTGTTAAATTATAATACATGTTTTAATTATTAAAGAAATCTTATTGTTATTTCGTATGATTTTGCGTAACAAAATAGTTGACTTGTATGCACCAAAACCAGGATAATAACGGCTAATAAATATATACTGTATGGTGGAATGGATTTTAAATTATAAAACTAAATCCTTAGATTATTGTACAAGAAAAAGTCCCAAGTTTTCTGAGTAATTTAAGGAAATATTTATTATTATTATTATTATTATTATTATTAGGTTGTACCTATTGAAGTTTCTTGTTCCTCTTCTCTTTTGTTCTCCTGTATTAGATTTTCTGACATTTCGTTCACAGACTGTGAACATCTTCAGATTTTCGTTGTTAGTGATTCGCCTTGTGCGTCCAAGTCGACAGGGTGTAAGGTGGTAAGGATGAGAGATGGCACTGGCACTATGACGTAATAGTATGAATTTTAGGAGGCCGCCATTTTGTTTACATTAAAAATTTTATATATATAAACTGCAAACACGCAGTATAATTAACGTAAAGAACGACGCTTGTATAGGAGAATATTCCGCGCAAGATGAGCGAGAGAGAACGAAACAAATGAAAAAATGAGGTAACCACCCGGGAATCGTTCTTTACGTTGATATATATATATATATATAAATTTTAGGGGCCGCCATATTGTTTACATTAAAAATCGTTTATATATATATATATATATGTGTGTGTGTACACACAGGGTGTTTCAGGTCGACCCTAGAAATATGGAAAAGAAACACTTCATATTAGTTACGGAAGTGTATTTACAGTATGTTTTGAAAGGGATTGTATTTAAATATACTGACAGTAACTTAAGTATTTATAGTTGTTTTTTGGATAGAAGCAAAGCATATGATCAAGTGGGTCACAATATTCTATATAAAAAAAAATTAGAAGACAGGAATGTTTCGCCATATGTTTTAAATTTATTGAAATTTTGGTACACTCCCAAAACTTTTATGGTTAGATGAGGAAATGCATTGTCCGAATGTTTTGGTTCCTCATGCGGAGTTAGATAAGGCTCCTTGCTCTCTCCTTTGCTGTTTAATGGTGGATTGACAGATTAATTACTTCCCTTAGTGAGGCAAGAGTGGGATGTTGTATAGATAACATGAGGATAAAATCGTCTATGACGATGATATGGTATTAATAAGTGGTTAAAGGTCTGGATTATCTTATAAAAATCTGCGAACTACGTATATTCACTGAACCATGACATTAACTTTAATGTTACTAAAACTAAGGTTGTGTAATTTCATCCCAAAAGTTTAAACCAGACAGCTAATATTATTTTCAAAATGAGAGGTGAATCAATAGAGTAAGTATAAGAATTTAAGTATCTGGGGCAAATTATCACCAGCTCCTTGAGTAACGACTCAGGCATAAGGAAACAATGTCGAAGTTACTATGCTAAACCAAAGATGATTATAAGAAATTCCAGATTCTGCACAAGTGATGCTAAAAACATTCTTTTTTTGTACTTTCTGCACTAATATTTGTGGGCAGAAACTATGGGTTAATTATAAAAAAGGTTCTTGCAGAACCATAAATTTGCTTTATAACAGATATTTTAGACTGATGCATAGTTACTTCCAAGATGTTCAGCTTCTCAAATATTCGCTAACCAGAACGTTTCGAGCTTCCCTGAGATAACAAGCCGTGCTCAATACAGTCGAATGCGAAGAATTCAAAACTCATACAATCCAATTCTCCAAACTATTCCTCAGTCCTGCTTTATGCGTTTTAGACTATGGACTTCTTGGTATGAAAGTGTTTATCCATAACTCTATTTAACACCTACATTGGTTTTTTCATTAGATGTGCTTTATTTTTTTTATTTTTATGGGTAACTATTATTATTATTATTTTTATTACAAGTTTCATTACTCATTAAGCGTATTATTGGCTACTTCTTTTTCATCCACAGTCATTTTTTATAATTTATTGGTCAATTAGTTGTATCCTTATTACAGTGATGACTATTATACATTTTTAT
Organism: Bathynomus jamesi; assembly: GCA_023014485.1. Classification (NCBI taxonomy): domain Eukaryota; kingdom Metazoa; phylum Arthropoda; class Malacostraca; order Isopoda; family Cirolanidae; genus Bathynomus; species Bathynomus jamesi. Next base: position 109,674 of record JAJOZX010002727.1, read on the forward strand.
GGGATTTGTCTCCTGCCAATAAAATTTATCATTACCATTATCATTCTGATTATCATTACCGTTATCGTACACTTTATATACAGTAAATATACGTTATGGCCATTTATGCGTCCAGGTTTTCATGTCATTTCATACAGTATCTATTGTATGTATACGAGCAGCGTATTTTAGACTTTAGACTATATTTATTTAATTTACACCATATTCCCCACTTTTACCCAACTATAAGTAATCTCAATGTTTAGCACAACCTAAAAAGGTTTGTCAGGTACTCCATTCTGCCAATAAAGTATAAAATTTACTTCTAAATTGGCAGTTCTATGCCATATATACTGTGTGTGTGTGTGTGTGTGTGTATATATATATATATATATATATATATATATATATATATCCAATGTGTGTTCCCCGTTACAATAAATGAATTTAAATTTGTTTTATAGAATGTTGCAAGAAGGATCTGGGGTAAAATTGCTGTGAGCAATCCAAGAATAAGCACCCAAAATCAATTTAGGGTACTTTTTTTTGGATTGGGGTCGAACGAGTGTTTATTCTTGGATTGCTCTAAAATTTATAAGTATAAACTATAAAGTAAGGGATCAAGTAAAGATAAGCACCCCCAGCCTTCTTTAATTAGCCTTATAAGGCTAACTAACGAAAATATCACGACCTAACCTAACCAATCGTTAAGTCAACTGTACGCCCTTGACGATTGGTTAGGTTAGGTCGTGATATTTTCGTTAGTTAGCCTTATAAGGCTAATTAAAGAAGGCTGGGGGTGCTTATCTTTACTTGATCCAAAGTAAGTACAATCTTATTTCAATATTTTAATTTTAATTATGTTGTTCTAATTTTTTGGGGATCATTGAAAGAAAGCCACCTCCAGCCTCCTTTAGTTAGCTTTATAAGGCTAACTAAAGAAAATATAACGACCTAACCTAACCAATCGTCAAGGGCGTACAGTTGACCTAACGATTGGTTAGGTTAAGTCGTGATATTTTCGTTAGTTAGCCTTATAAAGCTAACTAAAGAAGGCTGGGGTGGCTTTCTTTCATTGATCCTTTTTATTGCAATATCCTTCATAAACATTAAAATATTTTTATTTTTATTTTCTATGTTAAAATCCTTAATTCTTAATTTTATAAAATGCGAGTCTGACAACAATGGCTTCCTTTTCTAGATTTTCTGACACCTGCTTAGACCTAGTTTAGTTTAAATATTATTGTTGGAGTGTGAGCATATGATAAGGCAGTGCTTAATCTATCTACTTGTGAGTTGTCCCGGGTCAATTAAATGCCAGGTTAGGTCAATTGAATGCCAGATTAGATCAGTTGAATGCCCGGTTAGGTCAAATGTACACCCTTAACTATTGGTTAGGTTAAGTCATGATATTTTCGTTAGTTTTACGAAAATATCACGACTTAACCTAACCAATCGTCAAGGGCGAACAGTCGAAGTGGGGTGCTGTTTCTTGGATTGGGGACTTTCGGGTGCTTATTTTTGGATTGCTTCAATTGCTGAAAATTATTTGCAAAAACTTGAAGTCTTTGATGTCAATTTCTAAAACGGAGGAAACATTCAAAAGACACACACACACACACACATTTTATATATATATATATATATATATATATATATATATATATATTAGGGTGTTTCATAAATTAAAAGTTTGGAAAAATTTTAATCCACATGGATCCCCTTGTTCCATTTGCTGAGGAGACTGATAAACCGAAGTATTAATTCAGTAGTTTAAAGTTTACGGGTCCCCAGTTTGATGCTCTGGCAGATCATAAACGGAAAAATTAAACAAAAATCTGTCAATGAATTTTTATTCAACAAACGAGTACTATTTCACTACACATTTTCACAAAGATACAAAAAACATAACCACTTCTTGCGAATCATTTGTCCATGAAATCCTTCTTGGTTTTATTCGGGTATTTCGCCCTATGCTGCATCACAGTTTTGAGCAAATACTGCTTCTGCTCTTCGTTCTTCGTCAGAGAACAGTTGAACTCTTTGGTGAGCGCGATGGCTCTTTCGGCCCGATCGTTGACGACAGAGATTTTGTTAACAGTTGCCGCTGCTTGCTTGAAGCCCTCTACTTCAGTCCACTCGGCAACTGGCTTTTTCAAGAATTCTGTGTCCAAGTCGAATGCATGAAGAAAGCCATCGTCTTTCCTGTCACGAACTCCGCCAGGTGTTTCGAGGCAAGATTCCTGACGTTCTTCCCTTGGGGTCGCTTGAGTTCCTTTTTCGATGCGGGCTTACCCAAACTGACGACCATCTGAGCCTTTTCTTCATCTACCACATCTGCGTCGAAGAACGCCATGGCAATAAGAGTCTCAGAGATGTACCATAGGTGTCGAGACATGGCTTCTTGCGCAGCGTTAACACACGAATATCCCGACATGGCAAAGGCTTCCGCGTCACGCAAAAATTCCAGATCAACTGCGGCAGCCTTGCTTGAGGTTGCAGCACGAGTCCAACCTCGGATGTAGACGAGGGACACGAAGAGACCTACGGCTGTCAGAGCTTCCAACTCGTGACTCGACATCTTGAACTGCTTCTTCAGTAGAATTACTTTCAAGGAGTAGATGGCTATCGCCATCCATCGAGCGTGATGGTAAGCGCCAGGGGCTCTGAGAGGGGAATCCACCACTTTTGCTTCTCCCAGGAAGATGAGAACCAACTGTAGCAGTTCCTTGTAGTCATCGCGCTGATGCGACGTGCTCACCATCCCTCTCACCAGCAGGACTGACTTCTCCCTCAGTTCCCTCATAGAGTCATTGACTTGAGCAAAATCGTACGGCCGCACGTCCAACCGGTCGATGAACTTCCATTGTGCCTGAAACCTCTTGAAAACGGGTATATCGGGGCCACTTGAAGGGCCGTATGCACGCTTGAAGACGGAGCTGAGGATGACTTCATAGATGTGATGCCGACAGGGGAAGTACATGAGTTCTCTGCCAAGACCTTTCTCAATCAGGACGCAGGCCCCGATATGAATCCCGGTGTTCGACGCTGTCGTGTCGAAAGACAGTCCCCGCACGCGCTCTTCCATCCTGTGTTCCTTGACCAAATCCAAGCAAACTCGCGCTATCTTCTCGCCGGTTCCGGACGTCACCTTAGGAACGCCGAGCAACTTCTCCTTGCCGTCGCCAGAGACGAGGACGGCGATCCGGTCAACGCTCTCCTTCCATTGCTCATTGTCAGGTAGGAGCTTACCGTCCCAATGCAAGACAAGAGGCTGACCAGGACAAACTTCGTCGGATTGATAACTTTCAGCAGCCACCTTCCTGAGAGCCTTGCGTGTGCGGTACATGGTACTGGCAGAAATGGACAGTTCATCCAAGTCAAAACCTAGTGATTTAGCCGCTGCAGCGTACGACATAGCTGAATCGCGGTACGAAATATTCAGCCGATCGTAGGTAGTCGTCACATCCTGTGAGATCAGATTCCTGCGTCGCTTCTTGGTATTTCCCTTGGAGGAGGATGGAAAAACTTCCACGGTTGGGTGAACGACATCTGAGTCAGTCTCTGACGAAGTTGAAATCACTAAAGCCCCCGTATCTTCTGCAGCTCCTTGTTCCTTCCTGGCCTTCTCCTGTTGTTCCTTAATCTTGTCCAGCCTCTTCCTTTTCCTAATCTCCTTATAGTGAAGCTTCATGTCAACAGGGCCCATGCTGCAGGAATTTGGATCTTCACGCTGCATGTCGAGAAAGTGGATGTCCTCCTGATTCTTCATCATTTCCTTAGCCTGTGAATGAGCAATGTCCATGATCTCCTTCGCTATTGCCTCCTTGAACATCGCCTCCTTCACTCGGAAGGACTCTGCTTTATGTGACTTGTGCTTCACAAGCCGGTCGTATTCCTTGAGAAGGGATTCCATCTTCCTCAAGGCCGAATCTCGACGCATCATGGGGATTCTCGCTCTCTCCCAAAATATGAGACAGGCATCCAGGCACAAGTTCAGGCATTTAGTACGTCCAAATTTTTGCTCCTTTTGGTGGTAAAAGTACTTTTTGAGTACTTGCAACTGAGTTGGAAGGCCACTTGATGTGATGTTCGCATCCGTCTGGCCAATAAGAAACACTTCTGTTTTCGCTCTGGTAGACACCTGGAAAAGAAAACAAACTAAATAATTCCACAGAAATAATTTCACATCGTAATTAATTTCATTAATTAAATAAAGAAAAGCAGTAACTGGGACTCGAACCAGTGTCATAGCCGTTTGGCGGCATCGCTCAAGTCGGCGTACACAGCACGCTATCCACTACACCATCTAGGGAGTGGATAGCGTGCTGTGTACGCCGACTTGAGCGATGCCGCCAAACGGCTATGACACTGGTTCGAGTCCCAGTTACTGCTTTTCTTTATTTATAAAACTGATACGTGTACACTACGTTCTCTCTGACAATTCATTAATTAAATAAATTTCAATACCGCAGTAAAATTACATTAATTAGTATCATAAATAATTACCAGCTTAGTTGTCCAATATGCAACAGACTAATTAATTTCATGTAATATTAATAATAAATATCACTACCACAGTAAAATGACAGAAATTAAATAATAATAAATTTCAATACCACAGTAAAATGAGATAATTAGTAGCATATATAATTACCTCCATAGTTGTCCAATAGGCTATACAACACGAACCGCTCAAGTGACGAAGACAACCGTCTTCACTGCAGGCAGGCGAGAAATGAACTGACAAAAAGTCGTCAAAGTTGGGGACCTCTAAATGCAGCGCGATCTGGTTCAAACTTGCACAAACGTGTTTTCTTGTTCTTTAGAATACGGAGAAACGTGTGGATTAAAACTCCAAGCTCATTTTTATTTTACCCTATAGGTATGAAACACCCTAATATATATATATATTTACTTGGTAAATAATAAGAAAGAAAGCAGAAGCGTAGAAAATATCGTATGCAAATACTACGCGAAAGGAAACTGCAGATATCGGGATGGGCAATGCATATATGCACATCCCACATTATGCAAAATGCATTACACAAGTGGATATTGCAAGTTTGATAAGAAATGCATGTTCCACCATCTTACGGTCTGCAACACTTATGAAAGATATGGGAGTTGCAAATACGAAAAAAAATGCCGATACCACCACCCTCAAAGGAACGCACCGAGGGAACAGAAAAAACGAACATCAAAGAAGAGTGGAAATTTTTTAGACGCAGCCAACACATTTCAGCTGTTAAATACTCTCCAGCAATTACAAAACCAGCTGACAAATATAAATATAGAAATCCGAGAGCCGGACAGAAGGTACGAACAAAGACACTTCATGCGTTATCGGGACAACAGGTACCGACAAAGATAAAAAGAGGTAAATTCTCGGAGGACCACAAGGCAACGAAACCGGCACCCCCATCGGAAAACAAAGCGGAACCACCTGTATGCGAAAAAGAAAGGGAACAAATAAAAATAATCCTAGCCAACATACAGGGCCTTAAATCAAACCAGTCCACGAACAAAGTTGCATACCTGAAAGGACTCATGCAAGAAGCCGGAGCAGACTTTGCATGCCTCACGGAAACTCATCTAAAGGACTGCCAGGCGAACTGTGAAAATTGTGAGTCCTGTATTGACAAAAAAGAAATACAAATTGACAACTATAACATCCTCCGAGCCGACAGAACAGTGAGACGCAAAGGAGGATGTGCTATTTACACACGCGAAAGGCACATAGCAGAAATGGTTATAAGTACCTCAAACAACTACGTAGAATGTGTAGCAGCAAAAATTGAAAAATTAAATATGGTACTAATTGTAATGTACAGACCCCCAAACACGCCAACCTCAAAATTTTCAGATTCCATTACAGAGGTAAGAAACTTAGTAAAAGATCTACACTCTCCAACCCCAAATATTTTTCTCTGTGGTGATTTTAATTTCCCATTCATGAAATATAAAAGGATAGGAAAAAATATATGTATCCACCAGGACAAGGGGGGCACACGAGAAGACCAGGAGCAGGTAAAAATGCTACTAGCTTTAGCTGATGAATTTATGTTAACGCAAGAAATAACAGAAAACACAAGAAAAAACAACTGCCTAGATTTGGTATTCACAAACAACAGTACCGGTAATCTAATTGATAATGTAGAAATCTCCCCAACTATGATATCAGACCACAATATCATTGAAATAACAACTAATATAAAGGCAACAGGAAAGGAAAGGACACGCACAACAGAACGAAGCAAATTCGAAATTTTTAATTTTCACTCCAAAGCTATAAACTAGGAAGATGTGACATCCAGCATGGAAGTAATAGATTGGAAAACCATTTTCGAGGCCAAGACAACGGAAGAGATGCTAATGACGTTAGAGGAGAAGACGTTAGAAATTGTGGAAAAACATGTCCCAAAGATACAACAAAGAGGAAAGAGAAGCAGGTTCGAAAGACAAAAGAGGGCATTGTTCCGAAAGAGAAAAAGAGTGACTGCAAAATTAAGTAATTGTAAAGATAACAACATCAGAAAAATATTAAATGATAAACTACAAAGTATCGATGTCGTCATACAGGAACAAATCGAGAAGCATACAGAAAAAGAAGATGACGCTATAGAAGCGATAAAGGTTAACTCAAAGTACTTCTATAATTTCGCAAAAAGAAAGTCGAAAAACCAAGCGACTATCGGACCTTTAAAAAATGAGAACAGTGATTTATCTGATGATCTAACAGAAGTATCTGAAATATTAAAAGCTCAGTATGAATCATCTTTCAGTATCCCAAAAACTGACAAATTGATTTGCGATAGAAACGCGTTCTTTGAAGAAGAACCACAAGGGGAAAGTATAACGGATTTCGACTTTACGACAGATGATATTACACAAGCCATAGGGAAACTAAAAACACACTCAGCGGCAGGACCGGATAACTAGAATGCCACACTGATCAAAAACTGCAAGAATGCAATCGCTGAGCCCCTATACTGGATATGGAGACGATCATTAGACACGGGAGAAATACCGGGCATCCTGAAGAGCGCGAACATAGTCCCAATATATAAAGGAGAGATCGATCCGAGGCCAAAAACTATATGCCAGTGTCGCTTACATCTCATCTCACTTAAATATTTGAAAGAATAGTTAGACAGAAAATCTATGACTTTTTGGAAACTCAGAAAAAATTAATTGATAACAACACGGGTTTCGATCAGGCAGATCATGCCTATCACAACTAATGGAACACTACAACAACATTATTGATTCACTTGAAAGTAATGAAAACTATGATGTACTATACACAGACTTTGCTAAAGCGTTCGACAAGTGTGACCACGGAATCATAATACATAAACTGAAATATATGGGAATAACAGGAAAAGTAGGGAAATGGATATATAATTTCCTTAGTGAGCGGAGGCAAGTCGTTACAGTACAATGAGTATCTTCATCAGAATCAGAGGTCCTCAGCTCAGTACCACAAGGAACAGTATTAGCTCCACTACTCTTCATAATCATGCTAACTGACATAGATGAGGACGTTACCAGAGACAGCACAGTAACATCCTTTGCGGATGACACAAAGATCAGTAGAAAAATAAGAAACCCAGAAGACATAGGATCTCTACAAACCGACATAAACAAAATCTACAAGTGGACTGAAGACAACAATATGAAGTTTAACACCGAGAAATTTCAGCTATTACGGTACGGAAAAAGAGAAGACCTAAAGTGCATGGAATATTATACCCCAAATGGACAGGAAATTCAGAGAAATTCCAGAGCAAAAGATTTAGGGGTTGTAATGACAGATGATGCGAAATTTGAAACACAAAATAAGATAGCAGTAAACAGAGCAAAGAGAATAACGGGTCAGATATTGAGAACCTTTAAACGAAGGGATAGGAATGTAATGATTCCTCTACTGAAAACCCTGGTCATACCCAAATTAGAATACTGCTCGGTCCCAACTTCCCCATATAAAAAAGAAGACATTAGACAGCAGGAGGGGATCCAAAGAAGCTTCACAGCCAAGATCAATGGGTGCAAAGAACTAAATTACTGGGAAAGGTTACGAGAACTAGACCTATATTCACTGGAAAGGAGAAGAGAGAGATACACCATTATTTACACTTGGAAAATAATGGAGAAACTAGTCCCTAATCTTACTCTGAATCCCATAACTCCCCAAACAACGATGGAAAGTAGAAGCGGTAGACTGTGTCGTATTCCCAAATTGAAGGCGAGACAGGGAACATCCTTAACCCTGAAAGAAAATAGTTTTGTAGTGAGAGGACCAAAACTGTTTAATCAGTTGCCCAAAGACCTAAGAAACACGAAGGGAGTTGCAGTGGAAATCTTCAAAAGAAGACTAGACGCCTGGCTCAGAACAATCCCCGATGAGCCGGGCGTACCTGGCTATGTGAGGTGGAGAGCGCAAGAATCCAACTCACTACTTCACCAGGCCAACTCGAGAGGAGGGGCGACAGGCTTGACCTTCTCGAAATGAGAAATCATCGCGCGGAACCTTTGTAAGGTTGTAAGGTTATATATATATATATATATATATATATATATATATATATATATATATTAAGGATGTACCGATTCCAGAATTTTGGCCGATACCAATACTCCGATACTCAAAACAGGCCGATATTTTGCCGATACAGATACTTTATTTTAAAAATCAATAAAAACATATTTTATCAATAATTATTTATACAGTAATAGTCGTACATACTGGAGCACATTCAATGTATAAATATAACGTACTGAAATAAATTTAGTCACAAGAGAGTAGACACTATTTATAACTACGTATGTCACTATATAGTTACTAATTACTACATTACTCTAGTCCAACTCGGGGCCCGAGGTGCGTTGCATAAGTTTACCTTTAAATATAAGTCCTCCCTAGGCGTTAATGTTTAATTCTAGTGAAAAATTGATGTAATAATCTCGTGATAGGCAATTGGTTTCAAATTATAGCAGTTTAGAAAATAAGAGGAAGAAATTAAAAATTACGAAACTTCATATGTATTCAGTAAGTTTATTCAAATGAAAATTTATTCAATCGCATTTTATAAATAATTAAATATTAATTTTAAAATGAGAACTTGGAAAAGTATCGGCAGTATCGGTCGATACCGATACCGATACTCTAAAAACAGGCCGATACTGCCGATACCGATACCGATACATCGGTACATCCCTAATATATATATATTGAGTTTACACCTGTCATATACTGAGTTTATATATATATATATATTGAGTTTACACCAGAAGATGTAGCGAGAGCTATAGAACAAATGAAACTACATTCAGCTGCAGGTCCGGACAATTGGAACGCATTATTGATTAAAAACTGTAAAAATGAAATAGCTACACCTTTATACTGGATATGGAGAAGATCCCTAGACACTGGGGAAATACCGAGCATCTTGAAAAGAGCAAACATTGTCCCTATATATAAAGGAGGGGACAGATCTCAAGCAAAGAACTATAGACCAGTGTCATTGACGTCCCACCTCACCAAAGTACTTGAAAGAATAGTTAGAGAGAAAATTTATGATTTCCTGGAGACACGGGAAAGATTCAACGAAAATCAGCATGGATTCCGATCAGGTAGATCATGCCTATCGCAACTAATAGAGCACTACAACAATATCCTAGATGCATTGGAAGGCAATGACAACTACGATGTTATATACACAGATTTTGCTAAAGCTTTCGATAAATGTGACCATGGTATAATAGCACATAAAATTAAAGACATGGGAATAACAGGCAAAGTGGGAAAATGGATCTACAACTTCCTTAGTGATCGTCTGCAGGTCGTCAAAATTCAAGGTATATCATCATCAGAATCGGAAGTACGCAGCTCAGTACCACAAGGGACAGTACTGGCCCCACTCCTGTTCATTATCATGCTAACAGACATAGACAGCGGAGTAAACAGCAATAGTATAGTAACATCCTTTGCAGACGATACAAAGATCAGCAGAAAGATCAGCGATGTACATGACGTGGAGGCCTTGCAGAGGGACACGAACAAAATATACAAATGGTCAGAAGACAACAACATGTCATTCAACGCCGAGAAATTTCAGCTCTTGAGATATGGTAGAAAAGAAGAACTTAAACAGACTGCATATTATGCTCCAGATAGACAGGAAATTCAGAGAAGCATGAAAGCGATTGATCTCGGGATAATAATGACAGATGATGCGAAATTCGAAACACAAAATCAGATAGCGATAAATAAAGCAAAAAGAGTCGCCGGACAGGTTCTAAGAACGTTCAAGAGAAGGGACAGGACAGTAATGATTCCCCTGCT
>JAJOZX010002727.1:125000-322500 GCA_023014485.1 Bathynomus jamesi
CACATGTTCATATGAACTTTTTTTCTCACAATGACCGATACTATCACCTGCCGAAGTATTGACCTTTCCTCCTGAAACGCCCTGTGTATATACAGGGTGGTGCAAAAGTCTGGACCCATAGGCGGTTTATATGGAAAAAAAGTGTGGCCTGCAGGAAGTTTATTATGAAATGAAATTTAATTAACCATACACCAGTGACTAAATTATGTTAAATTTAACGTTCTAGTTCAGAATTTACAATAAGTGTTCGAATTGATGTCCATCTTCTTCCAAACACTTTTCTACTCGGTTGACACAAGACCTTTGCACATTTGTAAGCATAGTAATATTCGTTCTTATGGCTTCAATTTCTGTTGTGATGTTATCCTTTAGCGCTTGTATTGTTCTTGGTTTGTTAACGTAAACCACTGATTATAAAAATCGAAAGATATTTTTTATATAGTAAATTGCCTATGGGTCCAGACTTTTGCACCACCCTGTGTATATACATATATATATATATATATATATATATATATATATATATATACCCGTTTAATGCCGTAATAATGAATTAAGTTTGAACTTCTACACTTGGATTTATTTATTTTTATGCTTTCAACAAACATTCCTTCATTGCTTTCAAGTTTTAAGTCAAGCAATTGGGAAAGTTTAGACTTCGTTGATGACATCCAATTCGAAGTTTTGAGACTGTTACAAAGGCGCTTCTTTTCTCGTTCTCCTTTCAGTGAATATTTCATCACATTCTTCTGTTTCGGCGTCTCTTTTGCTTTATTTAACCGGTTTCTCTCTCTCTTCTCTTCTCTCTCTCTCCTCTCTCTCTCTCTCTCTCTCTCTCTCCGCGGGTTCGACAATGTCGATTTTAGAAGCATGTTTAGTTAAATGATAACTCAACTCGCAACAATGGTTGGAAGTTGGATTTGAAACGGTTTAGCACTAATGTGTGTGGGAATTACTTCACCTATAAGATCTGTGACACGTGGAATAGGGTACCTTCAGAAGTTGTGAACAGTTCCTCTGTGGATCAGTTCAAGAAAAGGTTAGACCGAATCTTGCACCCTATTTGAGGGTGTAGGAATTTTTCCCTGGCACCTCCTCGGTATGGGCCGCAAGGCCTTTTGAGGTACTTCCTATCCTTGTAACTCCTTGTAACTCTCTCTCTCTCTCTCTCTCTCTCTCTCTCTCTCTCTCTCTCTCTCTCTCTCTCTCCCTTCGTTTACAATGGGTGTATGTAAGTGTGTGTGTGCCTAAGGAGAGTAAAATGCATTTTCCTTCTTCACGTTAATTAAATTTTAATTTTAAACATTAACTATTATGAAATACTCTCCTATTTTTAACTATTATGAAACTTGAAGGAAATTTAGAAAAAGCTGTTGATGGGAAATAAATTGCCTGTTCACGGGTTTTAATATTTTTTACGCTGAAGCTCGAGCGATATAAGACGAAAATGGTTTACCATAAATTTTGTATACTTTCCTTTATTATATTCGTTTATGAAAGTGCGATTAACGGCAATTTGTTAACTTTCGTCATATCTTCACTGAATTGCTTCTAACGTTATTGTTTGGGAAATCGTACGCAGTTTTCATCGCCAGTTTTTTTATCGACAAGAAATGGCTCCAACAAGAACTAAATTAGGAATACGATCAACAGTCTTGTTGAAGTCGACTTGTCAAGGAAAATGTTTAACCAAACTTAATGTTAATCACTTAACCTACAATACGGCTAATTGGTCATAATATTAGGCATTGTCATTTCTCCGACAAAATAACGTATACTTTCTAGATATAACAAAATATCCGACACTCGTCGATAATTTGGAAATATGGAACAGTCTTGTTTAGGCTAACGACACTTTTTCGACATGACATTCTAGCAACAGATTTGGTCTTACGACACCTACTCGACTTGGAAAACACTCGACGAACGAAACTTCGACAAGAAGAGAGTGGATTTCCGCGTGTGACGTTCAGTCGACAAGACTGCTCCGTCTCCCAAAAACATTGCTGCATCTTCTATCCAGATCTTCAACAAAAGCGGACTAACGGCGTTTCGCCGACGAGACATTCTATCGACATCACAAAACTTGAATTTGATCGAAATGACAGTGGATCGAAAGTCTCGCTGAAGACGGTTTGTCGAGGAAACACTTGTTGTGGGAATACTCCGTCGGTGATATGGGACAGGGATGTAGTTGTCGATCCTAAGTTAGGTTAGCACAGGTTAGGTTACGTTAGGTTAGGACAGGTCAAGTCAGGTTAAGTTATTGGAGTGACGATGGAATGTTCCTGAACTAAATTTGTATAGGCCGAAACGTGTGTATACGGAGAGAATTAAGTAAATTTGAGCTTATAACTCGACAACCTCTCCGAACAGAAGACGATTCCGAAACGGATTTGGACACGTATTTTGTCTCCCGCAGGCGAAATGTCGTATGGCCAAATCCAAAATTCCTACATGTTCATGATTTGTTGGGCACAAATTTTTATTCGATAAAATGTTAGCCCCAACCCGTTTTCATCTATTCGAAGAGTTTATCGGGTTATATGTTCAGATTTACTGTACTCTCTCTGGTTCACATACATTCTAAAAACTGTCCTTCCTGAGTACTTCCATACAAATAGTGCTAAATGTCAGGGCTGAACCATAAAATATGGAGGACAAACATTCTTATGCCTCATAAAATAGAACACAGGACGCATCATGCTCACGATATATTTAGTTTAAAACAAGCAAACTAACTATATGGTCACCGGTAACCCCGACAAAAATGTGCTCTTCAATTAATGTCAATTTTTTTTAACAGCAGAATAAGAATTCCTTCTTCCCCAGTCATGGAAACAAATAATATGCGACATACTTGGATACTAACTTCAAAAATGATTTTTTTTTTTAATTGCAACGTAATGTCTAAATGAACATTTGGTTAAATTTCGTTTGACTTCACAACATTAGAATAGGAATTTCTCTCATCACGATTCAAAGTTTTCAATTCTTTACGGTTGAGAAATTTTAGTTTTCAGGATTGGAAAATTTCCTCCTTTTGTTATGATACAAAATTTATATCGAAATGTCAATACGAATTTCTTCTTTCAATTAACAGATATTTAGTAACTATATGAACAGGAGTTACGTAATCTGATTTACTTAATGATATATACAGTGTGTGTATATATATATATATATATATATATATATATATATAATGAATAAAACCACGAAGGAAAGGAAACAGAGAATGGTGCTCAAGCGCTTTCGTCTAATGACATCCTCAGGAACACTGAGGAGTGTTCCTGAGGATTGTTCAAGCGCTTTCGTCTAATGACATCCTCAAGAACACTGAGGAGTGTTCCTGAGGATATCATTAGACGAAAGCGCTTGAGCACCATTTTGTGTTTCCTTTCCTCCGTGGTTTTATTCATCATAAATATTTTTCACGTGTTACTTTCGTGAAATAATTTTCATATATATATATATATATATATATATATATGATGCAAACCCACAAGGAAAAATAAAAATGATTCCAAGTTCTTTCGTGTATTCAGAAGTACACCACGTCAGGGAATGAAGGGAGAAGGCGAGATGACAAAAATATATACATATGTACAACGGGACAGAAAAACAAAAATATTAGCACATGATTAACAAGATTTAATTAGAGGCAAAAAGTATTTTAACAGGCTATTGTCAATTTTATACATTCCCGCACTGTTATTGAAATTATTTTTTAAAATGGATAAATGTACATTCTACAATATTCCTTTCAATTATATCTCTGTTTTTAACGGACGCTTTAGAACTATCCCAGTTGATACTGTGATTACATCTATACGTATGGTTAAACAATGTGTTGGTTTTCGTCGTCGTCGTCGTTGGGCCTAGGCAAGCTACGGCTTGGGACCGTAGCGCATCTATCCGGTATAGGTTAACCTGGATGATGTAGCCATAAGCACTGCCGCTGGTTAAGTGCCAACCAGTGATTATCTCACTAGCCGTATTGAGTCCGTTAGGCGAAACTGCGACAGTACCAAGGATGGAAAATATAACCCTTGGATTTCTATTATTTATTTGCAAAATGGACATGGTATTAGATTAAAATAATTATTTGAATATAAATAATTAACTGACAATTGTGATATATAATTAATTATGTTTACATACAATAAAATAATACAGTATACATAAAATTAGTATTAATGTGGTTTACAATTGAATTATGATGGGTAACTAATTTAAAATGAATTTATAGCTATTCCGAAATTCAAGACGGTAAAATTAACATTTATCTTGAAACTAAAATAAGAGTATTCACTACACACTCCCCCACCAGAGAGGAAGTTCAAAGAGTTCCGAACGACACAGATTTCCCCTGGACCTTTTTGGTAGCTACATGTACCTCGCTTAAGGTTGATTCCAAAAACACAGGCTTAAGACGATCGATAGAAACCTTGTCGACCTTGGAACCGCGCTGGATGAGAAATGATTTGCGCGTACGTCGGAGAACTTCATAGGGCCCGTCATATGGACATTGGAGAGGCCGTTTTGGGACAGGTACACGAACGAAAACGTGGGTGCAAGACTGGAGGGCTGGGGAAACAAAGATGTTCTGTTGGCTAGTCAATCGAGGGGGAACAGGCTGAAGGGACTGCATGTGAGAGGAAAGTGTTTGAGCGAATTCCGTAGGATCACATGACTTATCCCCTGCAGTGAAGTAGCCACCTGGTAGCCGCAGTGTTGTTCCATAGACTAGTTCAGCCGCTGTAGTCTTCAGATCACTCTTAAATGCAGAGCGAATACCAAGCAACACGAGTGGAAGCTTATCCATCCAATGGGAGTCTTCGTGACACATAAGGGATGACTTCAGCTGGCGATGGAAGCGTTCGACGAGGCCGTTAGCTTGCGGATGATACGCACAGGTATGCGCATGTACTGTACCCAACAAGCTGGTAAACTTCTTCCAAAGCGAAGACTCAAATTGGCGACCTTGGTCAGTGATGACTTTTGTCGGCAATTCAAATCTTGATACCCATCCATGAAGAAAGGCTCTTGCAACAGTGTCCGCTTGGATATCAGGAAGTGGGATGGCTTCAGGCCATCTGGAAAAGCGGTCGAGACAGGTGAGCAGATAACGTTGGCCTTGAATCACTGGAAGAGGGCCAACAATGTCTACATGAATTACCTCAAATCGCTGGGATGGGGGCGGAAATGCGTCAAAGGGGGACCTGGTGTGCCTTTGGACTTTGGCACGCTGGCAGGCAAGGCACGTTTTGGTCCAATGTTTGACATCCTTCCGCATCGAGGGCCAAACAAAGCGAGAGGTAACCAGGTGTTGCGAAGCACGGATACCAGGATGAGAGGGCTTATGAAGATCCGTGAAGACTGCTTGTCTGTGACATGGAGGGACATAAGGGCGAATAGCAGCTGTTGATACGTCGCAATAGAGGGGCACAGACAATCCTGGCATACTCATTTTCTTGAGGGAAAGTGAGTGAGTGGAGTCTTCTCTGAGCAGGTCTTGTAGTTCCGTATCCTTATCTTGATCCTGTGCAATAGCATTCCACAGTGTAGAGCTGAGGGTAACAGAAGTAATCTCTATTCTTGAAAGTGCATCCGCTGGAGTGTTCAAGACACCTTTGATGTGGCGGATATCTGTGGTAAATTGCGAGATATAATCGAGTTGCCTGATGACTCTGGGAGAGTGGTTACAGCTGTTTTTATTGAAGACAGTGACCAAAGGTTTGTGGACGGTAAAAACACAAAACTCTCGGCCTTCAAGGAAATGTTGAAAATGCTTCACGTTTAAGTAAATAGCAAGAAGTTCACGTCCGAAAGCACTATAACGCGTTTGGGCTGGCTGCAGCTTTTTCGAGTAAAACGAGATGGGTGCTTGTTGACCGTTAATGGTTTGTTCCAACACCCCACCGATCGCAACATCTGATGCATCGACCGTCAGAGTTAGGGGGGCATCACTGATAGGAAATGACAGAGACAATGCACTATTGATAGCATTTTTGGCATTGTCGAACACCTGTAAACTATCGCTACACCATACCAATTTCGTTACCTTGCGTTTGTGTGTGATCATAGCGTGTAGAGGAGCAAGAACACTGGCACAGTTTTTAATGAACTTGTGGTAATAATTTACCAAACCTAGAAACCGACGTAACTCACGCTGATTATTTGGCATAGGGTAATTGTTTATCACCTCACACTTGTCCTGAAGGGGGGTAATTCCGTGCTGCGAAATCGTGTGACCAAGAAATTCCAAGGTTGGCTGTGCAAACACACACTTAGATGCATTAATAGTAACACCGTATTGTTCTAAGCGTTGAAAGAGGAGTGAAAGATGTTCCTTATGTTCCTCTTCCGTTGAGCTGGCCACAAGCAAATCATCGATGTAGGCATAAACAAAGTCTAAGCCTCTGGTGACCTCATCTATAAACCTCTGAAAGGTTTGCGCAGCATTCCGTAGCCCGAACGGCATCTTCACAAATTCGAATAACCCAAATGGTGTACAAACTGCAGTGGGAATATCCGAAGGCTCTACGGGAATGTGGTGGAAAGCCTTAACGAGGTCTATTTTACTGAAGATAGATTTGCCGTGGAGAAGAGAAGTAAAGTCTTGGACATTTGGTACCGGATATCGGTCCGGGATGGTTGTCGAATTCAAAAACCGGCAATCCCCACATGGTCTCCAGTCTCCTGACTTCTTCTGGACCAGGTGTAGGGAGAGGACCAACTGCTTTTGGAAGGTCTTATTATCCCAAGATCTATCATAAGCTGGAATTCCGATTTGGCAGCTTTCAGTTTGTCCGGGGCAAGACGTCTGGGTTTTGCAAACACAGGGGGACCTTTTGTTGTAATGTGATGGGTAATGGTGTGCTTAATGGTATCACCCATCTGCATCGGTTGAAGAATTCCTGGATATCGCTGGAAAAGGCACTGGTACATGGAATTAGGGGGAACGAGGGAAAGTGCAGAGTTCGAGGCGTCCGGAAGGGCAACCTGTTTGGCAAGAACAGAAAGCAGTGTGGCCTGGTCGCATAAGCGTCGCTTGTCAAGATCCACCAGGAGTTTGAAATGCTGGAGGAAGTCAGCGCCGATTATGGGATGCTGCACTTGAGCACAGATGAAAATCCACTTGAAGGATCGGTGAAGGCCCAAGTTTAGTTCACGCGACTGAGTACCGTACGTGGGTATGCGTGAACCGTTAGCAGCGTATAGAGGCGGAGATTCCGAGTGCGTATGACCAGATTTTTGAGGGAATACACTGACTGACGCTCCGGTATCGACCAAGAAATTGACACCAGAGTTCCTGTCCTTTATGAATAACAGGTTGGCAGTGCGAGTACTAGACGCCATTAGGACTCGCTGCTGGGTTTTCCGACGAAAAATTGCAAGGGGAGATGCACTTCCTAGCCTTCTTTCCAAATTTAGAGTGGTAGAAGCAGATCTTCCCGGAACTCGAACGATGCCTCTTCGTAAATCTTGACCGAGAATGGCTTCTTTGCCGTTGATTTTGTAGCAGAGAACAAACGTGGTTGAGTTGTTGACTTAACTCTTCCACTTTCAACTCCAGTTCCGATTGTGTGTTCACGTTGTTGACCGGAGCTGTGTCAATCTCCACTACTTTGTCGGCAGTTTCTGCTAGTTTATCAACTGGAGTAGCAGGATCCATAGTGGCCAAGACACGCTGAGCTGATGGAGGAAGTTTCTGCAAGAACAACTGTCTAAAGATGTCCTTATCGAAGGTTTGTGCGCGTTCGCCTAGAGCGCACTGCATAGCCCTCAGCATTTGAGTGGGCTTACGGTCTCCAAGTTCTTCTTTTGAGATTAACTGATGTAGTTTCTCACGCTCGGAGACAGTGGTGCGGCACAGGATGGCAGACTTCAGATCGTTGTATGGGTCCTCACTCGTGGAAGTAGACACGATGACGTCACGGACTTCAGAGATGATGCTCGCTGGTAGAGAGGACAAAACATGATCGTATTTTGTCCTGCTAGCGGTGATCCTTCCCAAGTTGAATTGTGATTCCACTTGGTGGAACCAAATAAATGGATCACCCGGCCAGAAGACGGGGAGCTTTACGCTCAAGTGGGAGATGGCACCAGCGTCGTCAGGCATCTTCTCCTATGCTTGCTGACGTACAAGCAAGACGACAAGTTACCAACGAAGGAGTGGAGGTTGAGACGAGCGCAGGCACAGAGCGCACGGGCAGGGGTGAGGGGCAGAGGGCACGAGCGACGTTACAGTCTGGTCCTAGTCGCTCGGGTGAAGGGGGTGATGGGCACGAACGACGTTACAGTCTAGTCCTAGTCGTTCGGGTAAAAGGGGGGAATCCAACTCCGGGGTCACCAATTGTTGGTTTTCGTCGTCGTCGTCGTTGGGCCTAGGCAAGCCCTAGTATAGGTTAACCTGGATGATGTAGCCATAAGCACTGCCGCTGGTTAAGTGCCAACCAGTGATTATCTCACTAGCCGTATTGAGTCCGTTAGGCGAAACTGCGACAGTACCAAGGATGGAAAATATAACCCTTGGATTTCTATTATTTATTTGCAAAATGGACATGGTATTAGATTAAAATAATTATTTGAATATAAATAATTAACTGACAATTGTGATATATAATTAATTATGTTTACATACAATAAAATAATACAGTATACATAAAATTAGTATTAATGTGGTTTACAATTGAATTATGATGGGTAACTAATTTAAAATGAATTTATAGCTATTCCGAAATTCAAGACGGTAAAATTAACATTTATCTTGAAACTAAAATAAGAGTATTCACTACAAATGCATTAGAATTATTTGCTGTTCTACACGCATATTTATGCTGTTTTATCCTAATATCTAACGTTTTACCCTTTTGGTCTATATATACTGAGTTACATTGTGTACATCCCATCGAATACACACAACCAACAACATTATCTAGGCTATTCTTTATTAGGCGTGATTTAACAGTATTATTATACTTAAAGACTACATTGATACCAATTGTTTTAAATAAAGTCGAAAGATATTGAAAATTAAGATGGTAAGGTAGGCTAAGGATATTTTTACGCTCAAATTCCTTTACAGTTACACTATTATAATACCTATTCTTGCCTTTCCTAAGAACAGCAAATAATTCTAATGCATTGTTTAACCATATGTATAGATGTAATCATAGTATCAAGTGGGATAGTTCTAAAGCGCTCGTTAAAAACAGAGATATAATTGAAAGGAATATTCTAGAATGTGCATTTATCCATTTTAAAAATAATTTCAACAACAGTGCGGGAATGTATAAAATTGACAATATCCTTTTAAAATATCTTTTGCCTCTAATTAACTCTTGTTAATCATGTGCTAATCGTTTTGTTTTTCTGTCCCATTGTACATATGTATATATTTTTGTCATCTCGCCTTCTCCCTTCATTCTCTGACGAGGTGTACTTCTGAATACACGAAAGGCCTTGGAATCATTTTTCTTTTTCCTTGTGGGTTGCATCATTCATTCATTTCACGTGTTTAATTGTAAAATTCATCCCATATATATATATATATATATATATATATATATATATATATATAGTATATATATGTCTACATATTTTATATCGTTAAAACAGTACACATTGAACTATGAATGTTACTACCTAACGTTTCACAATTATAAAACACCTTTACTGCTGTTCCCAGGCTTAAATATTGATCCAACGATAAAGGTGCACTACAAAAATAGTGTTAAAAGTTATAACTTATAACACATTTTAAACATATCTTGTCAACACTTCAAGGTAAACACGCATGTTTTGAGTTCCGAACATGTTCATGAAGTTAAATAAAAAATAAGAATTAGAATTCAGAGCTTTATTTACGAAAGAAGTATATTTTATGAAGAAAAGTTTTAAAGTTGTTTCAACACAAAAACTTACTAAATTTAAGAATAGCTTTTCAGGCATAGTTTTCAGACGTAAGTCCCCGTTAAAAGGAAACTTGGGTGTAGACAAATACATTACGTGCTGCGGGCTCGTCATTTACAGGGTGTTAAAAATGGAATAATGAAGTTGTATTTAAGAAATAGTTGCTCCAAAGTATAGCTTCTTTCTTCTTACACTGCGTGTGATAGACTTGATATACTGATTACATTTTTTTCCATTCGTAATAACGTTGATAGAGTTTAACTGTTTTAGGAAGTTAAATCATTTTTAATCATTACGCAATAAAGACCCCCATTCTATCACGATGTTAGAATTTCAAGCTTCAATGAAAGAAAGAAAATTACAGTTAAAATTGAGAAATTTTGCCTAATGAAAGTTTATATCATATGCGTCTTGTACCCCGAGGTGAATGGACGCTTTGTTCTCTCTGAACTGATATCAATATTACAAGTGAATACCGATTCAGCGGTTAATTGTATGGACACTGAAGTGATTATAAAGTGTCAGTGAATATGTGAAAATAATTTATTAAGTGAAATTAGATGCAATACAGTGTGCAGAAATAAGACGTAACATAATCTGAATTAATGATTTATGGGTTGGAACACTGGAAAATGCGCATGGAGGATCGAAGTAGAATTCAGGCGGCAGAAATGAGACCGCTGAGGACTATTCTGAGAAAGACGCGAAGAGATAGGATAAGAAATGAAGAAATAAAAGCCAATGTGGGAGTAACGCCGATTTTGAGAAAAATCGACGCTGCCAAATTGAGATGGTTGGGCAACTTGGAGAGAATGAAGGAGGGGAGAACTGCGAGCAGGTGCTGGGAGTGGAGACCAGGGAATAGCAGAAGACCGCGGGGGAGACCGAGCAGGAGATGGAGGGACGAAGTGGAGGAGAGCTTGCGAAGATACGACTTGCCCAGCATGCAAGAGCTTGGGGAAACGGGAGTGCTGCTGGACAGGGCGGAGTGGCGAAGGAGACTGGCTCCACTGACAGGCTAACTAGCCTACCTGGGAGCTGAAGTATGAAGTATGAAATATAATCTGAAAGTAATTCAGAAGAAATAAAAGCTTCAGTGAGGTTCTACGCATGAACGCAGGAGTAAAAAAGAAAAAGGTCAGAAACCAAGGTAGTCTACGATTTCGCAGACGAAGAGAAAAAGAGGAAAAGAAAGAAAAAATAGCTAAGCATACGAATAGTAACTGTTTTAGTAATTAAATTATTATATCCCGAACATAATAACAACTTTTCTCTGTATCAATTTCTTTGTACAATTTTATGGTATTTTCATAATTCTTTTTTTTTCTGAACCACCCGCTCCTTTGAAATAAATTTTGTTAAATTTTATTGTAATTACTGGATTTTTACAGTCTTCAATGCAAAATGTTAAAAATATTGCATTCTTTCTTTGAGTCCATGTGACAAAAGGTGCGAGGATTTGGTTGTCAGGCATAGTGAATTAAATTTTACTTAGTCCTAAAATATTTAAGTCAATAACGCTTATCATAAAAAAACAAACATACAGCGACAGCGTGCTTAATATAGTTAACAAGTTAATAAAATTATCTACATTCAGGAAGCTGAACGTGAATAAGCTATGCTTAATGGAATGTCCCCTTTACCAGCTTGGCAACTGCGAAACATTACAAAAAATTACAAAACCAATGGCTTAAAGTGCATTCTGTACACAATGCAAGTAAACAATATAAATGCACAAATTTGTGAAGAAAAGGTAAAAAAAAGTGGTGAAAAGAACGAGTAATATAATCATTGGTTTTATGGCTACGTACGCGTCAAGTGCATATAAAAGCACAAAAATGTAGTACAAACGAAAACGAAGAATGTTGAAAAGGAGACAGATATATTTTAGGTCAATGGTTCTTAACCCCTGGGTCGCGTGAAAATTGGCTGGCCAAGCCATTTTGATTGGGTCATTAAATTATCATTTATCATTTATTTATGTTATCCCTAATCATTCTCACCATTAATTATTTATTTTATTAGCTATTACAAGTGAAATGTTTGAAGGCATGGGTCATCGAACTAGCCCGTCGACCAGAATTTGGGTCGAAGCCTAAAAAGGTTATGAATTACTGTTTTAGGTGGAGAAACAATTGCAATTGCTGAACTCTTCGCTCAAACTTTCGTTTACAATTCAACCCTGGATGATTCGGGTGCTGTTCCTCCATCTCCCGCCTCTGACTTTATTATGTCTGAAATTAGAATATCTTCTAAAGGTGTTTTTTCTGCCCTATCTGGGCTCAACTCTGGGAAGGCGTATGGTTATGATGGTGTTCCTCCTGTTGTTCTTAATAAATGTGCTTCTGTGCTGACACCCTGCCAAGGCAAACCCTTTCGTCTTTGTCTCTCATCTGGTACTTTTTCTTCCTGCTGGGGGTTCGCTTTCATTCAGCCTGTCCCAAAGAAGGGTGACCGCTCTCAACTCTCCAACTGTCGTCCAATTGCTTTGATTTCTTGTCTTTCCAAAGTTTTTGAATCTGTCCTTAATAGGAAGATTCTTAAACACCTTTCTTCTCACAATCTCCTTTCAGATCGTCAGTATGGATTCCGCAAGGGACGCTCTATTGGCGATCTTCTTGCATATCTCTGACTCTTGGTCATTCTCTTTACGAGATTTCAGTGAAACTTTTGCTATTGCGCTAGACATATCGAAAGTTTTTGATTGAGTCTGGCACAAATCTTTAATTTGGAAACAGCCCTCCTTCGGTTTCTATCCTTCTATCTGTGCCTTCATCTCTAATTTCCTTTCTGGCCGATCTATAGCTGAAGTTGTAGATCGCCACTGTTCTTCTCCCAAAGCTATTAACAGTAGTGTTCCTCAGGGTTCTGTCCTGTCCCCCACTCTTTTCCTTTTATTTATTAATGATCTTTTAACTCGCACTTCCTGTCCTATTCACTCCTATGCCGATGATTCCACTCTTCACTTCTCCACCCGCTTCCCGAAGCGTCCCTCACAGCAGTCGCTTCATGATTTGTGTAGTACGGCTATAGGACACCTGACCTCTGATCTTTCTGCTATATTTGATTGGGGCAGAGAAAACCTTGTGGCTTTCACTGCTTCAAAAACTCAGTTCCTCCATCTGTCTACTCGTCACAATCTTCCACACGACTATCCCCTTACCTTCAACAACACACAACTCAATCCTTCCTCTTCTCTTAACATTCTTGGCATTTCCTTTTCTCGTGATCTTTCGGGGAAAGATCACATATACTCTTTTTCTAAAACAGCTTCTAAGAGGTTAGGTGTGCTGTATTGCCTCCGCGGTTTCTTCACCCCCACTCAGTTGCTGTCTCTGTACAGGGGTCTTGTTCGCCCCTGTATGGAGTATGCTTCTCATGTGTGGGGTGGTTCAACCCACACAGCCGTATTTGTCTGGGTAGAATCAAAGGCTTTTCGTCTCATCAATTCCCCGCCTCTTATTGATTGTCTTCAATCTCTCTCGCTTCGCTGAAATGTTGCCTCACTCTCTCTTTACTATTGCTATCATAACGGGCATTGCCCTTCTGAACTCTCTAACTGCATGCCTCCTCCTTTAAGGAGCGCACACAGTACCAGACTTTCTATACTTTCTCATTCCTTTTCTGTCCAACTATCTAATGCAATGGTTAATCGGTATTTTCATTCTTTCATCTACTCAACCGGTCAACTCTGGGACAATCTTCCTCAATCCATCTTTCCTCCTATCTTTCAAACGCAGAGTGTCAAGGCATCTCGAAAACCCCGGACCTTGATTTTTGGCTCTCTTCTTCTATGGGAGAGGCGCTTTTGCGGGCATTTGCCCTTGGCTGTCGTGTACCTCATTCAATTCATTGTTTTATTTTTTATTTACTTTACTTTACTACCTTCCTCTTATAATTGCTTTTTCTTCTCTTTACACTCGCTTCACTGTACTTTATAAACACGGGTAGACGGGTAGCCATGGCCGGCATTATGATTTCGAACAGCAAAGGAACCGGAATAATTACACACTTTTATTTACTATTTACTGACTTTTTATTTATGCCGAAACAATTTGAACAAACGGGGGTAAACACGAGTGCGGACTATCATTAACATTTAATCGCGGAGAGACACAATTATATATTTTAAATAAACAATAACATACTAATACGAAAAACACCTAATCGGGGAAAATCCGCCCTAAGACTGGATTTGGGGCATTTTCAGCCACGGCACATTTCATGTGTTGCCAACTCGTATTTTTATATTTTTAATTTCAAACAAAACATTATTAATTTATTAAACATTATTTTCTTCTTTATTAAACAAAACATTATTAAATTCTCATAAACGAAACATTAATTTCTTATTAGACATTATTATTATCTTTAAAAAAAACCAATGGTTCCTCCTTCCTGCATTAAGAAAAAAGAAATTCAATAATACAACACCAGGAAACGGCAGAGTTCGCGATAATAATGAAAATTAAATAGAGAATACTGAGCAGAACACGCTAGAGGAAAGTGTAGAACAATATTTACACGGGAAAATTATACATACGATATAGCAGCATTATACCTAAAAATGAAAGCATACCAAAGCATACCTTCCACACAAAAGAAAGTGGTTGGTAGATAAATGGGTACCCTGGGTGGCCTAGTGATTAAGACGCTGGGCTGCTGGTGGGGCGTGGTTCGGAACCCACGTTAAACTGTAGGTCTAAGGTGGAGTGAAAAGCTTGACCTTCGTCAGAGAACAATTCGGGCGGAAGCTAACCAGAGAACCAGAGGTGTGTATATATATATATATATATATACAGGGGCGTAGCTAGGCGTAAGCAAAAGAGCTTGTGCTTTAAAAATGAATTTTTATGAAATCTAATTGTGAAAAACAAATTATTGCCAACACTGCAGTTAACACCAGAGGCTGTCAAGAGATATTCTAGTGGTATCTTGCATATAATAGTAACCCTCGCTAATTCGACAGATCTGGGGCTCTACTCTTGTCGAATTACTGAGAAAGTACGAATTACTACGAATTTGAATTTTTTAACCCACTTCGACTTGTCCCAGATGCTAATTTGAACTTTGTACGAACCCATTCTCCACCTTTCGACCTGTCTCTGATGTTAATTCACACTCAAACTCGATATTTTTTTATGCATACAGAAGAGTACTTTATCTAAATACACTTATGTAATGTTTTAATATAGAAATCATAAATCAAAAAAGAATTCTGAATTCAGAATAAATTCTGTAAAATATAATGAACCAAAAACAATAGACAATGTGCACCTACCTTATCGCGCGCAATTCGACTAGCGCGTGAATTTTATTCAATTTTTTTTCGTACATTTTACGAAATGTTTTCATATAATTCAAATTCTAAAAAATATTAATTCGACTAACATTTAGTCGAATTAAAGCGAAATTCGAATTAGCGGTTGTCGAATTAGCGAGGGGTTACTGTATATATCTTCTTTTTCTGCAGCTTAAATCCCATCTCTATATGGGGTCGCTGTTCTTGATGAGTCTCCTCCATTCTCTTCTGTCACGCACCATGTCCTCGTCCAAATTTTTCTCCCGGATGTCTGCCGCCACGCAATCCCTCCACCTCGTCTTTGGTCTATCTCTTCTTCTCCGTCCCGGCACCTCCATTTCCAGCACCCTACGTCCCACGTAATCCTCCTCTCTTCTCATCATGTGCCCATACCATCTCAGTCTGGCTTCTTGGACTTTTCTTGATGCCTCTACTACTTTCACCGTTCCTCTAATGCGTTCGTTTCTGCTTCGATCCCTTCTAGTTACACCGCACATCCATCGCAACATTTTCATTTCAGCCACATCCATCTTTCTGTCACTAGTCTTCTTCATTGGCACCGTCTCCATTCCGTACAACATGGCTGGCCTAACCACTGTTTTGAAGATCTTCCCTTTCAGCTTCACCGGCATCCCACGATCACAGAGAACTCCTGACACCTCTCTCCAGCTCCTCCATCCAGACTGTATCCTACGATTCACCTCTCCCTCTGCTCCCCCCTCTGCCGCGATTGTTGATCCCAAGTATTTAAAACGATCTACCCGTTTGATCAGTTCACCGTTTAACATCACTCCCCCTCCTTCATCCGGTTGTACATTACATCTCAGATATTCAGTCTTCTTCCGACTAACTTTCATACCTCTACTTTCCAATGCCTCCCTCCAATTTTCTAGCTGTTGTTCTACCTCCTGTCTTGTCTCTGCGCACAACACTACATCATCGGCATACATCATGCACCAAGGAGCAACCCCTCTAACCTCCTCAGTCAACACAGCCAACACCACGTTGAATAGGAATGGACTCAGTGCTGACCCCTGATGCAGACCAATCCCAACTCCAAAACTCTCCGTCACACCAACACTCCACCTCACTTTCGTCGTAACCCCTCTATACATTTCCTGAATCAATCTGACGTACTTCTCTGGGACCATCTTCTCCCTCAGGCACCTCCAAACCTTTTGTCTCGGTGTCCTATCATACGCCTTCTCTAAGTCTATGAAAACCATGTGCAATGCCTTCTGTCCTTCCCTGTACCTTTCCTCCAACTGTCGTAATGCAAAAATAGCGTCAGACGTACTTCGTCCGGGCATAAAACCGAATTGCTCTGTCGACAAGCCTGCCTCCTCCCTCAGCCTTAAGTCCACAATTCGCTCCCACACCTTCACGGTGTGCGATATCAGCTTGATACCCCTATAATTTGAGCATTCCTGTATATCCCCCTTCTTTTTGAATATGGGTACTATGATACTGGCACGCCATTCCTCCGGGACCACCTCTTGGTCGCAGAGCTTTTCCATAAGATCATGCAGGAGATCCACTCCTTCATCGCCAAGTGCCTTCCATACCTCTGCAGGTATCTCATCAGGACCCGTTGCTTTACCACTCTTCATTTTATCCAACGCCTTCTTCACTTCCGCTTTTTCCACTTTCCTCGTCATTGCCATATTGCCATACTGTATATATATATACTGTATATACTGTATATGAAGGAAGGAAAGGCCAAGGGCAAACGTTCGCTAAAACGCCCCACTCCATAGAAGGAGAAAAAGGGAACTAAAATCAAGGTTCAAAGATTTCGAGATCCCTGGACACTCTTCGTTTGAAAGTTAAAACTCATAGACAGGAGAAAAGATGGACTGAGGAAGACTGTTCCACAATTGACCGGTTGAGTAGATGAAAAACTGAGAATACCGATTAACCCCTTGCGTTAGAGAGTTGGAGAGAAAAGGAATGAGAAAGTGTTGAAAGTCTGGTGCAGCGTGCTCTCCTTAAAGGAGGAGGAATGCAGTTAGAGAGTTCAGAAGAACAATGTCCATTATAATAGCAATAGTAAAGAGAGAATGAGGCAATATTGCGGCAAAGAGAGAGGGATTGAAGACGATCAGTAAGAGACGGGGAATTGATAAGACAAAGAGCCTTTGGTTCCACCCGGTCAAAGAGAGTTGTTTGGCTTGAGCCACCTCACGCATCAGAAACGTACTCCATACAGGCGAGGACAAGACCCTTGTACAGAAACAACAAATGAGTAGGAGTGAAGAAACTGCAGAGCCGGTGCAGCACCACTAGCCTCTGAGAAGCTGTTTTAGAAAAAGAGTGTATGTGATCTTTCCAGGAAAGATCACGAGAAAAAGAGAAACCAAGAGTGCTAAGAGAAGAGGAGTCGGGTGAACGAGTTCTAACATAAGTGTAATTAGTGTAAAGGTAATAATAATAAATGTTAAAAAAAATGTAAGTGCAATAATGAATGCAGTAATTATGTCAAAATAGTAGAATCTGTGTGTATGAACAGGAAGATAGTTTTAATTTGAGCGTATGTACTTATAAGCGGGACCCTGTAATAAAATGCCCTTCCGGTTTCGGTTTACAATTTCTGTATAATAAATAACAATAATAATCAATATAATAATAAATTTATAATTTTTGTAATAAATAACAATGCAATATTAAATGTAATAAATTGAATAATAAATGTATAATAAATGTATAGAACGAGTATATAGTTTAAATTCATGCGAATGTACCTGTAAGCGGGTCCCTTTAATAAAAAATGCCCTTCCTGTGTCGGAAGAACGGGACCTAATTTATTCGTAGCGGTCTCTTGAAGGTTCCCTCCTCGCCCCCCCTTTTTCATTTGTTTTTCGGTTTATAATTTTCGTATAATAAACAACAATGTAATAATCAATGTAATAAAAAATTTATAATTTCTGTAAAAATAATAATACAATATTAAATGTAACATATTTAATAAGAAATGTAATAATTATGTAAAATAATAGAATCTATATGTATACAAGAAGAAGATAGTTTTAAATTTATGCGAATGTGTTTAAAAAGCGGGTCCCTTTAATAAAATGCCCTTCCACTGTCGGAATAACGGGACCTAATCTATGCGCGAATTTCTTAAAGGCTCTGGACTGTTTTCCCTCTTGTATCTGGTTCATTCGTTTTTCTGTATCCACCCGAAGAGGATGCTAGTGGGCATCGAAACTGTTGTGAAAATAAACTCTGTCTATTAGAGTGGGTTTTTATTATCAAAACGTGCAAAAAGTGATAAAATAGCTAAAATTCCCCAAATTTAAACGATAAAACATAAAAAACACTAAAAACCGCTTTTTCAGGGACGTGACCCTCCCCTTTCTGGCAAAGGAGAAAACGAATGGCAAAAGTAAAATAATTTAGTTTTTTGAGAGAATCATTTTGCTTCTGGCAGCTCAAAACGACGCAAACTGTTCAGAAGAACTGGCGATATAGACATCACGAAGATTTAGTTACTTTTAAATATCATCAATAATGAAAACAAAAACCTACTGAATCCTTCCATTATAAGGAATACAGATAATTTCAATATTAAAGACGAAACTTTTCGGCTTGACTTTGTCACCAATTTTTACCTTTCAAAATCGCCCGTTCTTCAGAACATTTTGCGCCCTTTTTGAGTTGCCAGAGGCATAACGATTCTCTTACAAAATAAAATTCTCCTGCACTTTTACTTTTGGTTTCTTTCAACGCCCGAAAGAATAAGGTTGTCCCCTTCGAAAAGCTTCGCGACTTTTAGTGGTTTTTTGTCTCTCATATATTATCTTTTAAATTTAGGGGATTTTATATATATATATATATATATATATACAGGGTGTCCCATAAGTCCGGCATCATAGGAAAAATAATTAAAAAAAGGCAAAACAAAAGCTTTTATTTACAGAACGTGCTCAATATGTCCACCATTGTTTTCAATACACAAATTCAGACGTGATACCCAGTCAGCAAGAACACGGTGAATGATGTCAGGAGTAATGGTGTTACATGCCCCAATAATGCGCTGCCGCAAATGTTCAACACTCCTAATTTTCTCTGCGTATACCAGCGCTTTCAAGTGGCCCCAGAGATAAAAATATAATGGCGTGAGATCCGGGCTTCTAGCTGGCCATTCCACACGCCCTCGACGTCCTATCCAATGACCAGGGAATTGTTGGTACAGGTATTCCCTTACTTGGGTGCTGTAATGTGCAGGAGCACCGTCTTGCTGGAACCATGTTGGGAAATTTCCTTCTTCGTTCAAGACACTGGGAAATGCTTCTTCCTTGAGCATACGTAGGTAGGTGCCTCCAGTGACATGTTCATCGAAAAAGAGGGGGCCTATGATGCGATCCTTCCAAATGCCACACCATACCATCACCCGAGATGCACCTTGTTCCTTTGAAGAGGTATACCAGTGAGGGTTGTTTTGAGACCAGTAGCGGGTGTTCTGTCGATTTACCTCACCATTTCCATAAAAAACAGCCTCGTCACTGAACAGAATGGTGGACGGGAAATTGGCATCCCGAGCATATTGTTCCGTAACCCATTCACAAAATTCCATCCGCCGGTCGGGATCATCTTCGCTTAATTTCTGTAGGATCTGAAGTTTATATGGATGCCATTTGTGAGCCTGAAGAATGCGATGGATGCTACTTTTCGACACTCCTGTCTCGGCGGACAATCGCCGAAGAGACTTATTGGGACTTCTGTTAAAATGAGCCAGGATAGCAGTCGCTATATCATCGTCAGTGGACCTCCTTGAAGGTCCACTGCGTGGTTTATCTTCTGTGGATCCTGTTTCCTTAAACTTTGCAACGAGTCTGCTACACAACTCTGTGTTATTGGCTCGCGGTCTGGATGCAGTCTGTTAAATTCAGCAGCGGCCTCTCTTTGACTCCGATTTCCTATGAGTAGAATTATCTGGATTCGTTCTTCCTTGCTCAGACATTATGGCCTGTAGAAAGAGAAAAATATGAATTATGGTTTGTAGAAATAAAAAAATATGAATTTCTCCTATGATGCCGGACTTATGGGACACACTGTGTATATATATATATATATATATTAGGGTGTCACTTAAATGCAAAGTTTGAAATTTTCATGCTGACACCCCGCGAATCTATTCCATTGGTAAAAAAAACATGGTGACTGAAAAATCTTTTTATTTGAATAACTATAAAAGGTCGCCCCCGCCTTCCAAAGTTTAATGCTTGCGCGGCGTCTCCATAATCGTTCATTAGATATCTATATATCTCTATATATGTGTGTGTGTGTGTATCTGTGTGTGTCTGAATATCTGAGAAATAAAGTGAACAATACTTAACGATTCACCGTTTCTCATTTCAGCTACGTGATTTCTGGTGATGGAAACCAGGAAGTGTATATACCTATTAGGGGCAGCGGTTGATGAGGTGAAAGGATGCAAGCTTCCTTCCTACAGGCAAGCATTCGGTTACTTCCTTTACCTTCACCATGAAAAGAAATGACAATACGTGACGCGTTGAGGAAGTCACTTCGAGCAGTGATGTCCTTCTGGGAGAAAGCTCACATTCCAACCAGACTCGAGACACACTGCGTCAGCAAACTGGATAAAGTCTTCGAGGAGTGGAAAGGACTCTAAAAACACGCCTCAAGGACGAGCGATTCACACAAGACGAAAGAAAAAGAATTCATTGAACGCCTCGATCGTCTCTTTGACATCGCCCACGCTGATTGTGAGAAATTGGTCAAGTACCCAGAGGATTGGGAGTTCCTTCAGCAGCAGCGCCAGAAAGGACGTCCAGGTTCAATGGCAGGTTTGGACATGACCCATCAGCGCTAAGTCAAAGATTGTACTCGACGTCGGGAGGAAGAGGAGAAACGAAGAAAGCGATCAGCAGCTGAAATGGAGGCAGTATCCAACGAAGCGGTTTTGGAGTCCTCATCCTCCAGCTCAGATGATAGCGAAGAAAAAGGAGCATGTGGTGGTTCGTTAGCGTCTAAACAAAGAGCAACGAAGAACATCATGACATCGGAATTGGCGGCAGCGCTTGATCGCACGCAACTCTCGTCAAGAAAGGCCACATATTTGCTGTTTGAGGCAGCTTCCAGCTTAGGGCATGATGCTAGCGACTACAACATCAATCGTGGATCCATTCATAGTCAGTGTGAAAAATTCCGTACCCTTAAGGCTCGGCAACTGAAGAGCGAGTTCCAAGGCAATAGTCCGTTGACTGTTCACTGGGACGGAAAACTCATGCAAGATCTGACGTCACGAGAATATGTTGACCGCTTACCTATTCTTGTATCTGGCTCCGGGACAGAGCAGCTCCTCGGGGTGCCAAAACTTCTGTCAGGAACCGCGCTGGCACAAACAAATGCCATCATAGATTGCCTGAATGAATGGGGAGTGACCGATCATGTCAAATCTATGTGTTTCGACACAACCGCGACAAACACAGGACCCGCATTCCAAACTGCGGACACAGATGCGTTCACCAAAGCAGCTATTTTTAAGCATAGAACCGAGCTCATTGAGTTTGCAAAATCACAAGCACTTCAAGTTCGTGATGACTATCAGGAATTCCTCGATCTTTCCGTCATCTTTCTTGGAGGAGTTCCATACAAGGGACTAAACTTCCGCGCCCCTGGTGCTATGCACCGGGCGAGATGGATGGCTAAGGGGCTCTATGCCATCAAGATCTGGCTCTTCCGAAGACAGTTTAAACTGACGAACACTGAGGAACGCGGAATTCGAGATATCTGCCTCTTTTCTGTTCTAGTTTACATGAAAGCGTGGGCAACAGCTCATCTGTCCATCGAAGCTCCGCTGAATGATTGGGAATTAATGAGGACGCTCCTTCGATACCCGCACAAGAAGATCTCTGATGGTACCACCAAGAAGCTGTCTGCGCACCTGTGGTACCATTCGGAGGAGGCAGTGGGTCTGGCGTTCTTTGATGAGAGGATATCGATGGAAGTGAAGTGCAGCATGGTTGCAGCGTTAGATCAAGAAGCCCCTCACATGCCGCCAAAACGACCTTTGGTTCTTGATACTATGTTCCTCAGTGACAGCAAAGGACTGGAGCAACTGATCACAAAGAACACCCGAGGATTCTTCTCAAAACTTCAGTTGCCAGATTGCTTTCTGCTCCACCATCCCAGTTCATGGACGTCAAAACTCTGAATACGTGCAAGCTCGGGATGTGGTCTCCAAACTTGCAGTGGTGAACGACAGAGCAGAACGGGCCGTGGCTCTGGTGAAGGAGCTGAACGGAAAGTTGACAGTGAAAGAAGAACAGCTCCAGTCCCTCATTCAAGTTGTCACTGACCACAGAAAGCAACACCCAGCTCCGAACAAATCAGCATTAGTGAGGACGCGAAAGAACTAATCACTGATCAGCGTATGAGCACCAATTATTCTGCTACTGTATATGTATTTTATTTCTCAAAGTTTTGCTTTTGTTGCTTCTCCATTTTGTACCATTATTCGCCAAATTATGTCTTCTATTTTGATTATATAATAAACTGTTTGTATTCTTTGCGTTTTTAAGTGTCTTACTTTCGTTATTTCACCAAATTGCCTTGTTTTTATTTATCTGGTTCGGCCCAAGCTGTGAACACAGAACAGCTTGTTGACGTCAACAAATGGGTCTTGTTTTCAGTGACGAGGGCGACCTTTAAATGATGACCAATCAGGACCAAATTTCTCTTCCGTATGTTTTACACCAAATGGAACAATTTTAGGGGGTGTCATAGGAAAATATCCATCGTTTAATTTCCCCCCTATTACCTAGTGACACCCTAATATATATATATATATATATATATATATATATATATATATATATATATATTTTGCATTCATAGTTTAGGTGGAAGTATGAAGAGTTTAACATTTATATATATATATATATATATATATATATATATATATATATATATATAGTTGTTGTTTTTTAAAACACCCAACAAACTAAGGTAGCTAGTTGTAACCCTTTCAGCCAAGGAACGAACTTTAAAATATTAGGCGTAA
Source organism: Bathynomus jamesi (assembly GCA_023014485.1). Taxonomy (NCBI): domain Eukaryota; kingdom Metazoa; phylum Arthropoda; class Malacostraca; order Isopoda; family Cirolanidae; genus Bathynomus; species Bathynomus jamesi. The sequence goes on from JAJOZX010002727.1 coordinate 148,253, forward strand.
AATTGTCCCAATCAAAAGACTTCTGTTTCGGGATCAGTGTTCCTTCACTACTGAGGCCAGTCACAAAAAGAGGTTGCAGTGGACAAAATAACATCATAAAAGTTGGACCTCTGAGTATTGGGCTAAAGTGACGAAAATCACTCTTTGATGTAATTAAAGCAAAGTTTTAACCTACAATACGATTATCCATTTTACCAGAGGTGTTTCCGCTTTGCTTGTGTGTGTGTTATGTCCAGTAATTCCATTTTATTTCGCAGATTTCTTGAACCTCAAGTCCAACGTTCACAGGAAGGAGAATAAATGACTACAAAAATAATTTTACTATCTCGACAGCCAAATTTGGAGGAGCAGTTTCGTGGTATGGGGATGCGTGTCCTCATCAGGCGTTAGAAATTCGTTTTTACGTGAAGGGTGAAGGTCGACAAATTATTTCTAGAATCGGTGAAACCTAACGTTATTTTTCAACAGGACAATGCTGCAATGGCTCCAGGGCCGGACTTTCACCTGCTGAGGCCCTAAGCTATATGAAATTTGAGGCCCTTCTCTAAAAAAATTCGGGTAAAAAAATTTAAAATAATGTCATTATTACTATAATTATTATTTTTTATATTAATGTTAATGATAAAGAAAAAATAATATATATATAAATATATAATTTTTGATGAATTAGTGGTAAAGAATAAAAACTAATGATAAAATAAAAATATATTTAAAAAAATGAGGCCCCCGAGGGTGTGTGGCCCTAAGCTATAGCTTATTTAGCTTATAGGTAAGTCCAGCACTGAATGGCTCGTAAAAGAACGAGTCTCCATACCTGAATTCTACTGAACAAAAATTTATTTAAAAATACCTGACCTTCAGGAAAAACTAAATAAGGGATGAGACAGGATCGACAATGACATTTGCAAGCGGCTTATAAGCAACATGCCCACAAAAGTTAAAGAAGTAATAAAAGTGGATTGAAAATGTATGAAATAGTAAAATGTATTTTCAATAAAATTAATGCTTTCAACATTTTATGACATTTATACTTTTCCTGAACCTTTCTGTCACAATTTTGTGACATTGTGTAATACTTTTGACTGATGATATATATATATATATATATTATATATATATATTAGTGATGTAGCGGATGTCATTTTTTTCGCATCCGCGGATGCGGATGCGGATGAGGATGTTTGATTTCAACATCCGCGGATGCGGATGCGGATGCGGATGTCTACATTTTCGTTATTTTTTAGGATATATTCGAGATTTGTTGTGTTTAACGTATATAATAAGTTATTATATAGAGAGACCTGTAGCTATAATGTAGTATAATTGATTAATTGTACAATAATTGCTGTACTTTTCTCTGAACATATAAAATAATATAAAGCATCTAACTAATATAGAAATCAATTAGTGAATTCGTCTGCAAATAAATTCGTTATATTTTGTTGAGTTTCAGCCACAATTAGAAACCATAATTGTGTTACTAGGATGCGGGACGTGAACCCAACTCAAATGCACCCCACCGACCTCTTTCCCCAACCTCCACCCTTATAGAAAGAGATCTTTAATTAGCTTGATAACTATTTATATTAAGTTTAAAGTTTTATTAGGCATATTTATAAATGAGTAATTAAAATAAAGTAAACTAAGATGTTCATCGTTAATGTTCAAACTTAATTATAGGAAGGTTATGCTTAAGGAACATTAATTTTTCTGCCTTTTCTGCTGCCAGTCTGTTTCTCTTTTCATCATATATTAATCCAGCACTGCTAAATAATCTCTCGCTTGGTACGTTTGTTGGAGGACAGGCTAAATGTTTCCTTGCAAGTTTACTCAAGTATGAATAGATATTCTGCGTATTTTTCCACCAACTAATAGGATTGTCACATGCAGCCAGGCGTTTTTCTTGGTGATAGCTCTCGATCATTTTCACTACATCTTTTGACATCGCGTAGGTCTCGTCATCGCTGCTTGACTCAAGAAACTGAGAGACAGATTCTGTGATAGATTTGCTTGTTGAAGGTGTTGGTTCTGTCACTGAAACTTTTATTCTTTTGGTGGGTGGCGAAGCGACAGATTCAAGAGATTGAAGCTCTTCAACTGCTTTGCCAAGTGATGATTTAACTCGTTCTAATGTACTAGGTGAAAATAACTTAGCTTTGTAACGTGGATCTAAGTAGGTTGCAAGAGAGTAACTTCATACAAGAACAGCCTCTCGTCTTGTCGCTTGCATCACTTTTGCGTACAATGAACTAGTTCTATTAATATAGTAGAATTTGATAATTTCCGCTTATTAATGACGTTTTATCTCAACGGTCCACATCCGCACGACATCCGCAGTCCAAAGTGCGGATGCGGACGCGGATGCGGATGCGAGAAAATGTGCGGATGTTCCGCGGATGCGGATGCGGATGCGGATGTGACCTACATCACTAATATATATATATTTCTAGAATCTAGAATTATTAATTCTAGACTTATTTCTAGAATCGATGAAACGAATGAATGAAGAACCCTGGCTAATATTCAAGGAATAAGACCAAATCAATCACTCAACAAAGGTTCGTACCTGAAAGAATTTATAGATGAAACAAGGGCGGACATCGTATGCCTCACAGAAACTCATCTTATATTAAGGATTGCCAAGGAAATTGTGAAAACTGCGAACATTGTATTGATAAGAAAGAGATAAATATAGAGGGCTTCAACTTACTAAGAGCGGATAGAACAACGAGACGTAAAGGTGGCTGTGCTATATATGTACATGAAGGTCATATGACAGAGACGATAATAAGTAAATCAAACAGCTTTGTGGAACTCCTAGCACTGAAAATAGAAAAACTAAACGTGATACTAAATAGTCATCTTAAACCTCCAAACACCCCAACCGAAAAATTCTCGGAGGCCATTGATGATATCAGAAAGCTAATAAAGGCCATAAACCTTCCATCTCCCAATATAATGATCTGCGGAGACTTTAACTTCCCATTTATAAAATACAAAAAGTTGGATAGGAATATATATATATATATATTATATATATATATATATATATATATATATATATATTATATATATATATATATATATATACATCAGGACAAGAGGAGCACAAGAGAAGACCAGGAGCAAGCAAAAATGTTGATGGCTCTCACAAATGAGTTTATGCTGACACAGGAGAACAGAAAATGCCAGAAAAAATAACTGCCTAGTTCTGGTATTCACGAATAACACGAACTTGATTGCTGATACAAAAATAACCCCAACCATTATCTCAGACCACAACTTAATCGAGATATCAACATATATGACGACAACATTAAAAGACAATACACACATTGAGGAAAGAAGCAAATTTGGGGGCATTTAACTTAAACTCCAAGACTACAAATTGGGAAGCAATCAGATCGCACATGGCCCAAATAGAGTGGAGAACAGTTTTAGGGAATGAAACAACTGAAGAAATGCTTACTGCCTTGGAAGAAAAAACGCTGAGAATTTTAGAAAAATATGCTCCGAAATCACAGCCAAAAGGAAAGAGGAACTGGCTAGAGAGGCAAAAGACAAATATATTTCGCAAAAGAGAATGGAGGCGAAGTTAGCCAACTGCGGAGATAATGCCAGGAAAGTATATAATAAAAACTGGAGGGTATCGATAGGAAAATACAAGCCCTGATGAAGGACCATACAGAGAGGGAAGAGGAAAAGGTGGTCGAAGCAATAAAGGAAACTTCTATAGCTATACGAACTATACAACTAGATATACAACTTCTATAGCTATACGAAAAGGAAAACAAAAACGCGCGCCACTATTGGGCCCTTAAGGAAGAGAAATAATGAACTAACCGACGATCCAAAAGAAATAGCTGAAACCTTGAGAGCCCAGTATGAATTAGTTTTTAGTACCACAAAAAGTGACAAAGCGATACCTGACATCGATGCATTCTTTGAAAAGAAATTGCAAGGAGAGTGTACAACAGACTTTGATTTTACCCCAGAAGATGTAGCGAGAGCTATAGGACAAATGAAACCACATTCAGTTGCAGGTCCGGACAATTGGAACACATTATTGATTAAAAATTGTAAAAATGAAATAGCTACACCTTTATACTGGATATTGAGAAGATCCCTAGACACTGTAGAAATACCGAGCATCTTGAAAAGAGCAAACATTGTCCCTATATATAAAGGAGAGGACAGATCTCAAGCAAAGAACTATACACCAGTGTCATTGACGTCCCACCTCACCAAAGTATTTGAAAGAATAGTTAGGGAGAAAATTTACGATTTCTTGGAGACACTGGAAAGATTCAACGAAAATCAGCATGGATTCCGATCAGGTAGCTCATGCCTATCACAACTAATAGAGCACTACAACAATATCCTAGATGCACTGGAAGGCAATGACAACTACGATGTCATATACATGGATTTTGCTAAAGCTTTCGACAAATGTGATCACGGTATAAATGAAATGAAATATATGGGAATAACAGGCAAAGTGGGAAAATGGATCTACAACTTCCTCGGAGAACGTCTACAGGTGGTCAAAATTCAAGGTATATCATCATCAGAATCGGAAGTACGCAGCTCAGTACCACAAGGTACAGTACTGGCCTCACTCCTGTTCATTATCATGCTAACAGACATAGACAGCGGAGTAAACAGCAACAGTATAGTAACATCCTTTGCAGACGATACAAAAATCAGCAGAAAAATCAGCGATGTAAATGAAGTGGAGGCCTTGCAGAGGGACACGAACAAAATATACAAATAGTCAGAAAACAACAACATGACATTTAACACCGAGAAATTTCAGCTCTTGAGATATGGTAGAAAAGAGGAACTTAAACAGGCTGCATATTATGCTCCAGATAGACAGGAAATTCAGAGAAGCACGAAAGTGATCGATCTAGGGGTAATAATGACCGATGATGCGAAATTCGAAACACAAAATCAGATAGCGATAAATAAAGCAAAAAGAATAGCGGGACAGGTACTAAGAACATTCAAAAGAAGGGACAGGACAGTAATGATTCCCCTGCTAAAAACACTGATTATACCAAAACTTGAATACTGCTCAGTTTTGACGTCCCCATATAAAAAGGAAGAAACTAATAAACCAGAAGAAACTCAGAGACATTTCACAGCAAAGATTGATGGCTGCAAAGAATTCAACTACTGGGAAAGACTACGTAAACTAAATCTGTACTCCCTGGAAAGAAGAAGAGAAAGGTACACCATAATCTACATATGGAAAATGATCGAAAAACTGGTACCAAACCTCAAACTAAACCCAATTACCATTCAAACAACACTGGAAAATAGGAAAGGCAGGATGTGTAGTGTTCCCAAATTAAAGGCCCGACAAGGGACCTCCTCAACACTGAAGGAAAATAGCTTGGTTGTCAGGGGGCCAAGACTTTTTAACCAGCTTCCTAAGGACCTCAGAAACGTTACAGGAGTGAAAGTTGAAGTCTTCAAGAGAAGACTAGATACCTGGCTCAAGATGGTACCAGATGAGCCGGGTGTACCTGGCTATCTACGGTGGAGAGCGCAAGAAAGCAACTCGCTCCTCCACCAAACCAGACCTAGAGGCTGGGCCAACAACTTGACCTTCGTGTGAAGAGAGACCAACGCACGGAACAGCAACGAGGTTAACGAGGTGTGTGTATATGCTCCTATTTTTATTTACCCATTATCTTATAATGGATGTATATTTTATTATTGAGGTTTCTTCTTCAGAAAGGTAACAGATTTGGGCTTTTATTCCGCATATACCTCTACATTTCTAATCTTTTATTAATTAGTAACTAATAAATATTGTCTATTAAAACTGTTCTTTCAACATTTCATACTTGAAGCAATAACTTTTTTAATTCATATTGTCAGATGCTACAAGATTTCTACTTACCACAACTAATTAGTTTGTCCCGTAAAAGAAATAACTGCATTACCCCAAATTCACAGTGGTTTCAGGAGGATGGAGTACCTCCACACACTGCTTGTGAAACTCGCAACTTTTTGAGGAATCATTTTTTCCGGGTGACTAATCTTCTTTCATGAGCCAGTGGAATGGTTCCCATACTCGCCTGACCTCACACTCCTTGACTTTTTTTTTGTGGGGCTACATAAAAGACAAGAGCTATTCTACCAAGCCTAAGACACTTGAAGACCTAAAGACCAAAGTCTATAAGGTAATCAACAACATCCAAGCTGAACTATTACCAAAAATTATGTGAAACATTAATTTTGTGTAAGGTTGAATATTGTGTTAGGGAAAAAAGGGTGATTATACTTCACATGTTGTTTAATTAGGGTTAATAAACTCCTTTGTTTTACGTACCTATTGCGCTTATCGTTGCGTCTAACTTCCTCGTTTTTAGCTTACAACATTTATTTAGAAATAGGAACATGTTTTGGGGGCACCTATATATATATATATATATATATATATATATATACAGTATGTTACAGGGAATCTGTGGAACTAGGGATTTCATGAAATCCCTAAAATGTTCAGGGGTTTCATGTAAGTTTAAGTCGTGATATTTTCGTAGTTTTAACGAAAATATCACGACTTAACCTAACCACTCGTCAGGTTAGTTGACCTAATCTGGCATTCAATTAACCTAACCGGGCCTTCAATAATTTTCCCGTAGGTTTAGCAAAAATATCATGACTTAACCTTACATGAAATCCCTGCACATTTTAGGAATTTTAGGAAATCCCTAGTTACACAGGTTCCCTGTAATATATATATATATATATATATATATATATATATATATTATGGTGGACCGGATATCCGCATCCGCATTTGCGGATATCCGCATCATTTTTAACATCCGTATCCGCACTTCTGACTGCGGATGTTATGCGGATATTATCTCTAATAAATTATGCAATTTACAATTAAATTAGCTTATAAAGTAGCTTATAAGGGCCAGTCATGCACATTTCATGTAAAGTATTAATTATTAATGAACAAACAAATATATAAACGTAAAAATATAAATACCTGGTAACACAGAAAATTGAATGAAACTTGTTTCATTGAATTTTCTGTGGCTGAAACTCTTGAGAAAGTTATTATTTTTATCATAATGAAAATATTAATATTAATTTTAATTCTTGTGCATTGTGCCATAATAGTAATATCACAAAATTTGAAAAATTATGTCATATATTCATAATTCTATATTATATTGATAGATTAACTAAATATCCGCATCTGCATCCGCAGATGTTGAAAAACTGACATGCGGTCCACCACTATATATATATATATATATATATATTATATATATATATATATATATATATATATATATATATATAATCTGTCTGTGTGTGAGTGTGTGCATGTAACTTAACCTGGTGGGAATTTCGTGCGTCAGTCCCTTATCGCACAGGGGTCAGGCTCGTGGCCTTGACTCTAGAATTGGCTTGGTGAAGGAAAGAGTTGCTTTTTCGAGCTCTCCATCTTACATACACCCACCTCATCGGGGGTTTTCCTGAACCATGTGTTCAGTTTTCTTTTGAAGGTGTCCACATCGACACCAGGTGTGTTTCTTATTTCTTTTGGTAACTTTGATAACGACAAAGTTATTTTATTTGTCTAGCCTTAGGAGCACTGTGTATTTTGTCTCTTATTTTTCAATATTGCTTGGATGGTTATTGGGTTCAGCTCAGTATTAAGAACTACAGTAGTTTTTCATTTATTTTCCAGACAAATTATTGGCTTTCTTTTTTTATTTTTTCTAACGAGTGTATATTTAATTTATGTAATCTTTTCCAATATTTTAGTTATTTGAGTGTATCGAGTTTGGCTTTGAATTTTTTTCTAAATTCCTCCATGTCTACGATAATACGATATGCCAAGACTTTATACGACAATTTTGTCATATTATACGATAATTTTGGCAGAGAGCTTTGTCATTTTTTATTACAAAATCTTAAAGTATATCAATGAAAAAAATGAAACGGCAGGAAACTCGCTAATCCTGATTATTTCGTGTTTAAATACTGTATGATGCAATGTGGTAGTGGCCGTCACATCCACCAGCCAGCCAAACTCATATCTTAACATGTTTCAAACATTTAGTTTTGCTAAACGTTTCTGGTTCCAGTGTATTCCCGCTTCCCGAGAACTGAGATGCTGTCGGAGGCACGGCGTTTGCTATATTCCGTTGGTTTTCGTCATCACTCATCAGCTACATGACGTGGGTTTATTTAAAAGAAATTAGAAATAGGATGTACGTTAATAATAAAGTCTTCGTTTCTCTCGCAAACGGACCCAAAGCTTTCTTTATAATCTCTCATGTCAGGTGAGTACTTATTACTAACTTATTTCATTATGGCGTAAGGAATGTAGCATTAAATTGGTTCAAATTATACTTGTGCAACAGAAGTAAATACATCAAACACAATAACGTTATTAACTCCCAGTTGAACTATCCACAGGGAGTTCCATTTGTACTGGGTGCCCACACGGGGTTTTGCTGACTTTAATTGGATAATCTTTAAATCACTTCCCTATTTTTATGGAAATTTTCAAAGGAATAAAATTTATTGATAAAAATATACTGTTTTTGGGAAGCGTTTCTGCTACTTATCAACAATGGCGGATTATCTATCACTGAAGCTATTGAGGTTGAAGCCTCAGGCTCCCATGCTTGAGGGGGCCCCCCAATCAACTGAGTTTCGATGATATAATTCGAGATTTCGCAAACTTCTTTCATTAAATATGACAGAGTACACAAACTGACAAATTCCCTGTTTTATTTTGTTTTATAGTCCCTAAAGTAAAGTTTGTTTAATACCGTTTGGTTTTGGCAAACGGCAAAATACACTGTGTTAAGGTTCTTTTAAGTTTGTTCCTCAATTAACCTGAGCACCGTATATATAATTCGTGTAAATGTACTATGTACTGTACATGTACATGTATTGTTAATAAAAAGCTATAGAAAAGGGCCCCCATATTATTCATTGCCACGGAGCCCAGAGGTATCTTAATCCGCCTCTGCTTATCAATATACTCCTTGAAACTGTTCCGAATTTGTTCCTTGTGCTTTCATGCGAGAAATGAACGCGAAGTTCCAAGAAGAAGAAAAAGAAAAAACTAATTTAAAGTTCAGTAGATCGCACAATGTCAAGTAATTCCAAGAAACCATTTCATTTTCAATCGAAATTTCATGGAAAATGTACAGCGTGAACGTCATATAATAGAAAACTGCACTTTCTGATCCAATTCCCTTTTTGTTTTTCTTTTGTTTTTGTCCTTTAGGGACACCTGAGCGGTGCTGAAGTACACTGAGTACAGTAAGTACAGTAATTCATTAAATACAATAACCCTTCCATGAAACTGCTTCTAAGATCAATAAATAAAGGGCTATGTACATATCTTTCTGATATCCGTTATCAGTGAACAGAATTAATTTAACGTTACGAGCATCAGAAAAATTAATTTTATTTTGATTTTTAGGAGCTCCGTGTCCAATTCACATAAAATTCATTCCGAAAAAAATCATTCTTTTCAAAAACTGCAAAAAGGTATGAGTTAAAATCTGAATTAATTATAGTTTTTCAAGATCCTCAGGTCAGAAAATCATTAGTAATACTTTCCACACACACATATACATACATACTGTCTACATACATACACTGCTTATATATATATATATATATATATATATTATATATATATTATATATATATATATATATATATATATATATATATATATAAAGGGTGATCCAGAGAAATGGGACCCAAAAGAAACCCCTGTAACTCTTAAAGTATAAGTCCTTTTATAAAATCATACGCATCATTCGAAAGAGGATAGTTACAAGTTTGTACAGGATTGTATAGGTTTTGACAATACAAGACAAGATAAGATACAAAACAAAATAAAAGTGTTAGTTAAAACTAACCCTTCAAGATGACTGCATGGACTGTGGAACAGCTGCGTTTCATAACTGAGCAATATTATGAGCATGGAAGAAGTGTAGTTTCAGCTCAAAGATCTTTCAAGACAAATTTTCAGATGTCAAAATCTCATTCTAAGAAAGTAACCCGTCGGTGTGTCAGAAATTGGTGGTGTCATTTACCTTCTGTTGGATCCATTGACAGAATTGTCGTCTTCGTGCGAAATCTCCATCGTTTAGTTGTTGCACTGTTTGAATTTTATATGGAAAGAGCATTAAATTTTGCTTGAATATACGGTGTGTTGTTCCATATCCAACTCCTAACAGCTGAGAAGCACGTCTGATGCTTATGTTAGGATTATCCTGTACAATTTCATGAGTTCTGTTAATGATCTCGTCTATCCTTGCTGTGCGCACTCTTCCAGTTGGTTTTCTTTTTCCAATGCTGCCAGTTAGGGAAAAATTTCTGACACAACGGATTACTTTCTTAGAAGGTGATTTTGACATCTGAAAATTTGTCTTGAAAGATCTTTGAGCTGAAACTACACTTCTTCCATGCTCATAATATTGCTCAGTTATGAAACGCAGCTGTTCCACAGTCCATGCAGTCATCTTGAAGGGTTAGTTTTAACTAACACTTTTATTTTGTTTGTATCTTATCTTGTCTTGTATTGTCAAAACCTATACAATCCTGTACAAACTTGTAACTATCCTCTTCCGAATGATGCGTATGATTTTATAAAAGGACTTATACTTTAAGAGTTACAGGGGTTTCTTTTGGGTCCCATTTCTCTGGATCACCCTTTATATATATATATATATATATATATATATATATATATATATATATATATATATATATATATATATACAGGGTGGGCGGAAAGTAGCTCCCTAATTTAAATTACATATAACTTATGTATAAATTGTGATTGTATTGTTATGGTGTGTTCTCTAAAGTGGTACAATTGTAACGTTCATTTTTTTTTTTTTCATTTCAGATTGAAGGGTAACATGGCTGAGCGTTTAACACTGCAGGAGCGTGCCCAGTTGGCGGCACGGTACGAAGTTTGGCAATCTGTCGTTCGAGTTCAAAGATGGTGGCGGGCCATTCACGGACCACGTGCCCAAGTGGACCCGAAAACAATCAAGAACTGCCACTCGAAGCTCATGACCACGGGGTCTGTGGCAGATGTTCGAAGATGTGGTCGCCCTTCGACATCCAGGGCCCAGGAGACGGTGCAGGCAGTTCAGGAAATGTTCGTACGGAGTCCACGAAAGTCAACTCGCCAGGCAGCTCGGGAAAGTGGACTCTCCCGCTACTCAGTGCGAACTGTGCTGAAGAAGGAGCTGAACTGGCGTGCGTGGAAGCCGCATTACTACCAATCTCTCTCGGACGAGGACTGCGACATTCGCATGGAGTTCGGGGAAATCATGCTGGCTTGGCATGAAGACTGGCCCCATCTCTTCCGCAACATCCTCTGGAGCGACGAGGCGGTGTTCCACGTCGGAGGCTTTGTCAACCGCCACAATTGCCACTACTGGGCAGGAGAGGATCCCATGGTTACCGCTGAAAAACGGCAGAATCGGTTCATTGTAACGGTGTGGTGTGGTATGACCTCAGATCAGGTTGTGGGCCCGTTCCTTCTGCGCAACACCATGAATGCTGAGCGGTACCTTGCTATGTTGCGAAACGAGGTCTGGCCGGTTGTCAGCACATGGGAGAACATCGACGATCTGATATTTATGCAAGATGGCGCCCCTCCGCACTTCGCTCTTGTTGTCCGTGAGTGGCTGGATGCCCACTTCCCTGGGCGTTGGATGGGTCGTCGTGGTCCACATCAATGGCCAGCCAGGAGCCCCGACTTGACACCGTACGACTTCTTTCTTTGGGGGTGGGTAAAGGAAGAAGTCTACCGCACCAAACCGAGGACATTGGAAGAACTGGAGGACCGAATTCGGGAAGTCATGTCCTCCATCCCGCCGGAGTTCCTGCTAAAGTCAGTGGACGCCATTCCTGGGCGGCTCTAGAAGCTGGTGGAAAGAGTTGGAGCCCACATTGAATTTTATAGAAAACCTACCATGTATGCCTACCTTTTCATATTATTTCTTCTGAAATAAATGGATAATATACGTATTTTTTTACCAATTCAAAATAGGGAGCTACTTTCCGCCCACCCTGTACAGTGTATATATATATATATATATATATATATATATATATAATATATATATAATATATATATATATATATATATATATAGTGTGTATATATTCTACCGTTTTGCTCCTTATATCTCAACTTATCTTCGCAACATAGTTTTTTAATTTCCTGTGTGAGGTAAAAGATTATTAATTCAGCCGTCAGTCTTTGCTCGTTTGGTCTCTTATCCATTCTGACCTCTTTCAGTTTCTATTTCAAAGCGGTGCTAATTATTTTAATTATTTTACGGCGAAGAAAAAGCTCATTATTTTTTAATTATGCATTCCAAGATGAAAGTGTGAAATTAGACTTCATGCTTATTACCTCCTCACTCCTTAAGATATGTATGTATATACTATGTAGGTAGGCAGATGGGCATAAGTGAGGTCGAGTGTGTGATAATTCACGCGTGTAGGGGGGTAAATATTTTTTTTGTGAGGTACCACTTTCTACATTGGAAGATTACAAATTTATTAAAAAAAAATTTTGAAACCTTTTTATTGTTGGTAAAAAAGATGTTAGTCCTGATTAGGTTAGGTTACGCTAGGTTAGGTTAGTTTAGTTTTGGTTAGGCTAGGTTAGAGAGTACTTCACAAGTACTTATCACGCTCCTTTCTGGATTCAATGGTACTAAAGTTAGATTAGGTTCAATTAGGTTTCGTTAATTAGTTATTTAGATAATGGCTTTTAAAAAGTCGGTACCTCGTTTATGCGGGGATGCGCGCGCGCGCGCGCGCGTGTGTGTGTGTGTGTGTGTGTGTGAAATAAAGTTGAGAAAATGTAATTACTTCGGAATTCTATTGAATTTGTAATAAATTGGACTTGGAGTAGAATTAAAATAAAAATGAAAATGGAAAGGTTTATTGGCAGACTAGTCCATATGACAAATATTATTAATACAATGACAGTTCATATACTAAGGATAGAAATATGAAAATGAAAATGAAAATGAAAAGGTTTATTGGCAGACTATAGTCCATATGACAAATATTATTAATACAATGACAGTTCATACACTAAGGATAAAAATATATACAATTGATTAGAAATAATACTGCACTGTCGAAGTTAAGTGGAGCTACAGACAGACGTTTTCGTACCAAAAAGTCCATAGCTTAGAGGATAAATGGCAGGACTCATGGATAGCTTGGATGATCGGGTTGGTTGATTTTTTAATTCTTTGCATTAGACTGTGTTGAGCACGTCTTGTTACCTCCGGGAAGCTCGGAACATTGCGGGTTGCAAACATTTGCGAAGCTGAGCATCTCGGGGGTAATTTATGTAAGAGTCTAAACGACCTGTTGTACAGCAAATTTAGGGTTCTGCCAGAACCTTTTTTATAATTCACCCAGAGTTGCTGACCGTATATATTACTGCAGAAAGTACGAAAAGAGTGTGTCTTTAGCTTCACTTGTACAGAAACGAAAGTTCCTTATGGTCATATTCGCTTTAGCACACAGGCTTCGAGATTGTTTTCTTATATCCGAGTCATCACTCAAGGAGCTGGTAATAGTTTGACCCAAATACTTAAACTCTTGTACTTCCTCAATTACTTCACCATTCATTTTAAACCTTATATCAGCTGGCTGATTACAGCTTTTAGGATGAAATTGCATAACCTTAGTTTTTGTCACATTAAAAAGAATATCATGTTTCTGCGAATACACTTCGCAGACTTTTAGTAGCCGATCCAGACCTTTAACAGAGGGACTTATTAACACCATATCATCGGCATAAACTAAGTTATTTATCCTTGTGTTATCTATACAACATCCTACTGTTGCCTCATTAAGTGAAGCAATTAATCCGTCAATATACACATTAAACAGCATAGGGGAGAGCAATATATACAATTGATTAGAAATAATACTGTAATGTCGAAGTTAAGTGGAGCTACAAACAGACGTTTTCGTACCAAGAAGTCCATAGCTTAGACCCTTAGAGGATAAATGGCAGGACTCATGGATAGCTTGGATGATCGGGTTGGTTGATTTTTTAATTCTTTGCATTAGACTGTGTTGAGCACGTAGTCCAGGCAATTTGTAGTTAGACCTGGGCAAAATTGCTTCAGAAGCTTTCTAAACTGTTTCCAGCTCAGGAACCATTGCCGAATAACATATCCAAAATCCGACAAAATTGGACCCCGGGAACACCCCCAAAAATGAAATTCAAAATGGCGGACTGGATGTTTTCTACGGAAAAAAATATATATATAATTTACGCTTTTATTTATAGAGATACATTTGATGCTTTTTCTTTCAGTTGTAATGTTTTAAATAATTCAACAATATACAACACAACCAGTTATTACGCAAATATAATGTTATATAGCTTTTTACAGATTTTTATAATCAATAATACAACAATTATTTTTTCCCAGTTTCAAGTTATGTTCATTACAGAAGAAGTGATACCTGGTCACAAACATACAGAAATTAATCCTCTTCATCACTATCATCGGATAGATTACCGGTACTTGGGTTGTTATCGCAACCACTGATTTGGCACTCGCCACAAGCGGCTGAACAGGGCATTCCATTACGCTTGCATCCACATCTTGAAGTAGCACATTTCGTCTTGCAGGAGCAGCGGATCATGTTGAGTAGATAATTTGGAGCTGGTGGCTTGTCGCAGGCTGTAGGGTAGTAGGAATTATTCTTTACATACCAACCCCACTGTTCTGCATCGATCTTCTCTTCTGTAGACTTCCAGATTAGTATTTGAAAGTATGTGCGAAAGCTGTGGTACTTTGTGGACGCATCGGTAGGTGGCAAACGTTCGGGTGTAACAAAAGATTTAGCTTTAGCTACCTTTTCAACTAACATTCGATGACGTAGTGCGTTAGTGGATTCAAGTGTTTTGCAGCCATACAACAGAAGCATTGCCTTTCTTCCAGCGGCTTCAATGTCAGAGTGTTGGCAACAATCAGAACAGAATGTATTTGCAACTGAACGGAGTTCAGCCCCCTTCATCAGTGTGTCGAATGCTTTGGCTTTACCGATCGAAAAAATTCTGGATGTGCTATCACAGCCCGTGAAAGCATGCACAAACAGGAGATACTTGCAGATGTCATTGCCTAACAATGATTGAATGCTGAGAATATCATACACAGGATTAGGAGATGGTCCCCGTCTTATATCGCTGCGATAGTACAACTTGAAACCACTGTCCTTGGCATGGTACAGAAGGAGAATCAGCAAGTCGGTGTCTTCCCCTATTACTGTTGTAGTTGCATTTTCTGATGAGGAAACTGCTGCACGAACGATGTCCACATCAGCATCCCCATCTGCGTTGTGAACAGTACACCCGTGCTTCTTCAACATCTCACCTACGAGGGAAATAAATGCTTGCTTGTTGTTTTCATTAGCCAAAAAGTGTTCCTTCTGGCCAACAAACTTCATGCTTGGACTGAGATTCACATTTCTGCTTGTCTTGGTGCTGCGTCTTCTGTGGGTCATGTCCTTGATCGTAGGAGAGCTGCTGTAGCCATCAAAAACAATGATTGCTTTTCCATATGTTTTCAGAGTGAAATCGGCATATGAGTTGGCGATGCTGTCATATGTTTCATCTTGACGCCAGGAAACACGATGTAGTAGAGATCCACCATCCAATACGTACTGGTCTGTGCACTGAATTTCTTGAACTTCTTCCATGCGTAAAGTGTCAGTGTATTTGATTATTGCATGAGCTAGCTGAGACTTATCGGGTTTCCTCAAGATACTTCGTGATTCGAACAATGCAGGAGGATATGCACACAGTTCGTAACACATGACATCTTCAAGATTCATGTCTCCGCCAGTGGCAACAGTCATCATTCTCTGAAACAGTAGTGCAGGATCTACTTCTATATCTGAAGCATCAGTGATCACAACGGCAGAAGCAGATCCTAGTGTTTTCACTTTGTCAGATCTTTTGGCAGAATATGTAAAGGCTTGTTTCCCAATCATTTTTATGACAATGTTCGTACCGATTGAATGCAATTGATGAACGTTAACTCCAGGATCAGCAGTTAGCCCTGTTACAATGTTGCAGAGACCCGAGGTAGAATGGAATGGGGATAAGGATTTCAGACGTTCAAGTACTTTCTTCATGTCATTACTGTCCCTGATTTGTCTACTTCCCCTCATTTCCTTGTGCTGTTCACTACTTTCCAACAAAACTCTGGTGTATTCCTGCATTGCTAAGTTATAAGTGGAACACAGAGGCATAGAAAAGAGCCACGTTGTCCTTTGGATGGCTGTAAATCCACTTCCGCGTGTCAGTCCGCCTCTGCTTTTCAGGGAACGCATTAGTACTTGTTCTATCACCAGGTCTGTGCCGAGTCCGGCCCATAATCTGTCGCTTCTTACCACAAACTTACCTTCCTGGAACATTTTGTTAACGGCTGGATTTTCAGAAGGCAAACTTAACATTTTCTGCAGGTACAGGTATATCGATTTCAGGTAATTGTGATGTCCGGCTGCTGCAATTATGGGGATGGTCTCCAGCATAGCTTGCAAGTGCAAATCCCACGAGCCGGTTCTGTCTGCTGTTATCAAGGAACGTGCAATGTTGATCATTCGCTGATATTCCAACCAGAGTTGACTTGTTTGCGAAGTAGATTGTAGGTCAGTTTTCTTCGCATCCAAAGTGGTAGCAATCTGAGACAATGCATTCGAAGATTCCACATCCTCAACTGATTGTTTGGCGGTCATAACATCGTCGAGCAGGTCACAAGCTTCCTTATGGAGGTCATGAGGAGTTCCATCTTCATTGCGAGGGAAAACGTCTGCGACTAGTAAGGTACTAAGAGCTGCATCTACTATCATATGACCACGTATCGCTCTTGAAACAGCTTTTCCAGACATCATGTGTTGCACGGCATTTGGTCCGTATATTTCTTGAAGTACTTCAGACAATCCTGAACCATTCATAAGAGTACCGACTGCTCCCAAAAGATTCATCAGAGTGTGAATGATCCCAGCATTAAAACAATGTCCTGCAGGTCTCTCTGTTCATTGATGATTTGGGAAGCTTTCCAGAACAAAGGCTGATCAAAGGTAATAATGCATGGGACTTTTTGATCGCGTGCTATCTTGCTCAAAATAGTAATGTCGAAAATATGCAGGTCATGTCAGTTGGCGACATATCTATGATGGGAAGGAACGTGATCGACGCCACACCTGGATGTGAGACACTTGATCCACCGTGAATTGCCTGCATTGTTCCGAACCAACTTGGACCTGATCTTTCTGCTGAAGATATCTGCCAGAGAAGATTAAGTCGACTTATGGTGGCAGTGGGTACTGGAAGTTCGCGGAATGAGATGTCCCTCAACATGCTTCTCGCGTGTCTATATTCCCTAATGTCAACGGTTGCAATCTTCTTAATGTCATTGTCACCAACATTACGCCTGTGAATAGAAGGGTGGATCTTGATCTTCGGAGTTATTGCGGCAATCATACCCATTCCATGAAAGGTATTCTTCCCATCCAAAGTGCAGACATCATGATCGACGTTATCTGCTGCTAGAAGGACTGCAGTGTTTTCATCAACAGTAAAAGAGCCAGACCCACTTGCCAGCGCCGCGTTTCTTTCGAATCTTGTTACTTCTGCATACGACGAACAGTAACCCAGCTGATGGAGAACGTCAATAAGGTACCTTGACCTAAAGTTGTGGTGTAGCTGAACCGACAAACCGATCTGTAGTGGACATAGTAATCCTCTAGGACGGGTTGCTTGCATAATGCTCTGCCCAATTGCACCTATTTTTCTTGAAGCATCCTGTCCCGCAAATGCTTTTGATAATAGCAATTTCAGACTGTTGGGAATGTAATCAAGAGCACTTTCTGCAGTGATGTCATTTGGAGATGGATACACATCTTTTCTAGGCGAGTCGACAGACTTGATATCACTTCTGATTATTTTTGCAGCAGCTTCTACTAGGTAAATCTTCTTTAGCTCTATATCTATATCACATTCTTTCGACTTTTTGTGATAATCTATAAGAATTTCATTAGCTGTCTCTCGTAGTGTTACTACATCTGCCTTCCCACTTTCACCTGATATTATGATCTTGTCTCCGTAACGTTCTAAAAGCTTTCTCTTCATGTGCCTGCGTTCGTAGACAGAGCTCTGACTTCCTTGAAGATATTCCTCCATTTTGGAAATTAAGTCTCCAATCAACAGTTGTTCATCATCATTCTCTTCCAGGTAAGCACAGGTCTGAAGGAATGCTTGGTGTTGCTCTTCATTAGTTGGTCTCCCTTTCTTCGAATCATGATCGTCGGAGGAGTATGCGCGAGGAATGTTTTTTCCACTTCGAAAATTTACGCTGCAGGTGTGATGGTAGACACAATCTGCAGCAGGAAGATCACGAAGATAATACTCCAGACGGCCTTTTACATTAAACGACCATTCATCGCAGCGGCTTTCACCGCACCTTTTTATGGTTTCGGAGAACTCTGTAGTTCTTATTTTGACATGCTCTGATTTTGGTTTGTGTTTGGAAAAAAAGTCCACAAAGGTATCAAAACAAACAGTGAGTAGCACTGGAAAATGCGTATTCATGAAAACGAGCACTTTTCCTTGGTATTGCCTCGGCTGCGGTCTGTCGCTTCTTTATTTCAATGGTCTTTTTATCCGTAAACCTTTTCCTACATACAACGTGAACACTTATTCCAGCTGTTGCAACAACATCGCTTCCACGGCTGCGGCTGGATGCATTTATACCATCTGCTCCTTTTTGCGAGATGTGAACCACTTCCTGTCCGCTGTCCAATTTCTCCTTACAAATCACGCACAATTCTTCAGGGGTCTGCATTCTTGAAGGCGGACGCACACCGAGTCAGCCGTACACCGAGTCAGTCTGAAACAGAAAACACAAATTAATAAACTGTGTTGCAGTATTTAAAAGGAGTACATAATAACAGTTTTAAAGAAAATGACAAGCACAAATACGCAGATTTGATAGTGGGTAGTAGGAATTAAAGAGTTGTATATAATATAAGTTTATAAAGATGTAGCAATGTCCATTCTCACATACACTCCATACAGTATATTTTATTTACATTACGTGACGTCATAGTTTAATACTAGCCGCCTAATACAATTTTTAGTGTCATATAGGTTAATTTAGAAACGAAAATGTGTTTTAAAACATTTTATTGATCAAGAAAAACGTCATAACTCTCTCTACAAAGCGAAATTAAAATTTATTGTATTTCGTAGGAAACTGCCAGTCCGCCATTTTGAATTTCATTTTTGGGGGTGTTCCCGGGGTCCAATTTTGTCGGATTTTGGATATGTTATTCTGCAATGGTTCCTGAGCTGGAAACAGTTTAGAAAGCTTCTGAAGCAATTTTGCCCAGGTTGAAGCTATTTTTGCTCTAGATTGCCTGGACTAACGTCTTGTTACCTCCGGGAAGCTCGGGACATTGCGGGTAGCAAACATTTGCGAAGCTGCATCTCGGGGGTAATTTAGGTAAGAGTCTAAAAGACCCGTTGTACAGCAAATTTAGGGTTCTGCCAGAACCTTTTTTATAATTCACCCAGAGTTGCTGTCCGTATATATTACTGCAGAAAGTACGAAAGAGAGTGTCTTTAGCTTCACTTGTACAGAATCGAAAGTTCCTTATGGTCATATTCGCTTTAGCACACAGGCTTCGAGATTGTTTTCTTATATCTGAGTCATCACTCAAGGAGCTGGTAATAGTTTGACCCAAATACTTAAACTCTTGTACTTCCTCAATTACTTCATCATTCATTTTAAACAGCATAGGGGAGAGCAAGGAGCCTTGTCTCACCCCGCAAGAGGAGCCAAAACATTCGGATAGTACATTGCCCCACTTAACAGTGAAAGATTGGTGGGAATACCAAAATTTCAATAAATTTAATATCTACATGGGAACCTTCGTGTCTTCTAGTTTTGCAAATAAAATATTGTGGTTCACCCTATCATATGCCTTACTTATATCTAGGAAACAGCTATAAATAGTTGAAATACTGTCACTGTATTTAGATATTGTTTCTTTAAGTACATAGATACACAGGTCAGTTGAGTGGGACCTTTCAAAGCCAAACTGATTAGATGTCCACAGGAAATCATTTAATCGGAGTAACAAGAGTTTTTCTAGTAGTTTCGAGAAGCAGGAAGCGACAGCAATAGGCCTGTAATTATTGCTGGACAGAATGTCTCCGTACTTATTTTTGACCAGGGGCAAGATATATACCCTCATGAACTCTGCAGGGATATAGCTATGAGCCAGCATGGCTGATAGGAGCAATGATATATGCAGACATACTACGTCATTTGCATATTTTAAGTGCTCATTCGATAAGTCATCTACCCCTGACGCAGAACCAGTCTTTAACTCTTTAATTAACCTCTTTACTTCAGAAAATGATATCAAAGTATTTTCCCTTGCCCACCCACAATCGTTTCGCTGCAATCTATCTTAAGATTATACCTACTCACACTGTTAAGAATGTTAGAATAGTGGTTTTTCCACAGCTTTGCAACTTCATCCTACCCCGACACCCCATCGATTGTCGGAGGGAGGACATTTTTGACACCCGTTTGTTTCTTAACAAATTTCTAAAATTTGTTATTATCGTTATTTATGCGAGCTTCACGGGCTTTTGATGCTCGAATAGACTCTTCTTCCTGTTTACATCACCTTATGGCCGCCTTATACTGACCCCGACTTCTACACATATTCAAGTATACTGGTCCTAATCTGGGTCTACCATGAAAGCACCACAAATCATAGGTGTCTTTCGATTCCCTCTTCAGGGGGCAATAAAATCATTCCATCCAGGAATAATCTTAGTATGATAGTTGTAAGATTTAATCAGGGGGCTTCCTGCTTCTCTTAACAGGGATATTATCTTACTATAATACCTATCTATGAGCTTACAGTGAGAATCATTTGAGCAAGGATTATTACAGGCAAGGTGCAAAATTTCTAAATTATTAAAGAGGTGACTTGTTCTGTCTTTGTATTCTATTCTCTGCTGCATCGTAACATTGGACCAATCGACGCGATTATTCTTACCTATTGAGTTCTTGTTAAGTCGTGTTGCGCATAAATTGGTAACGTTAATTAATATTTCTAATGGTAAATAGCAGTTTACAATTAATATGCAATCATTGTTCACTTGTAATTCAATGCCTAACAACCTTACATTATCGCTTGTTAAAAATTTTATATGTTTTGACAAATTTTTCCTTATTAAGAAAGCAACACCACCAAAAGGCCTACCGTACATTAATTCATCTGACAAGTCTACTGCTGATGACGCATGGTACATAAAGTCATCATAGATGATAGAGAGGAATTTTAGCTCTTGCTTAGGTAGCCAGTGCTCCTGCAGGAGTATCAAATCTGCACTGTCGCAGATTTTATGAACATCTACAGTTGAATTCCTCACTGACCTTACATTATATGAGACTATTTTCAACAAGTTATCCGCCATGACTGATAGAGAATTTATTATTAGTAAGATTATTATTATTTTACACAGTACAACTTTCAGACATTACCGTTAGGGCGCCTTTTATTATTATTATTATTATTATTATTATTATTATTATTATTATTTTGCCTCTTATCAAATCTCCTGGAAAAGTGAATAAACTCCTTAACAATAATACCGTCTGGCCATTGATTCATATTATAAGGGTTGAAATGCGCATTTGCACCTTTAATTATTACTTTAAATGAGTTATAATACGGAGATTTCGTGATTAGTTTATTAACTATCAATATACTGTGTTCACCAATGACTTCTTCCATCATGTGTCGAATATCGCTTGCCTCGTTCGAGAGCTGAATTCGCGACACAAAGAGGGTGAGATTCCCCATCGGTGGCCTCGCCGCGGAGACCGGTTGAGGAAACCTTCGGGAAGGGCGCCTCTTAACAGTTACCCACCCGTCGTCCTCCTTCCTCGATCTCCCTGAGGCAGGGTTCGCCTGCCTGGGGGATGGGTGGTACAACCTTTGAGGGATAGGAGGTCCCTCCCTTACTCTGTGGCTTGGTGAGGGTCTGTTAGCGGTGTTGATACCCTGACGGCTGCGCGTGCCCCTCCTTCTTCGGTGGGAGGGGGGAAACTGCGCACCGAGCGAGGCGTAATCGAACACCTCTCCTCTGCAGTGGGAGGCAGGGAAGAGGGCAATGATGCCTCGTCTCTCGGCATTGGACCGTCCCTGTTCCTCATTGTGAAATCGGGAGCAGGGGCCCTCTCCTGAACGGGAGGGGGGTTGACCGCTACCCCTGCATGCTGCGTTTCCACCCCACCTTCAGGGGGGGAGTTGGAGGCGGGGATTTCGTTTCCCTCGCTGCCCGACACGCTTCTTGGAGATCTGGCTTGCTGAACTACTTCCAGTAACTGGGCTTTGGGAGGAGCGTCTCTTTCAACGCATCTAACTCTGACCGAAATTGTTCTAGCGTGTTGGTGTTTCAGTTCAACTATCGACTTTTGTACCTCATTATACTGTTTGAGGAGCACCGAGACGTCTACGTTACCCATAGAGATTACCGATATTCTCTGGAAGCTAGTAACGTAAAAGGTAGTATTGTTCTCATTATCCCGGAGGGTCGACACTTTATTTATAATGTCTTTCAGGGTATTCTCGTTTCTAGAATTACCCCTACGAGTTGGGAGGGTAGCACTGAACAGGATGCTTAATTGTACCCTCGCATGTTCTATTTCTTCTGAATCATAAAAATCATGACGGACAGATACAAGAAGGTCTGACCTAATATGATCTATTTTGTCAAATATAAAACATAACAATAGATTTTCTACAAGATTTACAGCAGACGACCCCATTGTATCTGTAACGACTTGCGGGGGAGCGTAGCTGATGGGGGGTGGTTGGGGGTGGAGATGGGGGGAACGCCGAAAGGGGTCCCACTTCTCGTTCCTCTAAATCATGCTCGGGATACCAACGGTTGCTCAGGCATCTTTTCTCATTAATTATGTAACTATTACTAACTATGACACAAAAAGTATACACGCGGAGTCACTGTACGATTATACCATAATGAAACATACATTTCCCGCGATCACCGCAAAACTTTTACTATTAAACGGAAGATTCGCAGTGTATATGGTGGGTGTAGGGCGGGAGAGGGGAACGGGATGGGGATGCTAAAAGGAGTGCCCACTCCTTGTCCCTTTAAATCATGTAAGCGTGTAAGTTTGTAAATATATCTAAAGTAATATAACCTATTTATTTGCTTGGTCTTTCATTTAAGATTTCAGAGCCTTTACCTGGCCTTTTGAAAATATTTTGAACAGTTTATGCAGTTAAAATTCACTCGTTCATTCGTTTCGTTCGTTCATTCGTTCGTAATTTTAAAGGGCTCACTCGCTCGTTCGTTCGTATGCCCGCTATTTCAAGGTCACCGTTTCATACCTCATAGGTCCAAGAAGGTAGTGCCGGATGTCGCTAGAAAATTTTGAGGATATATTATATGTATTATTATTAATTAAGTATTGTGGCCCATCTAATAAGATTGTAACTGGGTAATCTTGGCACATTTACAAATTTTATTGTGTAGGTAACATACCGGTTCACTGACTTTAAACCCTGTTAATTTGATAGTAAGAAGGAGCACAAAACTGACAAGCGTCACTGGCACTGGCACATATATATATAAATATTAATTTGGAATTAGATAAGAGTAGAATTGAAATTCCGCATATGTTTTAATCAATTCCAGATTAAATAAAAATACCTACTGGTTAAATTCTTTTGGTAATTGGGTTTGTACGTGAATGTAAAGAATTATTTGGTGAAAATTAAAGATTTTATACTAGTCAGTCAAGGTATCATGCAGATTTCGGTTTTAGTATTAGCTCATTTCATTGTCGTCATTACATTACTAAATTTATAAGTCGATGTTACATGTTAACCTGTAATGAAAGGACTTATCTGTACTTAAATTATTAAAGTGCGATCACCTAAAGTAGTGATAATGCCACTCTACGTGGTTGAAAAGTCGCGATCGAGTGAAATATATTAATTATATTTAGGAATTGCTTATCTCACACATCAGCAATTTATGTATGAATTCTCGCGTGCGTGCTGACAGGTTTAAACTTGCGGGTTTGCTACGTTACAAGCTAGGTTAGAACAAAGCCGATTTTGGACAACCCTAAAGAGTGCATGCTATGATGGGTAAATAAATATTTTCACCCGTATATTTAATAATTAACAGTTATAGAAGAAATAACAAAATGTAAAGAAATTGCAGACAAAGTAATGATGCAAATAAAAATTATGAAAGAAAATGCGAAGATCGTTCAGCAAGAAATGTAACGTTTAGCAAACATCATAAGCATTTTATTGACATTTTATAAGCGTTTATGATGTTACTAAATGTTCCTTTGCTTGCTGGACGTCAACGGATATCAGATTCCAAATTATCACCAGTTCGATGGCCCAAAATGGCATATTCATTGAAACGAACCATCGATAACACACAATCAATGATTTATTTGGAGCCAGACGAGTTATTGCATAAAAAAATTGGTTAATAAAGAAATAAAGTATCCTGTACTAAATTATAATCAATAAGAAAATCTGAATAAGACAAATGTGTGCTTAAACTTGGTTAATAAGACAATATTAGAGCTTGAAATTAACAGTTATTAATGCAAAAACTTGAAAGACAAATTTCATAAGCACAAATTAAACTGAAGTTGATTAACCGAAGAAACAAGAAACATCTGTATGAGGTTAATATTACTTAATGGTAAATCTTAATGAGAACGAAATGTGAATATTAGGAATGTGCTTGAAAATTCTTGAAAGTTTGTTCCAATGTCATGATTATTTTCGTTCATGCCAGACCAGTCAAAAGTTATTGTTCCTCTAAGGCATATTAGTTTATTATTATAGCTACTGTACATCAATATATCAGAAGGTAATTTATCCGGTAAGGCAATGATAACTAGTGGGTCCCACGAGGATCTATTCTTGACCATTACTATTTATAATCCACGTCAAAGCCATCTCTCAACCATATTAGACTGTAAATAATATACAGATCATACAACACTTACTTCTCCCTATCATAATTTAGACCTTCTGATAAATGACACGAACAGGTAATTAGATCACGTGTATAAATGGATGGGATCACCTGAAGATCAGGGCCCTCAACCTTCTTTAGTTAGCCTTATAAGGCTAACTAACGAAAATATCACGACCTAACCTAACCAAACGTTAGGTCAACTATACGCCCTTGACGATTGGTTAGGTTAGGTCGTGATATTTTCGTTAGTTAGCTTTATAAGGCTAACTAACGAAGGCTGGGGGCCTTGATTTTCAGGTGATCCAATGGATGTGTGTTAATAAACTTTAACTGAACCTGACAGTCATCTTATATAATTATTACCACAAAACATATAAATGCAAACTATCAAATAAAAATTGTGAATACTTTTCTCGCAAGAATGAATGAAGTTAACGTGCTTCGCATTAATTTAGACGAAAAAATAAATTTCAAAAGTCGTGTACAACATATCAAATCTAAAATATCAAGATTTCTTTTCATATTATTTAAGCTAATATTGACTCTTCCTCAAAACGCACTTCTTATCCTGTATTATTCCTCCTCCATCCACCCACACTTATTATATTGCATTACAACATAGAGTAGCTCAAAGAAATATATAAAACATCCTTTAGAAATCATTCATAAAAAATGTCTGCGATCTCTTTCAAATAAGGATAACAGACAGCACATTTCCCCAGTGTTTAAAGAACTAAATATTTTAAAACTAAATGACCTACACAAATTCAGTGTTGCTGTCAATACGTTCAAATTTATCAACAAAAATCAACGTACCTCACCCATTCAAAGAGCAATCATCCCCATCAAATACATCATCATTATAACACTATACAATGGAAACTGCAGGAAATGCATTCTCTTTCAAAGGAGCGGATGTATAGAGTGCAATTCCCACGCATATGAGGCAGGCTTCATTGCTTCATGTATTTCGCAAATTGTTAAAAAAGGACTTCATTAACTCCTATTGCTGCATAATCTCACTACTGCCGTTATTACCATAGTAATTAAGTTCCCATTTTATAATTAAATCTTTAAAATATGCTAATTTTATTAGGCACTTTTAATTTTATAAGTTAGCCTTTTTTTATATTTTTTATTAAGTATCATTGATGAGTATTTTAAAATTATGTAACATTTTGTAAGTTATTATTATTATTATTATTTATTATTATTATTATTATCATTATTATTTGCCACTTTCACTTCTTTTATGTAATAAATAAACTAAATCCTATTAATTTTTCCTAAAAAGCCCCCATGCTTCCAACGCCATTAATGACATATCAAATATCTAAATTGTACACGAAAGTAAAACTTTGTCAGTTGTATTCTTTTCTGAATACAGATTTTTTTAATTTTGATAACTTTATGTAATACTAACTGCTATTCTTTTTCTGAATACAGTTTTTGGGGGGTTTTTTTTCTCTCTGAAATATTATATTTTAGGCCATTGAGGATGCGAAGAGTTTTTCCGAAACGTTTAGCACAATAAACATGTCTTATATAAACTTGGCCTTCCTATTCACTATTATTAATATTATTATTATTATTATTATTATTATATTAATATTTCCATGTCATTAATCAAGTTTGTGTGTGTGTGTATATATATATATATATATAAAATTCCTAAAAAGAGCGTACGGTTTGTTAAATAATTATGTAATAAATAATTTTTTCAATATTCGCATCCATTTTGTTCCGACAAAGTGGGTGCAAGAATTGGGTCAAAATTGAAAATCATTTTAGCTTTTACGAACCATTCGCAGCGTGAAGTTTGCAAATTTCATACTAGGAGGTTTTTTTTATTAACGAGTCGATCGATCAAATACTGAGTTTCCCTTAAATTTTGTGTTGAATGTACTGCATTTAAATACTAAAATACGAATGAATATTCATCCATTCGATGCTATTCAGCTTTGTTCATTTTAATGCTAACTGAAAGGAAAGGACTTTCGAAGTATTTTTAATATTGGTGAATCATTAACAAGATTTTATCGATACTCTCGGCTTTTATTACGTCCAAATTTATTCGTAGAAAAAAAATAAAATAAAGGAATTCTAAACCTAAAGTGGAGGCTGAAGATTTTCCTCAAAATTCTTACAAAAAGAAGAGGCAAAAAATCTTTTTTTTTAACTTGGAGAAAATTGTAAAAAATAAGAAGTGAGGCCTGAATCGTTGTTTTCAAAAAATTTCCTTCTCTCGTCGATTTTCCTCTTTCCGTCCTCAGATTTAATCAAATTTCATTTCTTTTTATATGAATTACGAAAGAATTTTAATTTCTTCCATCTAAAAAAATGACTTGCAAGAGAGAAGATGAATGGTTATAAGTCTGCAACGAAATCCACGAAGGAATTCAGGCATTTGCGTGCCAGAATCTCAATAAAGTTGAAACCGTGAGTCATTATGAATACCAACGAAGATTAAAACTAACAAGTTTTATACACCGACTTTCTTAAAAGAAACAAATGATAAGAAACGGATCTAATAACTACAATGTATTTCCATATTTGAAAACGATGAGCTTTATGCTCGCAAACTTCTTTTCTATATTAGAAGATGGTTCGACTATATATTATATTTTGTAACTTTGTAGATGTTCCGTGAGTCGGTTTGTCTTCACATGGAGGTCAAGCTGGTGATCTCATCTGTGTGTGTGT
Source organism: Bathynomus jamesi (assembly GCA_023014485.1). Taxonomy (NCBI): domain Eukaryota; kingdom Metazoa; phylum Arthropoda; class Malacostraca; order Isopoda; family Cirolanidae; genus Bathynomus; species Bathynomus jamesi. The sequence goes on from JAJOZX010002727.1 coordinate 176,111, forward strand.
GTGTGTGTGTGTGTGTGTGTGTGTGTGTGTGTGTGTGTTAACAAAGACCCGAAGATCCAGATCCACCTTAGGCAAGTCCAGGAAGGAAGTTAGAAAAAGAAAGAAAAAAGCAAATAAAAATAAGGAATATTGAAAACTTTCATACCATACCCATACTTACAAACGTGTAAAACTTTCACAAAGGAATAATAATTGTAGTAAAGTATGGAGCAAACAAGGCTGCTCTTCTTCCGCCGCCCACTGCTGAGAGAAAACAATGGTAAAAGAAGATTGATAGAAAAGTAGGAAAAAGTATGTTGAGAAGAATAGCTTTTGAGTTCATTCACGCCATGCGTAGTTGTCTTGTATCCCCCATTACACATTACTGGATAATGGAAAATAAAAGATAGCAGGAAGTGTTAGCTTTCTTAATTTAATCTAAATCATGCATTTTTTTATTTATTTTCTATATACAAGCCATCATTTCATCGCCGCATCATTTCTTCGATTAAATGCCAAAGGTCACCGTACTGAGAGACTGACTATTTAAATCTATAATAATAATAATACGCAGTTTCTGTCCGGCGTTTATCTCGGAAACCGCTCAACATAGAGCACTTATCTTTACTCGTCACAATCTTCCATTCGACTATCCCTTTAGCTTCAGCAATACACAACCCACTTCTTTCTCTTATCTTAACATTCTTGGTATTTCCTTTTCTCGTCATCTTTCCTGGAAAGATCACATATATTGCCTTTCTAAAACGGCTCTAAGAGGTTAGGTGTGCTGTGCCGGCTCCGCAGAGTCCGCAGCTTCTTAACCTCCACTCAGTTGTTGTCTCTGTACAGGGCAACAGGGGTCTTGTCCGCACCTGCATAGAGTACACGTCTCATGTGTAGGTTAGCTGAACCCACACAGCTCTACTTAACCGAGTAGAATCAAAGGCTTTTCGTCTCATCAGTTTTCCGTCTCTTGATGACTGTCTTTAATCCCTCTCTCTTCGCCACAATGTTGCCTCACTCTCTCTCTTTACTATCGCTATTATAACGGACACTGCTCTTCTGAACTCTCTAACTGCATATCTCCTCCTTTAAGAAGAGCACGCAGAACCAGACTTTCGAAACATTCTCATCATTTTTCTGTCCAACTCTCTAACACAAAGGTTAATCGGTATTTTCAATCTCATCTACTCAACCGGTCAACTCTGGAACAACCATCCTCAACCCATCTTTCCTCTTGTTTATGACCTCCAATCATTCAAACGCAGTGTCCAGCCATCTCGAAAACTCTGGACTTTGATTTCGGCTCTCTCCTTCTCTTTCTACAAGGCGGGGGGAGTTTTGGGGAGCACCCCCCCCCTTCGCCGCTGTCACAGATTTGTGACTATGCTGCTGCAACCAACCAGAATTGTGATCCCATAGAGCTGATGTGTCTTCTCAATGCTACACCAGACTAATAATATCCAAATAGAAAAATAAATTTATATAACAGAACATTTTAATACTAACAAGACAATATTACACGAGCTTGCCAATCCTTTAATTTTACTTTGGGGTCCCACATTCAAATTTAACTCAATTAAATGGCACAAAATGATTCAATTTGTTACAGTGGAAAATTTTAATAATGATTAGCATCTACAATTTAGCAATTAGAACTCAATACCTAACTTAACTTACTTAACAATATTATTCCTGCAATTATACCGGTATTAGATGTGTACACAATTTCTTAATAAATTGACAAAGACCAATGAAAGTTTCTAAATTTGAAGCCCCCACCTTAAGCTTGAGGCCCAGGCCAAATGGCCCTCCTAGCCTCCCCCTCTGATAGGCCCTGCTTGTGCCCATCACCATGATCTAAAAATACACTATTGGGCCCTCATCATCATGCAGGGAGGGCCATACGAATGTTAACTCCAGTTGTAAGTATTGTTCATCCACGCTTAATACTTTATATACCAGAAACTCTTTTTAAATGCCACACTGAATTAATAAACCTTAGTTCTGCACCGCGAGTCCTTGTGCTTAGTCTCCAGATAAATTAATTTTCTTTCATTGAGCAACGAACAATCGAAACGGATTGTTCTACTTGCGGATACTCTAGAGAAATCTCCATTGCTCTTGACTCTGGAACTTTGTACTTGTGCCAGCTTGCAATTTTTCCCAGTACCCACTAGGAATTCCTCTTGTCTGGCTCTTTCTCACTTGTCCATGGGTAGGCCCTTCTGTCCTCTACACCCATTCAAGCTGGAGTTACTGGCAAACCAGTGCCTCCACTGATTCTACTTTATGATGTGCCCAAACAACATTTCCAGCTTCGCGACACAACACTCAATCCCATGGTAGAATGAAGGAAATTTTTTGTTTACTTTGTGTCATACCCCAAACCTATTTTCCCATACACCAGATTTCATGCTAAAATCCATCGGATCCACTTCCTTACACACCACACCTATTTTGACATGCTACAGCCGCTCTTCCTACATAAAACAAAAACGAGGAAGAGTTAGGGTAGGTTAATGTAATTGGCGGTGTTACGCTAGGTTCCGTTTTAGGACCAGTATTTTTCATAATATACGCTAACGATCTTGATGTCAATTTATGAAGTATAATTCCTGCATGTAAAACAATTAGTTTACTAAACAGAGTTATTTTGCAGCGCAATTTTAGTAATTTAGTAGATCAGTCTAATGAGTGGCAAATGAAATTTAACGTATGTAAATATAAATTTATACATATAGGTTATCACAAAGTAAATTTAACTACACTATGGGAAATAATGTGTTAAACGAAGACTCTGAAAAAGAAAAAAGATTTGTTTAAATATTGTTTAAATACAAGTTCTCAAAACAATGTTCCTTTAGTCGCGAACAGTGAAGCTAATAGGGTAGTAGTTTTTATATCTCGTAATTTTGAATATAAATCTAAACATTGTTTTGCCGTATATAAGTCGCTTGTTAGCTATCATTTAGAATATGTTGTACAGTTTTGGTCGCCCTGTATGATTAAGGATATAGAAATTGTAAAAATGATCCAGCGCTGCAGAATAATGCTTAGTCTAACATGACGTGGTAAAACATACGAAGATACTTAAAGAGATGAATTTGTATACGGTTGAGACTCAACGGTTGAGAGGCGAATTAATTCAGATGTTCAAAATTCTAAATCGTTTGGATAACAAATTATGAAACTTTTTGGTTCACCTGAAGATCAGGGCCCCCAGCCTTCTTTAGTTAGCCTTATAAGGCTAACTAACGAAAATATCACGACCTAACATAACCAATCGTTAGGTCAACTGTACGCCCTTGACGACTGGTTAGGTTAGGCCGTGATATTTTCGTTAGTTAGCCTTATAAAGCTAACTAAAGAAGGCTGGAGGCCCTGATCTTCAGGTGATCCAATTTTTTTGTCCTTGAAGACAGGAACTAGGGTGTCTTTTTACTGAAAACTTCCTGCGGATCTCCATTTGTTGTAAAAAGTTCCTGTGAAAATATATCGTCAAAATTAGGTCCACAAACTTTTTCGCACTTACTTTTCTAAACACGCAATCATATACAAAGAAACAATAACTTATTATGAGAAACTTTTATTATACCTTGTAATATCTAGCTAAATAACCACAGAAACCTGAGCTTGTTTATTCAATACTTAAAATTTAATATCAATTATCAATGTTAGCATTGTTTTCTAAAAGAGCTTCATTTGAATAAATGCTAAAACTCACAAATATATATACAGTGTGTTCTAAAATTACCTAGTAAACATTTATATGAACGCAAAACCTCAACAAAAATTATGCGATATTCAAAAAAGTATGCAATAATTTAACAAAAAGTATACGATATTAATTTTTAGAGAAGTATACTAGCTTAAATTTTAAACTCCAAACCTATTTACAGTTACTTATCGACTCAGATAATAATTAAAGATAGTGGACAGACAGTGGGTTCATTTCGTCAACGTTTGAACAGCGAGTGTGTTGTGAGTGTATCAGTGCAACAACATTTCTGAAGTTCGTCAAAAATATGGAAATTTGTGGAATATAAGACCTCCTCGACCAGAAAAATTTGAATCAATCAAAGAGGAATTTGAAAAGTATGGTTCTGTTCAGCAACTTCCAGATGCCGGAAGACCCATCTCAGATACCACAGAAGAAAACATGGACACAATAGCAACAGCAATTACTCAGAGTCCTAATGAACTAATTCATCGATTATCTCAAGAGCATTATTTATCTTGCAATACAGTATGGCTTATGTTGAAGGCTATGAATTGCAAACCTTACAGACCACAATTTCCGCACGCCTTGTCCGATGATGATCTGATCGAAGGCTTCAATTCTGTGGAGTCTTTTTGAATCATTGTACTGAGGAGGAAGGTTTAGTGGATTCCATATTGTGGACCGATGAGGCTAAGTTTATGCTTATTGGGAATGTAAACAGGCATAACTCATATTACTGGGCTGATAAAAATCCTCATAATGTTGTGACAGCTGAATTAATGTCCCATGGAGTTATGGTGTGGGGTGGTATAACTTCCGCAGGTATGGTGGGTCCTTTCTTCTTCCCAAATGGTAAAGTCACTGGTGAATCTTATTTACATCATTTACAGGACAGTGCTCCTCCGCACTAATAGGATGAATAGGTCACCAGGGACCTGTCGAGTGGCCAGCTAGGTCACCCGATCTTACCCCTCTGGATTTTTTTGTTTGGGGTTAAAAGTCTATGCAACAAAACCAAGGACGCTTCAAGAGTTGCAACAACGAATTATCAATTAATTCGGAGCCATATCACAGGATCTTGCAAATAATATCTGTCGATAAGTAGTCGACGTTGTGAACAATGTCTTCAAGTTGAAGGAAGACACTTTGAACATCTAAAACAATTATTGTTGCTGTATTTGAAATAAAATTGTTAAAAATCGCATATTTTTTGTCGTTATACTGCGTTCATATAAAAGTTTACTAGGTAACTTTAGAACACCCTGTGTGTGTGTGTGTGTATATATATATATATATATATATATATATATATATATATATATATATATATATATATACACGATGCAAACAAACCCAAAGGGAAGAATGACAAGCAATTCCAGCGATTTCCCTGTGGGTTTGCATTATTTATTATTTTCACGTGTTTAATTGTGAAATTCATCCCATATATATATATATAGTGGATGCAACAATTACGACTCCACCTATGTTTTCCTTAAAACAATCTCTCTCGGATAGGATAGGATTATTAATGATAAACATGAAACAAAACGGTTTATTTTGAACCAAAATAATGAACAATCATCGCAAATAGTTCATACGTAGAAACGTTAAAAACTTCAAATGTTTACTAGTGTTTAATTAATAAAAATTATTTACTTGTTTCTATATATATATATATATATATATATATATATATATATATATATATATATATATATATATATATATATATATATATATATATATAGTCATGCGGTTTGCTTCTACAAAGCTTCAATTTAATATTTAGGAGAAATCCAATGACAAGGAGGAATGTAAATGCCATGAAAAGTCTTCTTTAATGCGCAACGTTTCGAGCAATACGCTCATCATCAGGCTAGGATATAATTTGACCTCTAGTTTTACCTTACTAAACGATGAATTTAATAATTTAAGATCATATTTTACCAATAATAGTTTTCCTGTTCAATATGTAGATAAACTAATAAGATCTTTCTTAAATAATGTTTATAGCCCTCAACTTTCCTGTATTTCAGTGCCTAAAGATATAAAATATTTCCTGGTACCTGAAATGGGTCCCATGAATAAAGAATTTAAACTTAAATTTACAAAGTTGTTAAGAAAATTTTTTTATCATACTGATTTTCGCATTATATTTATTAACAAAATGTCTTTAGGTAGCTTTTTCTCAGCGAAGGATCGAACTCCTGATTCGTTGCGTAGCGGTGTTGTATATTTATTTACCTGCCCAAGGTGTCTCCTTGGTGCTTACATTGGCAGCACCGTGCGCTCCCTCAGGACTAGATTTTATTCGCATATGGGAATAAGTTGCCGAACAGGTAAAATTTTAAATAAAAAAGAAGCCTCCAGTATTCGGGAACACAGTATAAAATGTAAAACTGATGTCACTTTAGATAATTTTAAAATTCTCGTTGTAATTCTTGTCCTAACTCACTTAGAATTTTGGAATCTCTTTATATTAAAACATTGACCCCTTCTCTAAACGTGGATTCCTCAGCTGTCCCTCTAAATTTTTTATAAACCCCCCTCCCCAACTCCCTCCCCCCTCCCCTAACTTATAACTCCAACCGCCCAACCCATAGCTTGTTTCCTGTTTTGTTTTGTTTTAAATTACTCGTGCCTCGGAACCAGCATTGAAAGGTTCGTAGTGTTAATTATTCCATTGTATTAGTGTTAGTTATTCCAGTGTACTAATTTCAAATTTACTATATGTAATTTAAAAATAGCTTTTAAATTTCTTGTAATTTTATATGTAAATTTTTATAACTTTGAATTTAACCCTCTTCTTTTAGTCTTTTTATAGAAATTATTTTGTCTTGTTCACATTTATTTATTTGATTCTAATTTCATATTGTTATTATCTAGCCTGATGATGAGCGTATTGCTCGAAACGTTGCACATTAAAGAAGTCTTTTCATGGCATTTACATTCCTCCTTGTCATTGGATTTCTCCTAAATATTATATATATATATATATATATATATATATATATATATATATATTATATATATATATATAGATATAGATATATATAGATATAGATATAGATATAGATATATATATATCTTTAAAATCGATCATTTAAGTTTTGGTGAAACCTGATTTTTTTTTTTTAAGGTCCATTAAACTGTTCAGGTGGTTATTGTCGAATGGATATATACTGTAAGTAATAAAAGTATTTTGAAACGAGCACCAATTATTTATCATTCCGTTTTCAAATAATTCTGAAAAAATAACGTATTAAAATTATGGGTTTATCCTCACCACAATTATCCGTTAAATAGTTAAGAGTTTCGATTTAAAATCGGAGGATTAGCACTAAATTTTTACACTGAATACAAATTGAATACAGGGTGTTTTAGGTCAACCCTAGAAATATGGAAATTGACGGAATTTGTAGCAAGTAGGTAGTAATTCAATGTTTCCCGAGGACTTTGTGTCAACGTTTCCTGTTTCTTCAAATTTTCTTATCAAATCACTGACAGTTGCGTGTACCGTGTTAAACCATACTCTGCATAAAGTCTTCGACGTACTTCACTCACATTCTCATCGCAAAGATACACCAACTTCACCAGTTTTATTCGTTGCTGCTTAGACAATCGAAATGATCCACTTCCTCTATCGGCCATTTTTATTCACTTGCAATAAAAAGAAACGCTTCATATTTGTTACGGAATTACTATGACAAACTTCAAATACCAAATACAAACTACAAATTCCGCCAATTTCCATATTTCTAGGGTCGACCTGAAACACCCTGCACATTGGTTATACGAGTATTTTCTGATTATTCAAATGGTTTCCATTAAGTAATTCTTTAAAGATAAAAGGATAGATGTTTCTAACTTCTTTAAATTATATTTCTCAAATAGGAAACATTTTGCAAATATAATGAAAGTGAGATTAGATCTGCAAACATAGTTTCTTTAAGAATCGACAGAGACATTATCTCGTAATTTATATTCATGACATATTTCGCTCAGCATTAAAGTGCTGTTTTGTGAGATAATCTACCCTTTCCATATGCTCATACGGTTGAATTGCCATCGATCTTCATAGTATACTGTATATCATTGGAATGCTGAAAGTAAAATTGTCTTTGAATTCTTGCTTATTTCTCGACCTTTTATGCGGCTTGATTCGTTTAAATGGAACCCATACTACTGAAAATGTCAGATCATTGAATTTTGGCAGTTAACACTTCGACATAACCTCAAGTTTAGTACACACGTGTCTCTGAATATCCCATCTTCATTCTCGAGGGGAAAGGAGTAATTTTCTTTTGGGTGATTCCTTACCATAATGTGCTTCATTTTCTTCTACATTTTAGTCTCATTATCTAAATCTTTATAATTTTCAGGAGAATCTTATGTGTTTTATTTGTGAAGTCTTATTTCTTATCTTAATATGGTTTCTGGAACTGTGCTTTTCCTCTTCTTTCATTTACATTTTTGTTTCTATTTGTAGTTTGATTATATAATTTACTGGATTTATTTCGCATTATCACGTGACGTTACTTACAATATTGCTGAATAATGGATCTGCCGAGAAAAACATGAGAAGCATGAGCTCTCTCTCTCTCTCTCTCTCTCTCTCTCTCCTCTCTCTCTCTCTCTCTCTCTCTCTCTCTCTCTCTCTCTCTCACGTTTATCCACAGAATAGGAAAGTACGAAAATCATTTGGTTTCATTTTAACTTTGAAGCAAACAAGGTTCGTATTTGAAAATTCCGAAATGCGATAAATAACTTATTTTGTTTCAATGCACTGAAATTTTTAATATTAAGACATATTTGATGGAAGGTAAATGAACTAAAATAAACCTCATGAAATAAGATTTGTGTCTAAATCAAAGTTCCAAACATACTGTATTGCACTAAAATTTTATTTTTATTTTTATCTAACTGGGTAATTTTTTTATCTAACTGGGTAAATCTTTTATCTAACTGGGTAAATCTTTTATCTAACTGGGTAAATCTTTTATCTAACTGGGTAATCTTTTATCTGACTGGGTAAATCTTTTATCTAACTGGGTAAATCTTTTACTGGGTAAATCTTTTATCTAACTAGGTAAATCTTTTAGCTGACTGGGTAAATCTTTTATCTAACTGGGTAAATCTTTTATCTAACTGGGTAAATCTTTTATCTAACTAGGTAAATCTTTTATCTGACTGGGTAAATCTTTTATCTAACTGGGTAAATCTTTTATCTAACTGGGTAAATATTTTATCTAACTAGGTAAATCTTTTATCTGACTGGGTAAATCTTTTATCTAACTGGGTAAATCTTTTATCTAACTGGGTAAATCTTTTTATCTAACTGGGTAAATCAACTTTCACCGCATGTAGTGATCATTGTGAGAGACGATCATCTAATTTCATGGAAGGTTTTGAAATTAGGAATTCTCTCCGAAATCGATTGTTATTAAATCACTAAAATCATGCAAGAAATCAAAATTGTTTTTGTAAAATTTAACCCACTTCATGATTACCGACTCCTTATTCTTTCTTAAAGGATGAATGCCTATGTAAGACTCCAGACCATTCCATCAGCAGATATTTGAAATGCGAAAGCGGAACACCAACCCGATGAATTGCGCACTATCAGGAGATATTTGAAAAAAGAAATTTATCTCTCCCCAAACTGACACGAAGGGAACTGCTCTTGTAATTACCGACATTTAACTCGTGATGACAGCGACAGTTTTCGCGAGTGAATTCTTGATATGGCCTGAAAGTCAGCCATGAGCTGCGCGACTAAATTCGGAACAGTTGGGTAAAGGGGATGCAGAAATAGACATTCTGGTTTGGCGAATGCATTTTTGCTCGAAATTCTTGTCAAGATTATATGAGCTTTTAATTAAACAAATCATTTTATAAAGTTTATTTTGATTTATTTAAGTTTTTATAAAATTTGAATTAATATAACAAATCTCACTGAAAATCTCACTGAAAATCTCACTGAAAAAACTTTAGGTTTATTTTTCACGGTCGGAAATTTTCAAAAACAAATTGTAAATTCTTTCGTCCCCCTTTTTTCCATTAAAATATTTCTGCTTAATACAAAAAATATCCCTTTCAGTGAAATGTTAGTGCACCTTCAACCAGGCTCAGAAACCCGGGCTCAGAAAATTTTGAATTTGTTAAAATTGTTTGATAGATTTAATAGAAATTGAAGCTAACCCATGAGACTACATCGAGAACTATTTCTTTCTGTCTGAACTTAAAACGAAACTGTTTTAAATTTTGTTATCAAACTTTTTATAGTTATCGCACATGAACAATTTTGAATACGAGCTGGTTCATTGGTTTCGTTTCTTTTGTTTCAGGCCATCTAAACAACTTGCACTCAAATTGGTAAATAAATACACGTACCGGTAAACAATACTATGAGCGACGTCAGACTCGACAACCTCAGCACCCTAGCACTCAATCGATCAAGGGCTGAAAATCTAAATATGGACGAAGTGATCGAAAACTTTGCAGCCGTGCATTAAAACCGAAAAATAATTGTTAATCAGAATATTACTTGACATTTTTTAAAGTTTTTTGTATTTTTGAAATTTTGAGACTTTTAACTTTTTATCAATGACGCTTCCTATTTTACTATTAAAAGCCTATGTAACATTATGCAAATACTACTTCTATGTTCCTTTTGATCATTGGAAGGTATGCCCGATCAAAATTTCCCTTGCCCAAACTCTGCCCGGGCTGATAGAAAACACTGGCGCCGCCACTGCCTTCAACGTCATTGCAAATATCTGTTTGCTTCAAAGATATCATCAAACCAAATATTTATCGTACTTTCCTATTCCATGGATAAACGCAGGGACGTCGATTGATCTAAAATAGTTAGGGGGTGGGACACTTCGCCTTCAAACAGCGAATCAAACAATACTCTGAGTAGCTGTAGCGTGTAATATATCAATGTCGTAATTTATCATTTACCCGTTTTTGTATTTTTCTCAGAATGTTGAAAAAACTCAATTGTATTTAATCATTTTGTCTTTATTTATTTAAACATTTTTTTTGCAGAAATAAGAAACGCAATACAAACTATTTATAATATTTAACCTTTCATGTAACATAATATCACACATACAGGGGTTAGACAAAATAATATGAACGCCCGCCGATTTCACCGGTTATCTTTACGGACTGCTCAGACACAAAGTAAACGGTCAAATGACTGGCAAACCTATTTAAATGCGTAACAGAGAGTGTATACGTCATGTTATAACCCTCACGTTGTTTTTACAGACCTGAGTGAATTATGAATTAGCAGTTATGAAAGACCTGTCAGACTTCCAAAGAGGGCAAATTGTCGGAGTGCGGATGGCTGGTGCATCGGTGACGAAAACCGCTCAGATGTTCAATGTATCCAGAGGAACTGTCTCTATGGTCATGTCTGCGTACCAAAACCATGGAAAGACAAGCACCGACAAATGCAATAGTGGACGCAAGAAGAAGCTGTGTGATCGAGACCGCCGGGTGCTAAAGCGCATTGTGACAAAGAACCATGAGACCACAGCTCCAAAAGTGACTGCAGAGCTTAACCAGCATCTTGCAAGCCCGGTATCGACCAGAACTGTACGTCGCGAGCTCCATGGAGCTGGATACCATGGTAGGGCTGCAATTGCCAAACCCTTCCTTTCGCACATCAACATTGAGCGGCGCAGAAAATGGTGTAATGACCATAAGAATTGGTCAATGGACCGGTGGAAGAATGTAGTCTACTCCGACGAATCCTCCTTTACGCTATTTCCATGTTCCGGTCGAGTTTACGTCTGGAGACAGCCTAAAGATGCTTATGACCCCGACTGCCTACCCCAACCGTTAAGCATGGAGGCGGATCTGTGATGGTTTGGGCAGCAATATCGTGGAATACTCTTGGCCCAGCTGTAGTACTGCATGGTAGGGTTAACGCCCAGGTCTGTCAATATTGGCTGACCAGGTCCATCCCATGGTCCAAACGCTGTTTCCCAATGGCGGCGCCGTCTTCCAGGATGATAATGCACCAATCCACACCGCTGGGGTCGTTAAAAACTGTCCAAAAGCTGTATGAATCAATTCCCCGACGCATTGCAGCTGTTATTGCCGCTAAAGGAGGACCAACTCCATATTAAGAATAAAAACCGCCATTTATCAAGGTGTTCATATTATTTTGTCCAACCCCTGTATGTTTAATCGAAATAAATCATTTATTACCTGTATACAACAGAGGTCAATGTACATAAACTGATTACAAAATATGTTCGTAAAATATAAAACAAATAAACTGCACTTTGATATTGAAAATGATACGTAACATTTCGTGTACTTAATGACCAAGAACACACAAATGCTACGTGCAATTATTAAAATGCAAATTGACTGCTAGATTCCATGATAAATATACACTGGTGTTCATGACAATAATTTATAATATTGCTATTACATTTACATATGCATATAATACAAAATATAACGTCTTATTAGGTGGCATTAATAGTTAGCATTTATAGCAATTCATCTACGAAAGTGGGGGGGGGGACAACTGGTAGGTTGTCCCCCCTTTGTAAAAGGTGGGGGGACATGTCCCCTGCGTCCACACACCCCCGCAATTGACGCCCATGGATAAACGTGTGCATGCGTTGGTAACTGGGCATAAATGAGGTCGAGTGTGTGATAATTTACAATGTAGTGGGGTAATTTTTGTGTGAGGTAACACTTTTTGGTACCTCGGAACATTAAAAAAAATATATATAAAAAATTTCGAAATATTTTTATTGTCGGGAAAAATTATATGTTGGTCCTGATTAGGTTGAGTTACGCTAGGTTAGATTAGTTAAGGTTTGATTATGTTAGGTCAGGCTAGATTAGTGAGTACCTCACTATTTAATGACTTAAAAGAAGCCTTTCTCGGTTCGATGACACTAAGATTAAGTTAGGTTAAGTTAGGCTTAGTTAATCAGTTTTTTAGATAGAGGGATTTAAAAAAGTTGGTACCACGCTTATGCGGAGATGCGCACGTGTGTGTGTGTGTGTGTGTGTGTGTGTGTGTGTGTGAGAGAGAGAGAGAGAGATCATGCTTATCATGTCTTTCTTTGCAAGTAACATCATATGATGATGTGAAATGTAAAAGAAGGAAGAGAAAAAGCTCATTAAAGAAAGCATTATAAAGATCAGCAATGAGACTTCGCAAATACTGTAAAATATATGTGATTCTCCTCATGAAAAACTGTAAAAAATTTGGATCATGATAGTAAAATGCAGAAGAAAATTAAGCACCCAAAAGAATAATAACACTGGTCAACAAAGATTTTTCATCAGAGTAAAATTTGTGGTGGCTGGATAGCATTTTTCACGCTGATTCCAAAACTGCATTCAGATTTTTTCTAGCACGTATAGTTTTCAAGATGAAGGCATATATATATAACTACACAGATTTAACCATTTTAAATAGGCAAAATACTAATATTTCAACATTTGATTGTGTTTATTTTATTGTGTTTTTTTAGTTTATTCATCTTATTTATTTCAATTATCTTAATTATACATCTTATGTATTTCAGGTGTGAGCTTTTACGTCTAGCAGCATTGTGATTCAGGCAAAAACGCCGTGCTTTGTGTGTCAAAAGATCAGTCCAGTCCAAGAACTTGTTGTGTCAAGTTGGTGTACATTTTTTTTTAATTTATAGTTTGCTCAGGTCAGTCAACATGCCTCGACAATGTAAGAATGACCCCGACAAGTTCTGTTTCGTATGCGGCCAGTTGACAACTAAAACACAGCGACGAAGTATTACAACCGACATTAAGAAAATATACAAGCTATACTTTGGTTGCCATCTAGGTGACCAAGATAAACCATGGGCGCCACATCAAATCTGTTCTGGCTGTTCAAATGGATTACGTGATTGGCTTAACAAAAAGAAAGCTTCAATGCCATTTGCCATACCCATGATATGGAGGGAGCCGAGAGATCATCATGAAGACTGTTATTTTTGTAGTGTGAACTTAATGGGGTTTTCTGCCAAGAACAAACACCAGATTGTATATCCAAACTTGGATTCAGCACGTAGACCAGTAAAACATGATGAAACATTGCCCATTCCAATTCCCCCAAGTGATAGGCTAGATTCTATCATAGATGACATGGAAAGTGATGAAGGTGCAACTGGCGTTTCCGGACCATCTACAGAACCAGAGTACACTTTTGAAGGTAGACATTTAGAGCCTAAAAAGTTAACCCAAGGACAGTTGAATGATCTTGTTAGAGACTTATCGCTGTCTAAAGAGAAATCAGAGCTTCTCGCCTCAAGACTAAAGGAGAACAATTTACTTGAGAACAATGTTCGTATTAGTTACTACCGAAAGCGGAATTTTGAATTAACAGCATTCTTTTCAGTAGACGATCCTCTCTGTTATTGCCATGACATCAATGGACTATTTACAGCCATATCTCAGACGTATGTGGCATCTGAGTGGCGCCTCTTTATTGATTCGTCGCAGAGAAGCCTGAAAGCAGTTCTTTTGCATAATGGTAATATAATGCCATCCATCCCCATTGCCCATTCCGTCCATCTAAAAGAGACATATGACAATATGGATATACTACTTAAGGCAATCAAATACGACAGTCATCAATGGAATGTTTGTGGAGATCTAAAAGTTATAGGAATGCTTATGGGTATGCAGTCAGGATTCACAAAATTTTGTTGTTTCCTTTGCCTGTGGGACAGTCGCGCCACTATAGAACATTACACCAAAAGTGACTGGCCACTTAGGTATACATATGTCCCAGGGATAAGCAATGTCCAGTCTGTCCCTTTAGTGGATCCCCAAAAGATCTATCTGCCACCTCTTCACATTAAACTTGGTTTAATGAAGAATTTTGTTAAAGCAATGGGTAAAGTCAATTCTGAAGGGTTCCAATACCTTTCAAGGAAATTTCCGAAGGTTACTGCAGCAAAATTGAAGGAAGGAATTTTTGTTGGGCCACAAATAAGGGAGGTTTTGAATGACACTGAATTTGAAAAAGTCCTAAGTCCGCTGGAATTGAAGGCTTGGCTGGCGTTCAAATGGATATGTGAAAACTTTCTTGGAAGCAACAAGTCACCTGCGTATAAGGATGGAGTCAAGAACCTCCTTGATGCCTTCAAAGAAATGGAGTGTCGAATGTCGTTAAAAATTCACTTCCTGCATTCCCACTTAGATTTCTTTCCTGAAAACCTTGGTGCAGTGAGTGACGAGCAAGGAGAGCGCTTCCATCAAGATATTCAGATGATGGAGAAGCGCTACCAAGGATATTGGAATGAAAGCATGATGGCGGACCATTGTTGGATGCTGTATCGTGACAATCCAGGCCAAATTTACAAAAGGAAATCACACTCACAGCGCTTTTAATAAAATAATGTATATATTCTTTATTTATAAGTACATTGAATAAGGTATATGATGTATATGTTGTTTATCATTCCTAAGTGTGATCTATACATCCATAAATTGGCTAGTGTAATTTGCCACTCGATATTGCATTAAAAGCCAAAAAGTAAACTTTGTTTTGTTATGAATTTTATGATTTTAAAAATAATTTTACTTTCAACATTCCATTGATATTCACATTTTGAAGATCGATAAGGGAGCATCCATAAGATCGTATGAAAGGGTTAAATCATCTCACCAAATAGCGATTTAACATTGAGCGAAATATGTCATGAATATAAATAAGGGAGATAATAAGCCACGTTCTATTGATTCCTGAAGAACGTATCCAAAGGAACTTTGTTTGCAAATTTAATCTCACTTTCATTACATTTGCATATTGTTTCCTTTTCATTTTATAGAAGTTAGGAATATATATCCTTTTGTCTTTAAAGAATAGTTTAATGGAAAACATTTGAGCAATCGCATAATACGTATAACCAATCCTTTCAATTTGTATTCACTGTAAAAATTGGATAATAGTCTACGTAATCTTCGCAAACTTTTAACATTCGAATCGAAAATTTATAACTATTTGACGAATTATTGTGAGGAAGATAATCGATGGTTTCAGAAACATTTAAAAACATAATTATTAGTGGTACTCGCCTTTATTACCTCCAATAATAATCTCCGTTTGATAACGACACCAACCCAAACAGCTTCAAGGATTTTGAGAAAATTTAGTTTGTCACCAAAACTAATATGATCACTTTTAATGTTTAAATAATTCTATAGTTTTTATACATTTTGTAGTCTCTCTTCTCTTTAGTTTTTAAAAACAAATTTTAATTCTGAGTAATATATTGTAAAATAAGTGTAACTGAATTTTTTAAATCGTTATAAAAAGTTATAGGCAAAAATGTAATTCATTAATTTTTAACGAAAATTGGGATGAAATATATCTTTCAAGGTTTGGAGATAAAAAAAAAAAGTATTTGGTTGCTCTTCATAGCATTTGTTTTGACATTTTCGGTGATGATTGATTTTTGAAAGGTCTCTCACGCCACGTTCCTCATAGTTTAACTGAAAAAGGCATCGCATGCGCTAAATAAATAAATAACTCAGTAGATACATAAATAAATAACATTTAGTTTCAAATTACTGTCATTTTTCAGATACACAATATATATATATGTAAAAATTAACAATGAATAATCAATATTCATTTTTACATAAGAACCAAAATCGCTTAACGCGAGTTTGGATAAAAAATTTATTTGTTGCTTTCTATTTTTGTTTCAGTGTCACATCCATGTTCTGCCTTGACCGCTATCCTTTATTAATTTTATTAATTATTCATTCAGCTACCTATTGTCAACCTATTGTGTGACTACCAATACGTGTACAATAGTTTATGCATTCATACATGTCCACTGAGGACGTACATAATTACCTTACATGTAAGTACGTTCACATGTATTTTTTTACTCTTTCTTTTAAGTGCGTTCACCTCTTGCAATGAACTCGAAAATGTTTATGCAAGTGTACGCAATTCGATGATCACAGCCAGTGGCGGTCCTAGCTTACATGACGCCCTGGGCGAACCTCACCTTCAGCGCCCCCCCCCCCTGTTCGCCAACACACACACATTCGAATCCCCCCAAAATAAAGGACAGACATAACTCTTTCACAAAATAACTTTTTATTGGACTAATTGTTGGAACTTCAGAACCAAAACAAAGACTCAAATTTCTGAATTTTACAAATCCTTCATCACGTAAATAGAATAACTCACTTAAGAGAATGTAATTATGATACTATGAACAGGAAAAATACAAATTAAATTGCACAACTGCCATAAATAAACTAGAGAGTCAAATTTCTAAATTGTACAAATGCTCTATCACATAAATAGAATAAGACACTTAAGAGAGGGTAATTATTATGCTACACTTTGAACAAGAAACAAAATAAATTGCACCACAGCACAACTGCCATCTAAAGCCTGGCTCTTCTTACCTTCCTTGATGCAAAGTCATGAATTAAATCATCATATGAAATCTGCTCAGCAATTGTATGATTTATACTGATGATGGCCAGACCGGTAAGGCGTTCCTGTGACATAGTTGACCTCAGGTAGGATTTGATGAGCTTCAGCTTTGAAAAGCTCCTCTCTGCTTCAGCAACAGTGACTGGAAGAGTAAGACCAATTCTGAGAGCAGTCCACAAATTTGGATATATTTCAGAGAGCTCCCTTTCATGGATAAATGTCAGCAGTTCAAGCAAGGATATGGTCTTTGATGGCAAGTCAGGCAAGTTCTTCAGCTCCTGTGCAAGCTCTCTGCCATCCAAGTCAGATTGTCCCTTAAAGTGTAGTGTAGTACTAAGGTTCACACATTGTTCTGTCAGCTCCTCAAATGTGAGATTTTGGAAATGTGTCAGCACTCCAAACTTCTCTCCCACAATTTCCAACGTGGAAAATCTTTCCTGAATGGCTGATGTTGCAGCATCAACCACTGCATTGAAAAATGTCACCTCCAGCTTCTTCAAAGCATCAATCAAGGGCTCATCAGATGCTTCATAGGAGAAGTGCCGCTTTGTGGACCTCAGCCGTTTTTGTTTTAACACAGCCTCCACATTCATTTGTTCACAGATATCTGTGGCTGCCATTTGTGCAGCCACAAAACCTGTTGCCCTGTAATTGCGGAGACCTCTCTCTGTTTTTTTTAGGAGATTTACTGCAACATCAACGTGCATGCTAGGAGACTGCATCTGCTTGCTCACATGCTGAATTTGGCACAACAGGTCATGCCACACCACTGAACAAATGGCGAAGCGGTATGACCCAACCTCCTCTGACAGAGATTGAGCCTCGACCTTTATTACAGAGTCTTTGGTGTGGTCCCTCACCTCGATCAGTGCATCTCTCACTGCAGCTGCCTGATATCTCAGGGGCTCCACACTCTTGATCTTGCTTTCCCACCTTGTATCAGACCACATCTTCAATGTGATGTTCACATGTTTTTTCAAAATGGCCCATCGTTGTGTGGAGGCTGAAAACAAGTTGTAAAGCTTCTGCAAGATGCCAAAGTAACTTGTGGCATCAATAGATCCCTTAGCAGCATCGGCCACAAGCAAATTCAGAGAATGAGCCCCACATGGAACAAACAGAGCTCTGGGATTAATTTCTAGGAGCCTGGATTGAACACCCTTGTTTTTTCCCCTCATGTTGGCCCCGTTGTCGTATGATTGTCCTCTACAGTCCATGAAAGGAACTTTTAGCTCCTCCAGTCTCTTCAGAATCAGAGATGCCAAATGTTGACCAGTGGACTCCTCTGCCTCCAAAAACCCCATGAAATGTTCCTTTATATGGGGCTTCCCCTCCAGTGACACAACCCGAATCACAACTGACAACTGTTCAGTGTGGCTGATATCTGGAGTGCAATCTAGAATTATTGAAAAAAACTTTGATTGTTTGATGTCGCTCACCATTGCTGAAATGGTCTTGCTGCTCGACAAATCAATGAGTTCGTTTTGTATGTGGTGGCCGAGGTAGCTGGTGTGACTGGAGGTCCCTTTTTGGACACGGTTAATGTGCTCTTGCATTATAGGATCAAATTGTGCCATCAGTTCAACTTCTTTCAGAAAATTGCCATTTGATGGTGAGAACAATTTTTCTGTATGTCCCCTTAGTGCCAAATTCCTAACTGCCAGAGAATGCACAATAGCAGTGAGACGTGTCAGCACCGCTCTCCATCTCAACTTCTCAGCCTCCAGAAGTGCCATCTCCTGCTTGTCAATGGTCTCCCCCTTTCTCATCCTCACTGCCAGTTCTTTCCAGATTTTCATAGAATTTAGGTGTTCTGAACTGTTGTCATGTGATGTGAGCAATGAGCTTGCATGCTTCCAGTCCGAGAGTCCCAAACTTGTTAAATTTATTTTCCTCTTGGAAAATAATGTACAACAGAAACAGAAAAGGCTGTTGTTTTTTAAGGAATAGACCAACCAACTTCTGGTTATATTTTCCCCACTAACCAATGACTTCCTGAAGTATTGATGGTGGAAACTTCTTCCGTCACTGTCGTTTCTAGGGAATACAAAGTCAGATGGTACTTGACTTGGTCCCCTGGAAACCAGTTGTGTCCGAATTCTCTCAGTCAGAACTGAAGGCCAGTTAGCAGGGTCGGTGGACAGAGACTCATCCTCAGGAGGCGATTCTGCTCCAGGCCTTTCTAATAGAAAGAACAAGAGCATTACTCATTAGTATACACACCTAAGTTAGATAACACATTATTCACAGCAC
The DNA here is from genome assembly GCA_023014485.1 of Bathynomus jamesi. Taxonomy (NCBI): domain Eukaryota; kingdom Metazoa; phylum Arthropoda; class Malacostraca; order Isopoda; family Cirolanidae; genus Bathynomus; species Bathynomus jamesi. Next base: position 195,544 of record JAJOZX010002727.1, read on the forward strand.
TTTGTTATGGTGGTGGTGTTATGGAATTATGGTGGTGAAACACCACACATACCCAGTAACCCAGACCCAGTGATAATAACATTATAATTTATAACTGTTTGCAAAATGCTTTGCAGGGATGCACACACATACACATACACACACACGCACACACTCACAGACATATGTGCACACAAACTCACCTGAAGAGTCCTGCCGGGGAGAAGTAGAAGCAAATGGGTCTTCATCCTCAGGATCAGACTGCATTTGTGGAGACATATGTGAGGCTGAGGAGGTAGATGGCTCCTCAGCCTCAATAATGGCAGAAGTAGACGGCTTCTCATCCTGGCTAGTGGCAGAGGGTGTTCCAAAATATTTCAAAAGTGCCCCTGCAAATAGTAAAATAGAACATAACAGACCAATGCATGAATAGGCTAGTACAATTAATTTAACATGTTATTAAGCACAATTTATTAAACTTTTAGAATAGGAAATAAATGAATAATACAACCTCCTTGGTTAATGGCTAATTATATACATAATAGTACACTTCAAATGACTCAGAAAGCTATATCACAAAATAGCAGTGCAATATAGCAGTGAAGAGTAGATGACATAGCTCTATACCTTTATCTTTTGCTCGTTTCTCCTCTTCTTCTTTCCTCTTTTTTCTAAACTGAGCACCTGATAGCTTTGACCTCTTCTTATCCATTTGCGGTTATTTGACAGACCTTAGTGGCTTAGTGTGAAGATTCGTTCTGTAATAAATAATATACATTTCACTATTTAACCAAACCCAGAAAAATAACATTACATATGTTAAAGTATGGGCCTTTATTCCCAATAATATTAATCTGGAAGCATTTTGCATTGTTTAGGTCTTTTATGGGAAGGTTTATGGAAAATGCAATAGATGGTTTTTTATTAATAAAAATATATTTATTGATCTTTTATTTATTTTATTTTATTTTTTATTTTTATTTATTTCTTTATTTATTTATTCTTATTTTTATTTTTATTTTTTTTGCAGGCGCTCATGCCGCCCCTCCACAAATGCCGCCCTGTGCGGCTGCCCATATTGCCCATATGAGGAACCGCCACTGATCACAGCATGAATTGAACATCTGAAAATGAAAAATCTCCTCTCGCTCTAATTCCAATTTATAACACATTATCATGCGTTATGTTAAATCATGTGTGTTATGTATATATAAATATATACTGTATGTGCCCATGTACTCTGTGTTGTACTAATAACCATATATAAATATAAAAACACTGTAAGAATTGTAAGTGACTAATGTACTTAATAATGTAATTGATGTACCGTACTTTAAAATGAAACTGTAATTAATGATAATAATTTAAATGTAATTAATGCACTTTAAGTAACGATAATAATTTAATATAAAGTAATTAATGTATTTTAATAACGATAACACTAGTCTGCGTCATTTTTTAGGTCAAAGTTTTTTTAGTTGTTCTTTTATAAGTTTTGCATGCTGAATTCAAAAATGTACTCATTTTGCTCAATCAGGACAGGTTTTTATGCTATCTCAATTTTAAAAAAAATTAGATAATCGTTATGAAATGAGCAAGTTTATTTTTTTAAAACAGACTTACATTTTAGACAAGTGTTAGCCAAGCTCTATATATTAAACAGACACAACTTATTTCTAATTACGATTGTCATTACTGTTTTTCAGCATGATTAGAATGACCCAAACAGGTTCTGCTACATCTGTGGTAAAGTCACTACGTCAGACCGGCAGTCAAACATCACACATTTTGTGAGGAAAAGCTATCACGCCTACTTTGGAGTTAAACTTGGTGACCATGACAAAGCCTTTGCCCCTCACATATGCTGCAAAACGTGCGTTGAAAGTCTGCGGCGCTGGAGCCACAAGAAGGTAGAGTGTCTACCTTTTGGTGTCCCGATGGTGTGGAGGGAAGGAAGAGATCATACTACTGACTGTTATTTCTGTATGACAAACCTACAAGGTAAGTTAGTATGAATTTAGTATGAATTTCATTTTATACTTACAAAAATATGCCTGACAATATATGAGATATGTCTTTATCTTATCTTTATCTGTCTTTATCTGTTTCCTTTTAGGCATAAATCGAAAAAACAAGCAACATGTAAAGTATTCAGACGTGCCATCTGCCATAAAGCCAGTGCCTCATGGACCAGAAATTTCAATTCCAACACCGCCCGACAACTTTGATTCGTCGTCCGACTCAGATGAAGAAATGGATGACGGTGACATATCTGGTACATACCAACCTACTGCCGAGACAAGTCAACCCAAACTCTTCAGCCAAGCTGAGTTGAACGATTTGACAAGAGATTTGTGCTTGTCCAAAGAATCTGCTCAGTTGCTAGGGTCACGTCCTCGCGAAAATCGTTTGTTAGCTTCAGAAACAACATTCTTCTGGTATCGCAGCCGCGAAGAAGAGTTTCGAGAATATTTCACATTGGACGAAGAAGCTTCGCTGGTTTACTGTAACAACGTCAACGGCCTCATTGCAGCTATGGGTTTAGCGTATGACCCTACAGAATGGCAGCTCTTCATCAACTCTTCAAGCAGAAGCTTGAAAGCAGTACTACTCTACAATGGTAACAAGGTCGCGTCTGTTCCGGTGGGTCACTCGGTGCAGATGACTGAAAGTTATAGTAACATGGAGCTTTTGCTAACTGCTTTGAAGTACAAACATCACAATTGGATGATATGCGGAGACCTAAAGGTATGTTCGTGTCTACAAAAAAAAAATACAAATAATATATATATATATATATATACTTATGAAGAATTTCGTCAGAGCACTCAACAAAGAAAGCCGAGCTTTCGCTTTCCTGAATCAGAAATTTCCACGCGTCAGTGAGGGCAAACTGAAAGCAGGTATTTTTGACGGCCCTCAGATCAGGGAGCTAATGAAAGATGCTCAATTCGACGAAAGTCTGGAGGACAATGAGATCAATGCCTGGCTCGCATTCAAGTCCATTGTCACGAATTTTCTGGGCAACCACCGAAGTGTTGTCGAGGAGCTCCTGCAGAGCTTCCAGGCTCTTGGTGCACGTATGTCCATAAGATGCATTTTCTCAGCTCGCATTTAGACTACTTCCCGGACAACTGCAGTGATGTCAGCGAGGAGCAAGGAGAGCGCTTCCACCAGGATATTCGAGTGATGGAAGAGAGGTACCAGGGCCGCTGGGATGTGAACATGCTTGTGGACTACTGCTGGTGCCTCACGAGAGACGTTCCAGCTGTGGAACACAGACGAAAGTCTTTGAGAAAGCCCTTTCGTTCACATTAACTGTACTCGTGTACCATTTTTTATATACTTTGTACATTTTCTGTCAATTTAAGTCCGTTTTAAAAAAATAAACTTGCTAATTTCATAACGATTATTTCCGAATTATCTATTTTTTTTAAATTGAGATAGCATAAAAACCTGACCTGATTGAGCAAAATGAGTTACATTTTTTAATTCAGCATGCAAAAATTATAAAACAACAACTAAAAAAACCTTGACCTCAGGAAAAAAAATTTCAAACGCAGACCAGTGTAATTAACGATAATAAGCGAATGTAAATTAATCCGTAATTGTAATCATAATTGTAATAAACCAAAATTATATCGTACTCAGTGATGTACTTAGATTGTACTAAATGTCCGACACGACATTATGTCGCCATTTAGGAATGTACACTCGGCGATATTATTATTTTTCCTTTGAGATAAATTTTGATGTGCTTTCTACTTTGCCAAATAATTGATGACTTGCTCTTTTTTTAAATTTCTTAATCATTTTTAGATTTAGCTTAATAATGAATTCTGAGAAACTTTTTGCAATATTCATATTTTGTATACATTCTCTCTTTGTTATAAAAGATGACGTCATGTCTTGCCTAAGCATTTAATTGTAAATCTTAAACCTTTAATTTTTACTCATATGCATATTTTAGTGTAAAGATGCATAGTTCAATTTCCACTTTTAGTTAACTTGGCAGATCATGATAACATCAGATCTGAAAATAAGCGGTTTAAGATAAAAATATGGCTTCATCTTCAAATATCTTGTTTATTCATTTAAACATTACCACAGCTAAAAGATTTACTTTATTTTTAACTATTGTGCAAAATAATACAGCCTATTCAACATTTAATAATGATGATGTTACTAGATTCGGGGTATATAAACCCCAATAATTCCTTCCATGTTCATTCTGATTCAAACTACGAGGCTGAGCATTACCTGTAACATTTTAGCAGTAAATTACAGTAAAGAAAAAGTCTTTATCTTCTCCTTCGAGCCGTGCTCTCTTCAGAAAACTTAGTCATTAAAATCTCCCGATACGTTACAAGAAGACTCGGGGGAAACCCTCAGAGAATTTAATAAGCCTGTCAGAATCCTCCGAGCCACTAAAGAAGAACTCGGAGAGTAGTATAGAATAAACTACTGCAAGTAACAGATCCGTTGCTGCCTCCTAACCAGAACCCCCGTCGACTTCGAACCAACCCAGGCCATAGACGGAGGGGTTAATATATATATATATATATATATATATATATATATATATATATATATATACACACAGTATATATTAGTGATGTAGCGGTTGTCCGCAACCGCAACCGCACATATTCTCAGCTCCGCAACCGCATTTATCAGTGCGGTTATTGCGGTTGTTTGAGGATATCTTCTTACTAGGGCAACCAAATGCTATAAACATCGCCAAATGCTGTTCCTGTCATGCCTCATGCCTTCACTCAAGGGTGCAAAAAAGTAAAAATTTGCTACTCCCTAATTGTGACATGTCTAGAATTGCTACTTGGACTGGATGGATAGATGCATTATGTAATAACTTACATTTATCAACGCTAGGTAGCTAGAAAAGCATTATTTTAATTATATTTAATAAAGCAATGATGATGTATAATTAATGTTGATAAAAAAAGATAAAAAACACTCAATTTTTTTTATTAGAAATTAGGCAACCTTTACTACCAAGTTACAAACTAAACTAAAGCACCAGCTTCAGTATCTGTGGTTGTGTTGCACTAGCTCTCCGTCACTACCTTTGTAACGTTACGTGCTTCAACCCATTAGTAGTGTTAGACTGTGGTGCAGCCATCATGCAGCAATCTACGAATGCAGTGTGGAAGTACTTCTCGAGAGTGTCAAACGATGTAGGGAAGTGTGTCATATAGAATAAGAACTATTCACGAAAGGGAAGGAGTACCACTAACTTAGAAAACCATCTGCGTTCAATGCACAAGAAGGAATATAATGAAGTGATATCTAGTGAAAATGAAGCTAATGAACAATCAAAGAAGAAAAAGGAATCAAACGTGTCTCTTACACCTCTACAGGAAAGCAAGTGTGCAGTGAAAGAAAAGAATCAGACGATTGAAAGTTGCTTCGAAAAAGTCAAAATTTGGGATGCGAATCATTCCAAATCAAAATCACTGGACTATCGCATAGCCGAAATGATAATAATGGATGACTTGCCATTCAGCCACGTTGAGGACTTAGGTTTCATGAGACTCATGGCTGAAACAGCTCCACACTATAAAGTGAAGCAGCGTCAGTTCTACACTGATCTTGTGTGCAACGATATCTATGACTTTGTTTCAAAGAAAGTGTTCAAAATTCTTGAGCCTCTAAAAGATTCGAAAGTATCAGTGACCACGGATGCATGGTCAGACACGTCTGCTGGAGTGTCTTTATTCTCTTTGACATGCCATGTAGTGAATCAAGACTTCAAGAGAACCAATTTGGTGCTCAGCGTAATGCCACTTGAAGATCGCCACTTTGGAGAATACTTGTCAGAAAAATTTGAGCAGATGCTTCAGAAGTGAGATATTGCCCATTCATCCATCCATTGTGTAATGCGCGACTCAGGAGCAAACATGATAAAAGCTTTCTTTCTCACTGGCGTCCATAATATCGACTGCACTGTTCATAAACTGCAACTTGTAATCAAAAGTGGATTATCCTCACAAAAATCTCTGTGACTTGTTAGCTAAACTTCGATCCATCGCTACTCATTTCAACCATTCTACGATGGTGCAGGATAAGTTAAAAAAAATTCAGAAACGCTTAGATCAACCTGAACTTACAGTCATTCATGATGTCACCACACGGTGGAACAGCACTTATCACATGATGCAGAGAACACTGAAGTTGAAGGAACCACTGGGTCTATATAGCTGCTAACTCCAAAATGCAACAATTCACTAACGTCGACTTCATTCTCTTGCCAAACTGTGTGGCTGTGCTGGAACCATTCGATGATATCACAAAAAGATTGAGTAGTTCCACCTCTTCCATATCTGAGGTTATTCCCCTCGTCGTTTCCTGGAAAAATGTGCTGCAACACCGAAGTGGTGATTCTGAAGCTGATCGTGGAATCAAGACAATGGAGATAATGTGCACAGAGCTAGTAAGGAGATTTGATGGCATAGAAGCAAATGACATGTATTCTTTGGCTACCTATTTGGATCCAAGATATAAAGCAAAAAATTTTTCCACTTCACATGTCACAAAAAGTGTTCATGAAAAATTGAGATATCTTTGTGATGAAGTGGACAAGACTCAAACATCATCGGACTCGGATACAGCCAGTGAACCACCAACAAAAAAACCACTGATTGATTTAGGCCAGGCATCAGCTTCTACAAGTAAATCAATAACAATAATGGACTCAATGAGTGCTCTATTGGCTTCCAGTAGTGATGACGAGACCGAAACTGAGTCAAACAGAGACTCGCAAAAAATGATCGAGAAATACCACAAAGAGAAAAGGATTGGACAAGAAAATGATGCTTTGGCTTGGTGGAGGTCAAATCAAAAGAAATACAAAAATTTGAGCAAACTGGCTCGGACATACCTTGGATGTCCTCCCTCAAGTCTTCTTAGTGAACAATTATTTAGTGGAGCAGGGATCATCTACGATGAAAAAAGAAATAGGCTGAAGGGGGACAAAGCTGAAAAACTTTTATTTTCGAAATAGTCTCCCAGCAATTCAATTTAAATATAAGGATTAAATAATGTATATACTGTATATATTATAATTATATACACCACTTTCGAATTGGCGGTGGTTGGGGGAAGTGGTTGGTGGGATGCAAAACGCGTTGGGTCCTCGTCCCACATCCTGGAAACACTTTTTACAGTTTAGATTATAGTCATTATATTGTAAACTGTGAAAAGTGTGGCTAAAACGCAATATTTTATTGTGTTGTTTATTCTTAGATAATATTATGATGTTATAGGGTACATAACCGCAATCGCAACCGCGCGGAGCTCTATTTGTAAGCTCCGCAACCGCAGAGCTATGAAAAATGACAACTGCTACACCACTAATATATATATATATATATAAAACCCAAACCCAAAAACCCAACCCAAAAACCCAACCCAAAACCCACTGGAATTTTCAGTGGGTTTTTGTTTTTGGTCTGATATGTTTATTTTAAAATAATTGAAATTTTCCTGATTGCTACAGTGTTCAATTGTAGCTAATTAGAATGCTTTGGCATGTTGATTATTTCAAGGAAGTTGATTTATAAAACAATTCTTAAATCATGCAATGTACAGTAGCGGATTATAATGGGGGCACAGGGGGCATTTTCCCCTGGCCTCAGATGCTGACCAGTCCCAAGATGCTGACCGACCCCAAGAAACTATGTAAACGCTATAATCTACCGTTGAAATAATTGGTCGACCGTGAGGAAGAAAAAAAATTCTAGATTCCGCTTCTACAAAACTTAGTTTAGTATCCCATTTATGTGAACAAAGTATACATTTTCTGTAATCGCATCTTTGTTTTTGTTTCGTTTTCTGTTGATCGATCCCAGTCAGCTGATCAAATCACTCATGTATGATGTATCAGGTAAAGAATTGTTTTTCTAGTGTTTTTCTAGTGACACCGGCCCGAAAATATTCATTGCCCCCAGCCCTAACAATGCTTAATCCGGCCCTGGCAATGTGTAAATAAAGATTATGAAAAATTGAAAAGTTTTATTGGCCTTTTAAATGGTGTCCAGACTACAGACACAAATAGAGTACAGTAAAACTAATGAATGCTAAATAAAGGTGCATATATATATATATATATATATATATATATATATTATTCACACGTATTACTTGATCTTAAATGCTTATGAATTCTTATGAATTCTTATGAATGCTTATGAATTATGAATGAATAGCCTGGTCTTAAATTTTGGACCCATTTAATAAATTCTTTATTCTCTACAACTACAAATGGAATATTTGCTGAAAAGAAAAATCTGGCCATTTGCAAATCTAGTTGTTCTTTTTTGATCTACAGTTGTTCTAACCACATATGGCATTATCTGACTTTGCGTTTTCTTGGCTGGAGTAGAATGAAAAAATGGTATGGAAGATTCAGAAGTGGTTGAAGTGAATGAAGTCTCACTACTGTGAATTGTAGTGTCATCATGAACCAGGCTTTCATATGATTTGCTCGAAGAGGGTCTACTATCAAAACTGCCATGTCTATGTGTAGGAGGAGTTGCTGATGTAGCTGTATTTGTAAGCTCATCTGGCTCATCATCACAAGCCTGTACCCATTTTTTATTGCATCGATTTAAGTGATGTTTCACTCATTCTATTTTTTTCGAAAATACACATCCGCAGTATTTGCACCGAACTCTATTTGGTTGGTCACTCAACATTTTTACTTCATCCCATTTAGCAGCTTTAAGTCTGCCACCAGTATGTGCGAGTCTAACTTTAGGCATTATTAAATAGATATTAATTAACTAAAACTGATCTCTGAAAAAAAGATGTTCAAAAATAAGAATAATGTCTACTATCTAGGCCTGTAAACAAATTGCAATAAAAATTCAGAAAAACACGCTACCGTGTTGATTCAAAATAGAACAAAAGCCACACTTTATGTTAAATGAAAACACAATACGATTCAACAGCACACTGCTATCTTCTTCAGTTGAAAGTGACCTTAAAACTGAAACAAAATATATAAATTCTAAAAATCATAGCTATAACTTTAATTTAAATTATGAAACCCAAAAACCCCAAAACCCACCCAAAAACCCATGGGCTTTGGGTTTTTGGTGAAAAACCCAGGTTTTTGCCAACCCTGAGATATATATATATATATATATCCCTCTTTATAAGGTACTGAAACTTGGGGACAAATAGTGGAATCGAATTTTGAGAGAAGTGAAAAGAAAAACAAATTGAGTTAAATGTATTTTAACTTTCTAAACTTGCAGCTTCCAAGCATTGCTTAAGTCCCCGCGTTTATTGCCGTTTTCTCTTCACGATGTTCTTCTTCATCGTCAAGAGCAAGGGAATAATGTTAATAGATGCAGAATTCAGAGAACACTACCACATTAAAACAAACATTGGGAGAATTAATGTATGGTAATCGTACGGAGGAGTTTTCATAACAGAACGAACATCATCATACTCATATCATAAAAGGGTTTAGTTTTACCATCAACAGAATAGTGCTGTATTTTCACAAGTACGATACAGAAAGCGAAATGTTGTAAATACTGAAGCCCTGGAGAGAACCTTCGCTTCTAAAATATTAGAAACGAAAGATAAGGATTACTTTTCAGTTTAAATTATGAAAAGGATTACACATATTCACTGTTGGTTTAAGAATATATATATATATATATATATATATATATATATATATATATATATAACGGAGATATAAGCAATTTTTGGATCGATTAAAATTGATTGAAATAGTATGGTGGTAATTATTCGTTTTTCCCCTGCGGGTCGATTTTGATAGGAGAATAGGTTTTTCTGATGTATTTTGGTGCGTTTTATTCAAATCTGACCTTCATTTCTTGTGCAAATGAATTATTGAATGCCCGGTTAGGTCAACTGTACGCCCTTGATGATTTGTTAAAACTAACGAAAATATCACAACCGAACCAATCATCAAGGGCGTACAGTTGACTTAACCGGGCATTCAATAATTCATTTGCACAAGAAATGAAGGTCAGATTTGAATAAAACGCACCAAAATACATCAGAAAAACCTATTCTCCTATCAAAATCGACCCGCAGGGGTAAAACGAATAATTACCACCAGACTATTTCAATCGATTTTAATCGATCCAAAAATTGCTTATATCTCCGTTAATATCAATTTGCACAAGAAATGCCATAGAAGAAAATAAATTCAGATTTAAATTTTACATAAGAAAAACCGGATCTTGTGGGTTGCTGTCTTATACATATGAAAAAATTAAGTGAATCCTTTTTTTTTAAAGTACATTTATATATAAAGAATTATATACATATACATACATATGGTTAGATATTTTCGTGAAGTACGTGAGGGTAGTCAGATGCTTTGCATTTCCTTGACAAGTAAGGTGGTCAGATATATCAGTAAATCTTAGTTACTAGTCAGTAGTCAATGCAATACCAACACTCAGGGGCGTAACTAACGGGGGGGACATGTCCCCCCCTCCAACTTTTGAACTGAGGGGATAATATAGGTTTTGTCCCCCCCAACTTTTGAACTGAGGGGGATAATATAGGTTTTGCCCCCCCCCCCCCCACACACACAACTTTTGATCTAAGTTTCCTTTAATGTTAAGTATATACTTGATATACAGATATATATATATATAAGGTAGTTGTGAAAATGCTTCTTTGATTTTCCTATTACTATCATAAATATAGATCATTCTCTAAATCACAGTATTTTAAGAGCATCATTTTGGTCGCAAACACATTACGTACAGGATAGCAGCACAGAAATTCTTCGCAGGATTTTTCATCATTATAGTTGTCCCTCCCCAACTTTTGAAAGCTAGTTACGCTCTTGCCAACACTCAACAGTCAGATAGTGTTTTTCATTACGAAGCAAGGTAGTTAAATGATAGACTAGTAAATTTTAATTATTTGTCAAGTACACTATAGTTTCATAATATAAACTAATAAATTGACCAGTTCAACGCGAAAAAAATTACAAATAATTTTATTGTGAGTAATAGTAGTCAATCGACTAATGATTCCGTGACATTTACTATAAATTTGAATAAATAACTGTGAATCTAATAATTTAACTGATCATTACAGAGCGACTAAGAAATTTACTCCAAAATTTCTCTTTGCAGAGTTAAGATATTCTAGCAACGGTTTTACATAAGATGGTGATTTAAAAAGTTGGAATGTACGAGGGCCACTCAATATATTTTGCTCCACCATTTTTTTCCTTTCCAAGTTTCCTTGTAAGTTCCAGAAATTTTGTACAAGAGTAGTTACATACCTTTTTTACAAGTTTTTATTTTTCCACATAGTCTCCACTCCTTTTCTACGGCTTTCCTCCGCCTCGAAACAGGGCCTTTATTCCTTGCTGGTAAAAGTCCGCTGGGTTCCGCTCGAGCCACTTCTTAACCTCCTCAACAACCTCATCGTCACTCTGAAACTTTTTTCCACGAATAGCAAGCATCCTTCATTGGCCCAAACAAATGGAAGTCTGAAGGTGCCAGATCCGGGCTGTATGGAGGGTGGGGTAACGCAGTCAAGCGCATATTTGTGATGGCCTCTCTTGTTTGCAAACTGTTGTGTGGTGTTGCGTTATCGCGCAAAAGAAGGACGTCTTCCAGTTTTCTCTCCGGTCGAACTCGCTTTATACGTCTCTGGAGTCTCTGTAGGGTACCAATATATGCCTCTGAGTTGATTGTTTGTCCTTTCTTCATAATGTCCACCAGAATCACCCCTTTCATGTCCCAGAAGATGATGGCCATAACCTTTCCTGCAGAGGAAGCCAGTTTGAACTTTTTCTTGCGTGGGGAGTCTGCGTGATGCCACTCCATGGATTGGCGTTTTGTTTCAGGTTCAAAGTGGTGTACCCAAGTCTCATTCCCAGTCACAATTCGTGAAAGAAAGTCACCTCCTTCTCTCTCGTATCGAACCAACGACTCAGAAGCAATTTCTTTTCTTTGGGCTTTGTGATCTTCAGTCAGTTCGCGAGGACCAAACCGTGAACACACTTTTGAGTATCCCAGTTGCTGAATTATCGTATTCACACTTCCTTCACTAGTTCCTAGTTCCAGTGATAGCTCCTTGTATGTGACGCGCCGATTTGATCGAATGATGCTGTTAGCACGTTGCACAGTGTGAGATGTGACAGCCGATGCCGGCCGACCGCTGCGTGGCTCATCATCGAGGCTGGCTCTCCCTCTGTCCGATTATCTCACACGTTTAGACCAGCGTCCAACTGTGCTTCGATCAACAACAGCATTTCCGTAAACGTTTCGTAGACGTTTGTGAATATTTCCAACTGTTTCCTTCTCTGCGGTTAAGAACTCGATAACAGCTCTCTGTTTACGACGCATATCACTGTCAGACGTCATTTTCGAAACTGCGTTAACCATCGGTTTTATACAAAGGCATTTAAAAGTGGTTTTATACAAGGACCAGAGGTTCAAACTGGAAAAATCTGGTTATGTGAAGCGCAGAAAGTTCAAACTTACGGCCCAAAAGACATTTCAGCCCCATGGCCTATTATTTAGCTAAGAAAAAAGGGTGGGGCAAAATATATTGAGTGCTCCTAGTATATTCGGCGCATCGGCGATATGTGATGGGTTTAAAAAAGAAAGGAAAAGTTGTTAGTTCACATTCTCTCATTATACAAGAGAGGAACACGTATTGAATTGAATTGAATTGAATAACTTTTATTAATAATAAAATAAATACATTCGTTTTACAATTTACGATGACATGAATAATTGTGAAGCTGAACTATTTATTTTATTTAATTTGGCCTTTAAGCTTTAGGCTTTACTGGCCTCTTGACTTAGACTAGTATCGGGGCTAGGTGCCCACCCATAGAGATCCTCTCACGTTCTAAATACTGTTTCCCTACTGAACAGGAATAAATAACCTTTAGTTGCTATTTCTAGTAAACATTTTATATTTTTATATATTGGAAATTGTTTGATGAAACCGGGTTAAGACAAATCTTAACTCTTTGTCGCGCAGTGTGACTTTACTGATTTTGTTCTGGCTAATGCCAGACGATTTTATTCAGTCTCGGAAAGACCTCTGTGTAGTAAAGGGTTAAGAAGAGACGTTTGCTTAATCCTTTACTGCACAGAGGTCTTCCCGAGACTGAATAAAATTGTCTAGCGTTAGCCAGAACAAAATCGATAAAGTTACACTGCCTGACAGAGGGTTAATAGTTTCATACAATGGAATATTAATCAATAAGGAAACAATATTAACTTGCTATTGTGAAGCAGGACACATTTTTATTATCTCGTTAGCAAATGAGAAAGTGTCTTTCACTATAATCACTTGCTGGAAATTCAGATATTATAAAAATGAAGAACTTAACTAAGTCATAACTGAAACGCGGATAAAATGCAAAGAAATGGAGTATCACGTTTGTAAACCCTTGGAAGTTCATATATATATATATATATATATATATATATATATATATATATATATCTGTGTAACTAGGGATTTCATGAAATCCTTAAAATGTTCAGGGATTTCATGTAAGGTTAAGTCGTGATATTTTCGATAAACCTACGGAAAAATTATTGAGTGCCTAGTTAATTAAATGCCCGGTTAGGTCAACTGTACGCTCTTAACGATTGGTTAGGTTAAATCGTGATATTTTCGTTAAAACTAACGAAAATATCACGACTTAACCTTACATGAAATCCCTGAACATTATAGGGATTTCATGAAATCCTTAGTTACACAGATTCCCTGTAACATATACGTGTGTGTGTGTGTGTGTGTGTGTGTGTGTTTAATTATCATGCTTTCAAAAAAAATTAAAACCAATAGATTAACTTCGCGTGATTATTGTGGAAAGATGTTTTTTAAAGGCACGCAGCATGCAGAGTGTTCTTCCGCTTGTGAAATTACGTGACGAATCAAACCCTTCAGCATTCAGATAAAAATGGAGCTGATTTCACGTTCAATCCCTGCTTTTAGAGCCTCCAGTCTCCGAGGATTTTCTTTGAAGACCCCGTTCTTTAGATATCCCCTATAAGAAATAGTAACAGGGATTGAGGTCAGACTACGGGGAAAGCCATGCAAAAATCACAGTCATGAAAGAGAAGGTGCAAATATTATTGTTTTTAATTTTTAGTATTTTCCCCACACATTTGGCGAATATTTTTCTGCGACTGAACATGTGTATATATATATATATGTATATGTGTGTGTGTGTGTGTATACATATATATATATATAAGTTATATATATATATATCTATATATCTATCTATCTATATATATATATATCTATATATATATATATATATATATATATATATATATATATATAGTAAAATAGAACTCAAAACTAAGTTTATTTTTCAATTAGTTTTGAATGTAATGATACATTTCACACTTGTAATAGTGTTGTGGCCATTCTATAAATGTAAATTATTTCAGTATGAATAGATTAGTATCAAATTTAATGCGTTACTGATTACTTATGTATTGGTACGCTCAAAAAAGTTATTTAGTTCTTTTAAACAAAAATTGTAAAAAAATGAGCTGTAACCCACTTAGTATTGAATAGTTTTATATAAGATTACTTTTGTAAATCTGAAATTATTGAGGGTTTTTATTTTTTTGTCGTCGCTGCTCAGGATACAAAGGGTTTTTTCCTGATTTTCTTATATATATATAATATATATATTTCAAATATAACGTAGTAAACACTTGCGTATAAAAGGCAACCGTTCACTGATTACCAACGGTAGTCCTGTCCTCCCTATTTACATGACCATAATTGCCAGTGAAAACTATTAAAAAGTTTTTGCTTTCACAAAGGACGAGTCGCCAAACTTTCAGAAGTTGTACAGAAAGTGTCAAGAAGACTTTCTTGGTCAAAGTTTATTTCAATCAAACTTGTGTGGTTTCGAATCCAACTTTGTCAGCTTCTGTGGACGAATTTTTCGTTTCAATTAGAGTTTCTCACGATAGTGGATTATTTATTTATTAGTCGTTTGTAATAACGAATCTAGAATTAAAAATAAAATTGTAAATAGGCGATGTTTAAAATGTCGAAGTAAATCATCGCGTCGCGGTCGCTACAGTGTGCGGGGCTCCCATTCTATCAATGTAAAATCACTCGCTACTTGAGTCGTCAGTCGTGAGTCGCAAGACGACCCTCTGTGCGGCCAGCCTAACACTTAGTTCCAATCGAAATTGACGGCGTTATCGTGGAGGGTCTCGGCGAGGGAGGGGTCTCTCTCTCTCTCTGTTATAAATAACCTTTGTTGTCACTTTTTCCGCGTTTTTCTGCGTTTTCTTGTTTGTCACTGTATTATAATCACCCTTTGTTTGTTACTCTTTCTGATTCTAATCACCCTTTGTTTGTTACTCTTTCTGATTCTAGTCACCCTTTGTTTGTTACTCTCTTTGTATTCTAATCACCCTTTGTTTGTTACTCTTTCTGATTCGTCACCCTTTGTTTGTTACTCTTTTTTTATTCTAATCACCCTTTGTTTGTTACTCTTTCTGATTCTAGTCACCCTTTGTTTGTTACTCTCTTTGTATTCTAATCACCCTTTGTTTGTTACTCTTTCTGATTCGTCACCCTTTGTTTGTTACTCTTTTTTTATTCTAATCACCCTTTGTTTGTTACTCTTTCTGATTCTAGTCACCCTTTGTTTGTTACTCTTTCTGTATTCTAATCACCCTTTGTTTGTTACTTTCTGCATATTTACCTCGAAGTATTACGTCACAATCTGTGCGTTACTCATGGAAAAAACGTTCGACACATTTGAGACAATAAATTAATATGAAAGAATTAAAATTGATGGTTGACGGAAACACTTGGAGTCACTTCTCGATTTATTTACACAATCAAATGTCATGAATTGAAGTGAACAAATTTATAAAAAGTTAAGAATTTAAGCTTTTTTGTTCATTTCAATTCGGAATTTAATTGAAATGAAGCAATGAACTTTTTTATCTTTAATTTAAAATTAAAATCCTAAAATCTGGTTGTTATTAAAAAACGGTTATTATTAAATGAAAGCAAGTTATAGATGGTAAGTTGATAATAAAAACCCACTCTAATAGACAGAGTTTATTTCCACAACAGTTTCGATGCCCACTGTGGAAATAAACTCTGTGTATTAGAATGGGTTTTTATTATCATATTTTGACCTTCACGTAGAAAAAAGTGAAGTTTTTTGCATTTATAAATGGTAAGTTGCGTTAATTTGAGGTTTTAAAAGTGAGTAAAAATTATAGATTGATTATTACAAATTCATTTCTGCAGAAGAGATTGTAGTGATTCAATTACAAGATCGTCACAGCCTGCCTTAATCAAAGGCAAATAATGATGAGCAAAGAACAGGGTAGGCGACGTTCCCTGTTTTTAATACCTTCGGGAGGCGGAGACGAAACAATTTAGGGGCACCTCTGACAGGAGGAGCCTGGCACGTCTGCACCTATAAGGGTACATTACGCTAAAGGTTGGGTGGTACGTACAGAAATTACAATTGTGAGTGGAAAACTTTAGAGCAGAGAACTTCCGAGGGTGAACCAATAAAACTCGAAATATCTTCTGTAGAAAATAAAAACCCACTCTAATAGACAAGTTTATTTCCACAACAGTTTCGACGCCCACTGGCATCCTCCTCGGGTGGATACAGAAAAACGAATGAACCAAAACAAGAGGGAAAAACAGTCCAGGGACCGACCGTTAAGAAATTCGCACCTAGGTTAGATCCCATTCTCTCTCTGTAGATTAGGAATTTTTACATTGATGGTTAAGCAAAAGTGCATAACTTGGAGGAGCCACGATGACGGGGGAAGAGGGTAGAATTTGGTTATTTAAAGGGACTTAGTTTTAAGGGAAAATGAGGGTTCAAAACGGATTCTATGGGTAAAGGAAACATTTTAAACGATCTTAGTAGCGAGTCAAATAATGGTCGGAAGAAGCTGGCGTTTATACTGTAGATAAGAAAGGATGAGAGAAAAGTGTTGGTATAGGGATGGAGATAATTATTCCTTATTTATGGGAGTGGCAAAAGAGCCCAGTAAAGCCAAAAGATTAAGGGCTAAATTAAATTAAATAAACAATCTAATTTCACAATTATTTATGTTAAAGTTATTGTAACAACAAAAAGAGTAAAATTTTATTTATTTTATTAATAATAACGGTTATTCATTTCAATTCAATCAAAATTCAAGAGTTTAATAAAATTTAATTAAACAAACGGGAGCTATTAATAGTGGTGTTTCTCAGGGTTCTGTTTTGTCACCAACTCTTTTCCTTTCATTTATCACTGACCTTTTAAGTCGTAATTCCTGTCCTATCCTCTCTTATGCCGATAATTAATTCCACTCTTCACTTCTCCACCCGCTTCACAAAGAGATGGATATGGCGCAGTGACCTTTGATCTTTCTAATATCTCTGACTGGGGCAGAGAAAACCTTGCGGTTTTCAAAAATCCAGTTTCTTTATCTGTCTACTCGTCACAGTCTTTCACACGACTATCCCTTATCTTCAACAACACACAATTCAACCCTTTCTCTTCTCTTAACATTTTTGGTATTTTATTTTCTAGTGATCTTTCCTGGAAAGAACACATATAGGCTCAGTAATTTCCTCACCCAGAATCAGCTGTCTCTGTACAGGGGTCTAATCCGCACATGTATAGAGTACGCTTCTCATGTGTGGGTTAGCTGAACCCACGCAGCTCTACTTGACTGGGTGGAATCAAAAGCGTTCTGTCTCTTTTCTCCGCCTCTTACTCAGTCTTCAATCCCTCTCTTCTCTTTGCTGCAATGTTGGTTCACTTTCTTTTTACTATCGCTATTATAACTGACACTCCTCTTCTAAACTCTTCAACTGCATTACTTTAAGGAGAGCTTGCAGTAACAAATTTTCCACATTCTCATCCTCTTTCTGTCCAACTCTCTAACTCAAGGGTTAATCGGTATTCTCAATCTTTCATCTGCTCAACCGATGAACTCTGGAACAACCTTTCTCAATTCATCTTTCCCCTTGTCTATAACCTCCAATCTTTCAAAAGCAGTGTCCATCTCGAAAACTTTTTATTTCAGATCTCTTCTCTTTCTACAGGAGGGGGATGCCTTCGCCCTTGGTCTCTCCTTTCGGCATAAAAAAGCTCAACGATTTTTTTTTATGCCAAAAAGAGAGGCCAAGGGCGAATGCCATAAAAAAGGGAAAACGAAACTGTTTGACGGTTTGACGGCTTTATTTAATTAAGCAAGAATATTGACAGAGAGAAAAGCGGGTGGGGAACATTCTCTGACAGTGTATCGCCAGGAGAGACACTAAAACTAAATCAAACTAAAATTTAATTCACGAATTTTACATTTTGACACGACCACTTTGTTAAGAATCCCAGCGAAAGACTAAAGAGCGGGACCAGGTTTACCAGGTAGTCAAGTTGAAAAAATGCCGGCTAAGGTAAAAAAAAATGCCAAAAAATGCCCTTTACTTAAAACATTATATAACATTTACACTTCCGTCACAAAAAATACTAAATTTCAGACTCACTTACTCTCACAGCATATCAAACAATCAAGCTGCAACGCATCAACTTGCAGTCTCACACACACCAGCCGGTGACCATATTCACACTGCAATCCAGGGCTGCCAATGAAATTTTAGAGAAAACCCCAGATCAACTCTGCAAAAAACCCATACTGATTAAAAAAAAACCAGATTGTAAAAATACAATATTTAAAAGAAAAAATAAGTCTTTACTTACTTTATATGTGTGAATCCCAAATTATAACTCTTCCTCTTCTTCGGCTGCTCCTCTGATCGTGACCGATTCGTTATTTTTTTTGCCGTTTAATTCTCTCCAAATATCTTCTGCTTACAGCTCCCTCTTCCAAATTCTTGATTAGTGTTTTTTCGGGATCCCAGGAAGTGCAATCCAAACTCTTTCTGGTGATAAGCTGTTTTGCCAGCAATCTATCTCTAACGGTATCTACTTTTAACGAGTTTGTGTTTCTTGTTTTTACGCAATTAACTTGTGAAAATATCCTTTCAACGCATGCTGATGAATGTGGTAATATAGTTAAGGTAGTCATGAAATTGGAAAGTACATCATATTTTGGATTATCAAGTCCATCTCTAATATTTCTCAATTTGTACCAATATTCTGGTATGTTGTCACAGAACACCAATGCTACACTGACCGGCGAATGCCGCAAAGACAAGGCAAGCAGCTACAGTACCAAAACAAACACGTATCGTACGAGATTCAAACACGTTAAATTGACTGCTGATCTTCCAACAGCTTATTTTTAGATCTTAAAAAGTAAATATAATACATTCATAAATATAGAAAAGTTATTTTACATAATTTATTAACAAAATTAGTAAAAAAACCCAGTTTTCAAGCTATTTGTAAAATAAAAACCCAGACACCCAGATGACGGGTGAAAACCCCAGATCTGGGGGGAAAACCCCAGCATTGGCAGCCCTGCCTGAGTGCAATCTTCATCATAACAGATTTGGATTTGAAAGCTTAACTGTCTCCAACATGTTCTAAACATGTAAGAAAGTACAGATGCCAGATATCGCTATTTTAGTACTACTACTAATTAATAATAATTAATAATAAAAATAATGATGATAATAATAAAGTTTGGAGCTTTAAGAAACAAAATTAATGCGGATTACATAATCTCAGACGAATTTATTAAACAACTGAAACCAGGAGCCCGACCCGCGCGTAACGACGCTATTCATGCGCGTTATAGGGATTACTGAAACGTAAAAATACGTCTCTAAATGTTTAAAAGTTAGAAATACAAAACACTTTCTTTCAAAAGTATCACATTTAAATTTTAAGTGACCCCAAAAGGAGCTCATAAATAATTTAGTAGCAAAGGTCACATAAAGTAGTCGAATTTGCGATACCTTTCAACCTTTCAAATGTTCCGCGCGACGATTTCTCATTTCACGGAAGTCAAGCTTGTCGCCCCTCCTCTCGAGTTGGCCTGGTGAAACAGAGAGTTGGTTTCTTGTACTCTCTACCTCACATAGCCAGGTACGCCGGGCTCATCTGGGATTGTTCGGAGCCAGACGTCTAATCTTCTTTTGAAGATGCCCACCGCAACACCACTCGTGTTTCTTAGCTCCTTGGGCAGCTGGTTAAAGAGTCTTGATCCTCTCACAACAAAACTATTTTCCTTCAGGGTTGAAGATGTTCCCTGTCTAGCCTTTAATTTGGGAACACGATACAGTCTTTCTTTTCTACTTTCCACTGTTGCTTGGGGGGTTATAGGGTTCTAAGTAAGAT
This sequence comes from Bathynomus jamesi, assembly GCA_023014485.1. Taxonomy (NCBI): domain Eukaryota; kingdom Metazoa; phylum Arthropoda; class Malacostraca; order Isopoda; family Cirolanidae; genus Bathynomus; species Bathynomus jamesi. The sequence continues at coordinate 215,837 of JAJOZX010002727.1, forward strand.
TAAGGACTAGTTCCTCCATTATTTTCGAAATGTAAATAATGGTGTACCTCTCTTCTTCTTCTTTCAGTGAATATAAATTTCATTCATGTAACCTTTTCTAGTAATTTAGGTCTTTGCATCCACTGATCTTGGTTGTGAAGCTTCCCTGAATCCCTTCTATTTGATTAATGTCTCCTTTTTTTATGGGGATGTTAAGACCAAACAATATTCCAACTTGGCTGTGATCAGTGTTTTCAATAGAGGAATCATTATATTCATATCCCTTCTTTTAAAGGTTCTCGGTATCTGTCCAGTTATTCTTTTTGCTCTGTTTACTCTCTTATTTTGTGTTTCACATTTCGCGTCATCAGTCATTACAGCTCCTAAATCTTTTGCTTTAGAATGTCTTTGAATTTCCTGTCCATTTGGGGGTATAGTATTTCATGGATTTTGGGTCCTCCTTTCTTCCGTACCTTAATAGTTGAAGATTTTCAGTGTTAAACTTCATATTATTGCCTTCAGACCAATTATAGATTCTGTTCATGTCTGTTTGTATAGATCCTATATTCCTATATCCTCTGGGTTTCTTATTTTTCGACTAATTTTTGTGTCATCAGCAAAAGATGTTACTGTGCTGTCACAGGTAGCTTCCATATCTATAACAGTTAGCATGATTATGAAGAGTAATGGAACTAATACTGTTCCTTGTGGTCTGAGCTAAGGACCTGTGACTCTAATGAAGCTATTTCTTAAACTTTAACGACTTGCTGATTCTCACTAAGGGAATTAATATATACCCATTTAAATTCAGTGGCGGCTCGTGCTCATAATAGTTGGTGGGGCCCGACTGATGCATATACTTAATATCAAAATATTTATGTATCCCATCACTATGTATGGAGGCAAACAATGAATTTACTGCAATTATTATTGGTTTTTCCGCTTTTTAAAGTACGGTAATAGTTCGCAACTGCATTCTGTTCAATCAGTGTAAATCATGTAATTTTGCACTTTTCTGTGCGTGTACACACATACACATTATAAAACAGTAAAATAAACTTAGTTGAGAATGAAATAAAATTAAAAACAAACAGAAATTAATTAATATTTTATCATAAGGTGTATACTCACGTTTATTTATATAAATATTCTCCTCTTCTGTTTTTTCTGTTGGCAAATTTTTCAATTACCTTTTTATTGTAGTCCGGAATTTGCGATATAAACTCTTTGTGTATTGAACAGACAGCCAAAGCATTTAGGCGATCTTGTGTCATCGTGTTTCTTAAAAATGTCTTTATTCGTTTCAATGTACTGAAACAGCGTTCAGAATCGGCAGTAGAAACAGGCGTCACTAAGACAATTTCGAATAATTTTGACACTTCAGAAAAGGTATCTAGCAGTTTGTTTTGTATAAGAAGCGCATTAAAGCGCAAACGCTCGAAATATTAGCAAAGCTTTTGTTTGAGTACACGATTTCTAATTCAGAAGACAGTTTTTCCCCTTAGCATAGGATAATTAGTTTCAATAACTTTGCAGTATTCAACTGGGAATTGTCTAAGATGATGATTAAATTCTTTGGGATCTATTACAGCAAAGGAGCGAAATATTTCTGGTTTCCCAAATCGCTCATTCATCTCGTCAGTAATGCGAGTGCATGCATCTTTTGCAAAACTACAAAGTTTATCAGTTTTTGTTCCAATCATATCCCTTTTTGCATTTTTTATTGGACGTGATGGGATTTCATTATGATTTTCAAAAGCTTTCGAAATAAAGACTGGAACCTCTTCTCTTAATTAACTCATAGATAATTCAGTCTTTTAATGCCTGTGCAGTGGTAACACTGGTCGTTTTTTTTGCTTGCAGGACATTGTATAAAATTTCTACGTGTTTCATTCCAAGAATAAAAGAATAAGAGCCAAAAATTAAACTCCTCATCTTCAAGCAACCTTTTGAATCCAATAGACTCGCATATACTTTTATCATCCCAACCCTCATCATTCTGAATTCTTCCAAAACATTCAGTGAGCTCCTCTTTGTTCTCTTTAACACTATTAACCACTCTGGAATGAAAATTCCATCTTGTTTGGGACACATGAGGAATACGTGTTTGACAAATTTCAAGAAGCAGACTACTTCGCTTTGGAGACATTTTAAAAAATGTGCTAATTCCATTTAGGATCGAGAAAAACAGTTTCATATTTTTATTTGATGAGCAGACATTTTTAACGGTAATATTTAGCTGGTGTGCGTAACAGTGAATGTAATGTGCATGTGGATAAATTTTCTCATTTGAACATGTACACACAATGTAGGCCACGCATTACGGCCGCCCCATCATATGCCTGTGCAACGAGTTTATTTGAGATTAAATTTTTGTAGTTCTTCAGTAAGCACATTTGTAAGTCCATTGCAGTCCTATCTCCAACTTTAGCAAATATTATGAATCTTTCAACAGGTTCGAAGTTTTTTAGATATCGTAGTATAATTACAAATTGTGAATTACAAGCCATGTCTGTTGTTTCATCGGCTTGGACAGAAACAAAACTTATTTCATCTATTTCCTTTTTTATTTCATCAATGTAAACTTCATACATGCATTCCAAAAGATCATTTTGAATTGTTTTAGATGTGTTTTTTGCAACTTTGTTGTTTTCAAGATGGTCACTCAGCGTACTATCTAAGGTAGCTGTATAGCTAATCATGTCTAAAAATACTCCACGATTGCAGGATTGTTCACCTTCATTATGTCCTCGTAATGAGAGCTCATGCGTACCACAGAATTTTAAGCAGTTAATTATTCTTGATAAAACACGCCTATTTTTGTCCACAATTTCATTATGTCTCTGAATGCCATGGCGATATCCCTCATTAATAGCAGATAAAATATTTGTGGTTCCAAACATTCTGAACTGGACAGCATTGTTTATATGAGATTTACTAGATTCGTGTTTCTGGATTCGTTCAGAAAGATGTTTTAAATCTTTACAACCAGTTTTAGTCCACACACTTTCTCCTCCATATAATAGACAATAAAAACAAAATAAGGAACTCTTTGCACTACTAACCGTCAGCCATTCTTTCTTACCAAACCAATTGCTTGAAAATGTTCTCAGTTTTTTCCATCTCGCTGTGTAATTATTATGTCTGTAGGCTGATATACGCCGTCTTTTTATTTCTAATTTTTCCTCCAGTTTTAAGGAGGAAAATGGCTTTTTTAATATCTCGTCTACTCTGTTCATCATTACCGGTAAGGGTAGACAAACTTTGGTTAAATATTAATGATATTATTCGCCACCAAATCGATTAGAACACTATAATTAAGCACTACCATACCATTCACTTCCGGTTTCCTAAACAGACTGAATTCAAATAAAAAGAAAAGCTAATCAGCTGTTCCGTTTTCAATGACATAATCTTTGACTATTCAAAGAAAATGTAATTGGAGTGTAACTAATTAAAATTACACATTGAAAAAGGTAAATATAAAATGAACTGTAAATGAATAAAAACAGATCTTTACATTGTGGGAATTAATGACCCCCATCTGTTCATTAAATAGATTAATATTTATTCATTGACAAAAAAAACCACCGTAAACAATCTCTAAATCAAATATGACTGCGATAATTTAAACGAAAATTTTCAGCCTTCTGGGCCACTTCACCGTGGCCCCAAGATCAGCATATTAAACCAATCAGGAGAAATCAGGATCCGCGCAATGCGTCAATTCTCGCAATACTGTGTTATAAAATAGTGTATATAGGGCCAATTTAAATGAGCCCTTTAGATATAAGATTTCATGCTCATGTTGAAGAAAGCGTCTATAACTTAGAAAAAAAATATGTTACATATCTAATTCGAAAACTTAATAATTTATTTCATTTTTTTGCTTTTGTGCAGAGATTACTGGTGGGGCCCGGCCCCTATGGCCCCTATGGCCCTATGGCCCTTATCAATCATGTTGTTATAGTGTTCCATTTGCTGTGATAGGCATGATCTTCCTGACTGGAATCCATGTTGGTTATCATTTAATTTCTTCCGAGTTTCCAAAAAATCATAAATTTCTTTCTCTAACTATTCTTTCAGACTGGTGAGATGAGATGTAAGCGACACTGGTCTATACGTAGTTTTTAAGGACAGTAGTTTTTAATGTCCTTTTTAAGGACAGTCTGTCCACATGTTGAATCACTGTTTGTCACAAGTGTTGTGTTCAAACATGTTTGTATACGTTTAGTGAAGCCATTTTCATTCATATACATTTCCAAGTTGAGCATATAAGAAAGTAACGAATAACGAATAATGACTGAAAATGGAATTAAAAGTAACGGCGTTACCAATTTCGTCACAATATAAATAAAATAACGGCGTTACCGTTACAAAATAAGTAACGGCGCTACGTAACGCCGTTACCAAGTGCAAAGAGGAATTTTATTTGGCATTTTTAGTTTTTTACTAAAGATCTATTGATCGCTATTAATATTATTTCAAATGGTAAAATTGTTAAATTGTATTGCTTATTATTTAAGTATAAGTCTAAAATCAGGTATTGTTTCACTGTATTATACAGGGTGTCCCATAAGTCCGGCATCATAGGAAAAATAATAAAAAAAGGCAAAACAAAAGCTTTTACTTACAGAACGTGCTCAATATGTCCACCATTGTTTTCAATACACAAATTCAGACGTGATACCCAGTCAGCAAGCACACGGTGAATGATGTCAGGAGTAATGGTGTTACATTCCCCAATAATGCGCTGCCGCAAATGTTCAACACTCCTAATTTTCTCTGCGTATACCAGCGCTTTCAAATGGCCCCAGAGATAAAAATCTAGTGGCGTGAGATCCGGGCTTCTAGCTGGCCATTTCACAGGCCCTCGAAGGTCCTATCCAATGACCAGGGAGTTGTTGGTACAGATATTCCCTTACTTGGGTGCTGTAATGTGCAGGAGCGCCGTCTTGCTGGAACCATGTTGGGAAATTTCCTTCTTCGTTCAAGACACTGGGAAATGCTTCTTCCTTGAGCATACGTAGGTAGGTGCCTCCAGTGAAATGTTCATCGAAAAAGAGGGGGCTTATGATGCGATCCTTCCAAATGCCACACCATACCATCACCCGAGATGCACCTTGTTCCTTTGAAGAGGTATACCAGTGAGGGTTGTTTTGAGACCAGTAGCGGGTGTTCTGTCGATTTACCTCACCATTTCCATAAAAAACAGCCTCGTCACTGAACAGAATGGTGGACGGGAAATTGGCATCCCGAGCATAAATTATGGTTTGTAGAAATAGAAAAATATGAATTTCTCCTATGATGCCGGACTTATGGGACACCCTGTATATCGGACCTTAATTAAATATTTGTTCGATATTCAGAAATTCTTTTATAATTGCGATGTAAATATATTATATTCTTATATTGAGAAATACTCTAGTTTCTACTTTATTACAAAAGTAACGGTAACTGTAACGCATTACTTTTCCATAGAAGTAACTGTAGCGGTAATGACGTTACTTTCTATTGCGAGTAACGGTAACGGTAACGCCCTTACCTTAAAAAAGTAATGCTCTCAACACTAGTCGTTGGTTGTATATACGTAGGTAGCGACGGCACAAAATTGAATTTCTGTGTAAATAATTAATTTTTGCTGTAAATTTTTGTTGAGTTTTATTTATAGATTTTTAAAGCTGTAATTGTGACGCATAAACAGCTGTGGATATTATTTGCTTGTATATTTGTGTCTTGAATTCGCACATATTTTGCTGTTTGTAATCGATTTGGCAAATAGGCTTGATTTATAATTCCTAATTATGTGCAAGTATTCACGCATTTTTTAACGCGACTTTCTTAGAGATGTACCTATCTGGAAAGTACTGTATCTATATGTGAATGTACCTTACACTTGTTTGGTGTGATTTAGTTCTAGCCTCTTGGTATATGGAACAATGTGCTGTATTTCATACGTTTATCAACTGTGTATATGTTCATTTCAGTACGTAAGATTAAAGAATAAGTATACATTTTATTTTTTTTGTCATTGGCTTATTAAGCTTTGAGGTAGATTTGCTTGGCCCCACCTCTGATATAAATCTGGATCCGGGCCTGTATGTGTATGTGAGAGAGAGAGAGGGCTTTTAACTTTGGTAATAAGAGATTAACTTCCAAAACATTTGTTACAATGTATTTCCTCATGGAATGGTTATTTTTTCTCATCTTCTCAATATACGAATTCGATTTTCGTTCATAAATTATCCGTCATTTTGAAGTCCTCTTCATCGTTGTTATCATTCTTTGTTTCTTTCTTCGCTTTGGACCAACTTTTTATTAGACATTTATCGTTATAAATACCTCGTACGGACATACATAAAGTTGAGAACCTTATTTTCTCGCGAAGTTTAGCGCTAGCAATGGAAAACGTTCGCAAATACGATAATATTCAATTGAGAAATAAATAACTCTTGAGATTAAAGAAGATATCAATTTATCTTGCTTACGCGTCTTGTTTCGCAAATCTGGCGCTTATCAACGTCGTTAGTACAATTTATCAGGTCTTAAATTGGGCCTATATATGGAAGCTAAAGAGAATTCGTCTTAAGCATTAGATTTATCATTACTCTATAAAAAAAAAAAGAGCAAAAATTATGGAATTCCTTATTTCTGCGTAAGTTCTCAGTGTTTAATTTATTGTCTTCTAAATAGAGTTAAAAGAAGAGCAGTTATGGGTTTTATGCTTTTATGGTTAATTGGATAGTCTGGGTTTCACTTTTATCCTAAAATGTCATTACTTTCAGTTTGAAATGCGTGCAGAGAAAGGAAATAGATCCACTTTTTTAAAACTGAATTTCAGGATATATATGTGTGTGTGTATATATACTGTATATATATATATATATATATATATATATATATATATATATATATATATCCTGAAATATATATATATATATATATATATATATATATATATATATATATATATATATATATATATATATATATATATATATATAAAAACCTCGTTAACCTCGTTACAGTTCCGTGCGTTGGTTTCTCTTCACACGAAGGTCAAACTGGTGGCCCGCCTCTAGGCCTGGCTTGGTGTAGGAGCGAGTTGCTCTCTTACGCTCTCCACCAAACCTAGCCAGGTACACCGGCTCACCTGGTGTGTATATATATATATATATATATATATATATATATATATATATAGTGTGGCGTGTGTCTGGAGACAAAGGAATAAATTAACATTTATGTTTTAATTGTTCTAATTTTTTTCCATATGGAGGGAACATGAACCGGAGTTTAAGTGTTCACAAGCGAGCTGAATTAATTTTCATGTATGCAAGGTCTGGAAATACCTTTCGGTCAACAGCAGATTGCTTCAATAGAAAATGTTCAGGTAAACATCCAATTGCGTATGAAACAGTCGGGAAAGGTATTTCCAGGCCTTGCATACATAAAAACTAATTCAACTAATTCTCCTAATCAGTTTGGTTTTAAAAGATCCCACTCAACTGACCTGTGTATCTATGTACTTAAAGAAACAATTTCTAAATACATTGACAGTAATTCAACTATTTATAGCTGTTTCCTAGATATAAGTAAGGCATATGATAGGGTGAACCACAATATTTTATTTGCAAAACTAGAAGACAGGAAGGTTCCCATGTATATATTAATTTATTGAAATTTTGGTATTCCCACAAATCTTTTACAGTTAGGTGGGGCAATGTACTATCCGAATGTTTTGGCTCCTCTTGCGGGGTGAGACAAGGCTCCTTGCTCTCCCCTATGCTGTTTAATGTGTATATCGACGGATTAATTGCTTCACTTAATGAGGCAACAGTGGGATGTTGTATAGATAATACAAGGATAAATAACTTAGTTTATGCCGATGATATGGTGTTAATAAGTCCCTCTGTTAAAGGTCTGGATCGGCTACTAAAAGTCTGCGAAGTGTATTCGCAGAAACATGATATTCTTTTTAATGTTACAAAAACTAAGGTTGTGCAATTTCATCCTAAAAGCTATAATCAGCCAGCTGACATTAGGTTTAAAATGAAAGGTGAAGTAATTGAGGAAGTACAAGAGTTTAAGTATTTGAGTCAAACTATTACTAGCTCCTTGAGTGACTCAGATATAAAAAAACAATCTGAAGCCTTTATGCTAAAGCGAATATGACTATAAGGAACTTTCGGTTCTGTACAAGTGAAGCTAAAGACACTCTCTTTCGCACTTTCTGCAGTAATATACACTATACGGACAGCAACTCTGGGTGAATTATAAAAAAGGTTCTGGCAGAACCCTAAATTTGCTGTAGAACAGGTCTTTTAGGCTCTTACATAAATTATCCCCGAGATGCTCAGCTTCACAAATGTTTGCTACCCGCAATGTCCCCAGCTTCCCGGAGGTAACAAGACGTACTCAATACAATTTAATGCAAAGAATTAAAAAATCAACCAACCCGATTATCCAAGCTATCCATGAGTCCTGCCGTTTATCCTCTAAGCCAGCGTTTCTTAACCTTTTTCGACATCAGCACCCCCTGTAGTTAGGTCTAGGCAGTCCAGCACCCCCTTCACCTGGTTAGTAGCAAAAAGTTAGCAAAAGTTAGTAGCAAAGAGCACCACGCAAATACAAAACAAATAAGAATATGAGTACAATTTTTAGTTGACCAATAATATTTTGTATAAAAAGATATCAAGTTAAAGCAAAGTGAACATATATTTAAAAGCAGCACATTTAGAGTAAAAAATAAACGAGGAAAATTTTAAAACGATATTAAGACAAGACACACAAAGAATTATATTTACAAATTCAAACCTAAATACTTTCTTGAATATAACAATATAATAAAATACTTGTTCTTGAATATAACAATAGATCAAGCGGCCAAAAGAAATGTTAAGAATAACAATCAAGGAGAATTACTTACCCCCTGATCTTGGGGTCAAAATCATGCAAAAAAAGTAAATTTCTTGTGACACAGAGTCAACGTCTTCCTTCTTAATATTAATGGTGATAATGTAAACGTGCAATAAGTCTTTCGTAATTAAATATATATTCAAATTCTCATACAATAATATCTGTTAATAAAATAGAAAAGATTAGGAGTTTGTGAAGGAGTTTGGTTAACGGCCCTAACGTATCCATACTGCACATGACAGAAGCCCTTTTCCAGCATCACCTAAAATCGATTTCAGGACCCCCTGGAGGTGCTAGCATCCCAGGTTAAGAAACGCTGCTCTAAGCTATGGACTTCTTGGCACGAAAACGTCTGTTCGTAGCTCCACTTAACTTAGACATTACTGTATTATTTCTAATCAATTGTATATATTTTTATCCTTAGTATGTGAACTGTCATTGTATTAATAATAGTTGTCATATGGACTACAGTCTGCCAATAAACCTTTTCATTTTCATTTTCAACTCTCTCGTGAACACTTAAACTCCGGTTCATATTCCCTCCATATGAAAAAAAAATTAGAACAATTAAAACATAAATGTTAATTTATTCCTATGTCTCCAGACACACGCCTCTCTCTCTCTCTCTCTCTCTCTCTCTCTCTCTCTCTCTCTCTCTCTATATATATATATATATATATATATATATATATATAATATATATATATATATGTATATATATATAAAGACAGAGAGAGAGAGAGAGAGAGAGAGAGAGAGAGAGAGAGAGAGAGAGAGAGAGAGATTTCCATTAATGAAAATTTAAACCTACAGTAGTTTAAAAAAAAAAACTTGTTGAAATTGTTTTTTATATGAAACGGCGAAGCGAAACTTAATTTATTTCAGTAATTTACACCAACCAACCGAAAAAAACTTTTAAGATAAAGCGCATTAAGTCCACAAAAAATTTTTATGAGAAAACAAAATATGTTCTGCTTTAGCATCTGTATGTACTATCGAGTATAATACACTTGCCATCAAATATCTTCGACAAACGAATTCCAGTGTTTATGGCGTTCAGAAGAATCTTGGAGTTGGCGTTGAGGACTCACCTAACTCCGGGGAGCAGCCATAAAGGCTGTTGTCTTTCGGAGGACCTTCCAACTGAAACTCGTAGAAAAATCTTCATTTACAAATTTTTTTGGCCACAAATACGTTTTACTAAAAATCTCCAGAAATGCAGACAAATAAAACAAGCGTTGAGTTGACGAAAAATATTAATAATGATAAAAAAAATCTCGAAATATATCGAATTTCTTAACCAGAAGGAGATGAGTGATGAAAATACCTGTTATGCGTTTTGAATACATTCTACGTGCGTGTCTTTAAAGCTAAAAATACTGCAGAAATTTTAACACACGCCTCTAAAATGTCAATGAGCTTCGAAAAGTAAGATAAACTTTACAAACGAAAGCATGTTTTACAAGTTCAAGCAGCACCAATACCTGCGATCATTAGTTAGCACTTATACTGTACACGTTTTACTCAGTTACTATGCATAAAACCTGTAAAATGCACAAAATTTAAGATTTATAACTTAAAACTTAAAATATTTTAATATAAAGTGCTCAAGTCAGCAGAGAATGTTTCTATATTTGACCAACAATGGACCAAAATGAGACACACTCAAGATCATTCTCAGTTCATTTTTCGACCTCTTCGACCAAGAGTGAGAAATCCGTGAGTGAGTGAGGATCTCAGATGGGGGCTATTCTCAAATCGATCCATTCCTAATGTAGGATATCCTCCTGTCTTATACTTTTTTATACGGACTCTTTCTATCCTTTATCAAATCATAAAACTCTTTTCACAAATCTGAAATTCCCACTGCAAGCATCCTCACTTGTGGACACTTGTTGTCACGGCCTGAGAAACCGAAATTACGACATCTGATCGACTTGACCATTCCGTCGACAAGTATACTGTGAGTTAGATTAGGTTAAGTCAGGTTAGGGTACATTAGGTTAGGTTTGGTTAACTTAGTTTTGTAGAGTGTCGATGGTATGGTCTTGTCGATGAGATGGATACAGGTCTAAGAAACTACTACTTGGCACATTGTCCAAATGCGACTGAATACTAATCCCACTTTTATAATTAACTGGAGAAAGTTCAATATTCCTTATAGATGTCAAACTATTCCACATCTCATTCCAATAATAAGTGTTTGTTGAGGTCCCTTTGAATGTTTCCCGCAAGACGTTTTAAGTCTCGACTTCTTTCAGTAACAGTCCATCTTCTAGTGCGTGTCAGTATGTTAGTTTTAGTGTAAATATATTTTCCATAATTATAACCACGATGAAGCCTTTAAATTATGCCACATCACTAGCTGCTTTAATTTTTAAAAAATAACGAAGAATTAAAGGGAAAAAATCGAATACTGAACGCCATGTCCAAAAGCGGTTTAAAGAGAACCAAACATGAAAGGGAACCAAATTATTATACAAAAAATAACACTATAATTAATAATAATAATAATAATAATAATAATAATAATAATAATAATAATAAAGAAATAAAGAACGTTTGGATCAACTTTTATGACTTTCCTTCAATAATCCAAGAAAATTTTGAGCATAAATTTTGTTTATAATGAACATTCCTGAAGCATAATGCTATTAAGACAGCACGTTATTAATGCTAAAAACGCATGGGACGAATTAACGCTTGATTTACCGTGATCATTATTAGATTGGCCAAGAAATTAAAACTTCTGATGTCATTAATGGCTGGTCAGGGAAATGGCATTAATTAATTGCCGACCAATGGTGCTTTTTATGTTCTTATATTGATGCTCAGTTTCAACTGCGCAAATAAAGAACTAAAAATCTACAATATGGTTGTAACAACCAATGCATTTCCCTCCTTCACCAAATCCCGCAAATGTGGCGGGATGCTGCAGAGGGGTTGATCTTGAACTGTCGCGTCGCTCGAACTCATACAAACACACAACACATATACAGTACTTTTTCTGACGATATTAGTTATAAATCGTTTTAAGTTTTTATATATATATACGCAGTGTGTATATATATATATATATATATATATATATATATATATATATATATATATATATAATATATATATGTGTGTATATATATATATATATATATTGTTAATCATGCTTTGAACTTTAATTTAAATTTGAATAAAATAAGATAATCCCAAAAACTCGCACGATCTCGTAAATGTAAATATTTATTTATCACTTAAGGTCCGAAACATTATACAGGGTGTCCCAGAATTAACTATTTCAATGAAATCGGACAAATTTTTAAAAAACACACTTTTATTTATGTTTATCATGTTTAATATGTGTTAAAAATGTATAAATTTCTAAATTTTTTTCATAATTTTATTTTCATAATTTTTTCATAGTTTTTCATAGTTTTATTTTCATTCTCTTTCAGAACTCTATTAATAATGAATACACAAGAACGCATCTTTGTTGTAACATCCCGTATCAAAGGAATGCAATGTAATGAAATCAGAGAAAAATTTACGAGAAGATTCCACAGAACCGGTCCTACAGACAAAGCGATTCGTGAACTTGTGAACAAATTTAAAAGAACTGGATCCGTACACGACGAGGTGGGAAGAGGACGCCCAAGGACAGCACGTAACAGCACCGAACAGGTACGACAATTGTTTGAGGATGAACCAACAACTTCGGTTAGGGAGGCCGGTCGAAGACTCAACATATCCAAGACAACAGTTCATAGAATCTTGCGTTCGACACTGATGAAAAAGGCTTTGCTACGGGATGTTACAACAAAGATGCGTTCTTGTGTATTCATTATTAATAGGGTTCTGAAAGAGAATGAAAATAAAACTATGAAAAACTATGAAAAAATTATGAAAATAAAATTATGAAAAAAATTTAGAAATTTATACATTTTTAACACATATTAAACATGATAAACATAAATAAAAGTGTGTTTTTTAAAAATTTGTCCGATTTCATTGAAATAGATAGTTAATTCTGGGACACCCTGTATATTAAATCATAAATAATGCAAACTTTTAAATTATTTGTTTTAATTAGAATTTTATATATATATATATATATAATATATATATATATATATATATATATATATATATATATATATGTCATGCGGTTTGCTTCTACAAAGCTTCAATTTAAATTTAGGAGAAATCCAATGACAAGGAGGAATGTAAATGCCATGAAAAGTCTTCTTTAATGCGCAACGTTTCGAGCAATACGCTCATCATCAGGCTAGATAATAACAATATGAAATTAGAATCAATAAATAAATGTGAACAAGACAAAATAATTTCTATAAAAAGACTAAAAGAAGAGGGTTAAATTCAAAGTTATAAAAATTTACATATAAATTACAAGAATTTTAAAAGCTATTTTTAAATTACATATAGTAAATTTGAAATTAGTACACTGGAATAATTAACACTAATACAATGGAATAATTAACACTAATACAATGGAATAATTAACACTACGAACCTTTCAATGCTGGTTCCGAGGCACGAGTAATTTAAAACAAAAAAAACAGGAAACAAGCTATGGGTTGGGCGGTTGGAGTTATAGTTAGGGGAGGGGGGATTATAAAAAATTGGGAGGGGGGAGGGGAGTTGGGGAGGGGGTTTATAAAAAATTTAGAGGGACAGCTGAGGAATCCCTCTAAATTTCTTATAAACCCCCCCCAACTCCCCTCCCCCCTCCCCAATTTTTTATAATCCCCCTCCCCTAACTTATAACTCCAACCGCCCAACCCATAGCTTGTTTCCTGTTTTGTTTTGTTTTAAATTACTCGTGCCTCGGAACCAGCATTGAAAGGTTCGTAGTGTTAATTATTCCATTGTATTAGTGTTAATTATTCCAGTGTACTAATTTCAAATTTACTATATGTAATTTAAAAATAGCTTTTAAAATTCTTGTAATTTTATATGTAAATTTTTATAACTTTGAATTTACCCCTCTTCTTTTAGTCTTTTTATAGAAATTATTTTGTCTTGTTCACATTTATTTATTGATTCTAATTTCATATTGTTATTATCTAGCCTGATGATGAGCGTATTGCTCGAAACGTTGCGCATTAAAGAAGACTTTTCATGCATTTACATTCCTCCTTGTCATTGGATTTTCTCCTAAATATATATATATATATATATATATATATATATAGAGAGAGAGAGAGAGAGAGAGAGAGAGAGAGAGTTTCTACCTCGTTCGTGGTGTACGGACATTTGTTTCCGCTCTGTGATAATACCAAAATAGCTAGTGTTTATAAATTCAGCCATAAATTCTACCTTATACCAGTGTGTGTATTAAGTATCGGTGAATAAGCGAAAATAATTTATTAAGTGAAGGCCGGTGGCATATAGCGTGCACAAAGAAAAAATATTGAAACATAAATTGAAAGCAATTTGAATGGAAGAACAGCTTTCGTGAAATAGAAGAAGAATCAAACTGCAACAGGTTCATCGACAGAAAACCAGGAAACGTCTGAAAAGGCCGACACAAATGAAAATGAAATTCAGGACACCGAGAGAAACACACTACAGGGAGGTGCAGCAGTAGCCTTAAACGGAGAAATACCCCATAGTGAGACCATGAAATTGAATACAAGTGAAAACACACCAAAGATTTAAAAAACACTGAGTAGGAAAGACGTGATGGTAGAAGAGAGGAAAGAAATTAAACAGCTCACATCCTAAATAGAAGTAACAACAGTGGCAGTGAAATACATTTTTCAGAGGAATACTGGGACTACAACATATACAGAGCAGATAAAATTGCTGGATGAGGAGGAGGGTGTTGCATCTACGTCAAAAAGTATCTATGTGAAGGTGAAGAAATCAAACAGCACAGTCGAAATTATTATTTTTGAAGTAAAAAAACTGAACTTAACCATTATGAATGCCTACAGACCACCAAACATTACAAAAAGTGAATTCTTATTCGCTACAAATGAAATAGAAAATATTTTAAACTTACTTAAAACTCCAGCACCAAATATTTTAATTTGTGGGGATTTTAATTTTCCATTCATAACATGAAAGAAAATTGACGAAGTTATATATATTGAGAAGTTTCATGGTAACATTACAAAAAAATTATAGAATCCACACAATAATGCTATTAGATATTATGGAACATTAATGTGTATATCGACGGATTAATTGCTTCACTTAATGAGGCAACAGTGGGATGTGGTATAGATCAGGGCTTCTCAAACTTTTTTCACTTGCGACCCCTTTGGATCAGACAAATTTTTTCGCGACCCTTCACTCAATGTCATAAAAGCAATAGGTACTAACACTGTATATTTATGAAAAAAATAATATTTTCAAATGTTTCTGCGACCCCCAATAATATTTACGCGACCCCTAGTTTGAGAAGCGTGGGTATAGATAACACAAGGATAAATAACTTAGTTTATGCCGAGGATATGGTGTTAATAAGTCCCTCTGTTAAAGGTCTGGATCGGCTAATAAAAGTCTGCGAAGTGTATTCGCAGAAACATGATATTCTTTTTAATGTTACAAAAACTAAGGTTATGCAATTTCATCCTAAAAGCTGTAATCAGCCAGCTGATATAAGATTTAAAATGAATGGTGAAGTAATTGAGGAAGTAGAAGAGTTTAAGTATTTGGGTCAAACTATTACCAGCTCCTTGAGTGATGACTCGGATATAAGAAAACAATCTCGAAGCCTGTGTGCTAAAGGGAATATGACCATAAGGAACTTTTGATTCTGTACAAGTGAAGCTAAAGACACTCTCTTTCGTACTTTCTGCAGTAATATATACGGACAGCAACTGTGGGTGAATTATAAAAAAGGTTCTGGCAGAACCCTAAATTTGCTGTACAACAGGTCTTTTAGACTCATAAATTACCTCCGAGATGCTCAGCTTCGCAAATGTTTGCTACCCGCAATGTCCCCAGCTTCCCGGAGGTAACAAGACGTGTTCAACACAGTCTAATGCAAAGAATTAAAAAATCAACCAACCCGATCATCCAAGCTATCCATGAGTCCTGCCATTTATCCTCTAAGCTATGAACTTCTTGGTACAAAACGTCTGTCTGTAGCTCCACTTGACTTCGACATTACAGTATTATTTCTAATCAATTGTATATATTTATATCCTTAGTATATGAACTGTCATGGTATTAAAAATATTTGTCATGTGAAGTATAGTCTGCCAATAAACCTTTTCATTTTCATTTTCATTCATTTTCATTATGCACTTACGCAGGAAGTCTGTGAAGCTACTAGAAAAGAGAACGCTTTCGATTTAATTTTGACAAATAACAGTGATATAATAATGTATAAAAAGGTAACGCACACAAATTTCTCCCACCATTAATTAATCGATATGCAATTAAAGTTAGCAACCAAAGGTCCAAAAACGCATCCCAAAGAGTCAGAAGGAATATTTAAAAGTTCAAATATAAATTCAAAGAAAGTAGATTGGAAAAGTGTAAATGAAGATTTAAAGAAAGTAAATTGGGAATTGCTACTTTACGAGAAGACTCCAGAAGAAATATTGTGTATAATAGAAAATGAAACTAAACCTATATTGCTGAAACATGTTTCGAAGAGACAAAAGAGAAAACGTGACAAACTCGAGGGAAAAAATCAGAACACTATTTAGACATTGGAAACAAACCATGAAAAATCTCCACAGGTGCAGAACTGAAGGAAGGAGACTCAAACTACTATGCGAAATAGAAGTGGACCTACAACAACCATAAGACAAACGAGAAGGAAAACAAAGTAGCAGAATACATAAAAATAACCCAAAATATTTCTACGCGTTTGCGAAAAGAAAAATGCGGTGTAAAGAGAGTATTGGTCCGTTGATAGATGGGGGCGACCGAATACATAAATGACCCAGAAAAAATTAGCGAACTATTATGTTTAGCATCCCTAAGTCCGAGAAGAAAGTAGGAAATCCAGATGAATCTTTCGACATTGATACAAATCAGCCAAGAAAAAGTTCGGTCACGAACCTATAAATAGACTTAGAGTTCTTGGAAGGAGATGTAATTAAGGCTCTCTCACAAATGCGAGAAAGTTCGGCATCAGGGCCAGACACATAGAGTGCCACTTTTCTGAAGAAATGTAAAGAGAGTATTGCCAAGCCTCTATACTTACTATAGAGAAAATCACTCAACGCAGGACAAATTGCACTTCCATTAAAGAACGCAAACATTACCCCCTTATTTAAAGGAGGTAACAGAGCAATGCCTAAGAATTATCAACAAGGAGCTCTCACCTCCCACCTTATAAAGTGCTTTGAACGGTTCTAAGACAACTGCCCCCTGGACAATTGTCCCCCGGACAACTGCCCCCTGAACAATTGTCCCCTGGACAATTGCCTCCTATTGCCTAGCATAAAACATGGAATCGACTGAATAGAGGGGAAAATGAAAGTAAAAGTTAATGCTTTATTTTCATGTTTTAATTGTTATGCATAATAATAATTATATACACAAAAATTAATGCTTTATTTCTTTGTTTTATTTGTTATGCATAATAATAAATTATAAACACGAAATGCACAAATCACACACACAATTTTTTAGCACTACAAATCTGTAATTAGTAAAACACTGATAAAAAATTGTAGGAGTATTGGAATGGGTACTATACATTTTACAAATTTCAATTCCCGCGTTGTGACTTTTGAAATAAAATTTATGCATCTTCCAACTAATGGGAGTGCCAAATGTATGATAACTAATATCAAGGCGTGAACTATTGTACAAATGCAATTATTATTGCGTGGACCTACTGTAATTTGCGGAGGCAAGATTACCGGAAATCTCGTCGTGGTCAAAACTGTCAGAATTTTTGCGTACATACAGTATTTCACTCTAAATAACTGGAGAAATGTATTTGGTTCTTCTACCGCCTCTAGAGTTATCTAGGCCGTTATCTAGATTCAATAATTAATTAATTCTGAGGGGTAGCCAGGGGGACTATGAGAGGGCAATTGCTCCCAAAATTGTAGCTTGTCCCCTCACCAAGAAAAATTACCGCTGTCAAACTAAAATTTAAATAATTGTAAAAATAAAATCATTTTAAAACTGTATGTAATAATAAATTATAATATACAGACAGACCTATAAGTTCGTTACATTTATTACATTTACGATGTTCATACAATGTTGCGGGTCTGCCCCAACGATAATTTTCTTGCCCCTCCTAATTTAGAAGTGTTGCTATACGACTGAAATTAAAAATAATAAAAAGTTATTATCCGAAAGTGGCGCAGCGCGGTGCTTCGAATAAATCTCTTCTTATAATAAGTTCAAGGTCATATTTACCTACATACGTGATTCATCTCGACTGGAAACAAGTCATGATTAAATAGCGATGAAATTCATGGACCTTTTCCAGTTTGTGTACCGTTTTTCATATAATTTATTTTTGAGAAAATTTTTGTTAAAACTAACGAAAATATCACGACTTAACCTAACCAATTATCAAGGGCGTACAGTTGATCTATTAGTAAATAGTAAATACTATTCCGGAAACAAACAATGTTATAATTAATAATAGATCAACTGTACGCCCTTGATAATTGGTTAGGTTAAGTCGTGATATTTTCGTTAGTTTTAACAAAAATATTCTCAAAAATAAATTATATGAAAAACGGTACACAAACTGGAAAAGGTCCAAATTCATAATCACTCCGTTAGTTTGGACTGCAGACACTCCTGCATGGTTCATCAGGAGGAAGGTGATACCTTTAGTTTATTTCTATGTAATACAAAAATAAAGGGAACAAGTGTAGTATACGTCCCCCTGTGGTGCCTAATATAGTTTACGTTCCCCTACATTATCCTAGTGTAGTTTGCGTTCCTCAACTTTGTCCGCGTATACCTAATCAAATAAAACGTTAAAACTAACGAAAATATTACGACTTAACCTAACCAATCGTCAATTTAATATATATATATATATATATATATATATATATATATATATATATATATATTATATATATATATATATATATATATATATATTGACGATTGGTTAGGTTAAGTCGTAATATTTTCGGATCACCTGTAGATCAGGGCCTTCAGCCTTCTTTAGTTAGCCTTATAAGGCTAACTAACGAAAATATCACGACCTAACCTAACCAGTCGTCAAGGGCGTACAGTTGACCTAACGATTAGTTAGGTTAGGTCGTGATATTTTCGTTAGTTAGCCTTATAAATCTAACTAAAAAAGGCTAAGGTGACGGATCTTCAGGTGATCCAAACTTTCTACATTCTAACACGTTGTTTACCAAGTAGTTTCAGAATTATAATTCAGTTTTGTAATTGTTTAATTGACCTGGTTCAATAAATGAGTATATATAAAATTTTAACTTTAACATGTGTTTTATTTTTACAAAGAATTCCTTATATTATCGGTACTATGTAGCCTTCCCTATATTACCAGTAGCCTCCCTGGAGATTACCATTAGCTACGACCCTGGTCCTACGGCCGACAGCCGACATCTTCCTTTAACAAAGCGAGGGAGAAGGGAAATTACAATGATTATCACTATTTTTTTTATTATTTTAATTGAAACAGTGAACACGACGGGGGAAGGGGGAAGGCGAGCGCGAATTTACAATTTAACGTTTTAATCGTGGAGAGAGTTTTTAGTTAACTTAAAAAAAAAAAATTAGACTGACACGAACGTAGATGTAGCTCGTAGCGTAAACTAACCCACTTTTTGTTTTACTTTACCTACTTCTTTTTTTCTTCTTCTTCTTTCTTATCCTCTCCTTACTTGCATGCCTGTAATTCTCTTTACTTGCATGTCTGTAGTTTGCATGGTATGACAGTGAGTTAAGACTGTATGCATGGTTTGTAAGCGTTCTTATTTTACTTCTTTTCATCTTTCACCCCCTTTCCGGCAGAGTGGGCTGCATCCTCTACCTCCCTATGGAGTGGAGGACCAGTCTGCAACAGCTGGAAGTACTCTCTTCGACTATTTTTCCGACTTGTCGGCAGTGGCCGGCGGATGATGATGGTGTCTTTCTTTCTCTTTTTCTGAATGAATTTTAACCCACGAGTGATAGGTTTTGCTACTTACTTAACCCCATATTCTCTTCTTTTAACCCCTTACTTTCTTCTTTCTCTCGGGCTAACCTTAGAGTGGATCTTAGGGTCTTTGTTAGCCTTAGCTTCTGTAGATCTGTAGATCTTAATTGAACAAAATACTCTTTCTTATACCCAACTGGGTCCGAGATTGCCTTTTGGATATTCTATGCAGGTTTGGCAAGAACCCAGCAAAAACCCAAAAACCCAGCAAAAACCCAACTACCCAGCAAAAAATCAGTTGGGTTTTTGCTGGGTTTTGGGGTTTTTGCCAACCCTGATTTTATGCCTCCGGCCTCAGCGTATTTCGAGTGTTGCCAAACGGTAATTTATATTTGAAACAATTTCCTTTTGCATATTTTAATTTCATACAATTTTAATCAGTTTATTATACTCTAAACAACATTATTAAGTTTCTTATTAAAAAAAGCAATACACGACAATACATTATTGTAATTATACGAATCAGAATGATGAAAATCATTTAAAATTTAAATAAAGTCCATTAACACTATTTCTACTTTCATCTATTCTGCAGACATTCAGAGAGCTTCATGAGAAGGATGAGATGTCTCATTTATTTTGAATCATACAGAATTTGTGAGGCTTCATCGCTAAATCTTGAGTCAAAATGTTTCAAGTATATTCTTCTCTGTAAAGAGAGAGAGAGAGAGAGAGAGAGAGAGAGAGAGAGAGAGAGAGATTTACGTACAAAGTTTATTCTTCTACTCGGAAAAAATTGTACAGTTGTAACGAGCAAACCATAGATTCATTATAGAAATATAATAAAGATTCATTTTCATTTAAATAAAAAGCTTGGCACTGTAAACCTTCAACAGAATCAAAAGAACAATATAAAAGAGGAGACTAAAGAACAGAAATAGGAGTACTTCATTCAACCTAAAATACTGTAACTATAATGTGTAAAATCATATATATATATATAATAGTCGCTGACTACGAATCCATCGGCCCCGGGTTCGAGACCCGGTGACGGCAGCCGGAACTCAGCAAAACCCAACTGTTCATCCTTCCACACAATAAAGAAAGTGGTTGGTAGATAAATGGGTACCCTGGGTGGCCTAGTGGTTAAGACGCTAAACGTTAAACTGTAGGTCTAAGGTGGAATGAAAAGCTTGACCTTCGTCAGAATGAACAATTCGGGCGGAAGCTAACCAAAGATATTTTATATATATATATATATATATACAAAGCTTACCCCCACCATGATTCGAACGCGGAACCTCTTGAATAAGAATCACGAGAGCAACCACCACCCTATCACGATGTAAACGCTATTATAATCAACCGATCACAGTTCAACAACCAAGGAAACACTAACGCTTTTGTGTTCAGAATGCGAGAGAATTAACACGTAAAACACCTCTCGACGCAAAAGTGTTGCGTTTCCTCGGCTGTTGAAAGTAATGACAGGTTGTATTAGTTTTTATCTACATACTATGGTAGCAGAGCTCGCGATTTCTACTCAAGAGGCCTCGGGTTCCAATCCTAGTGTAAGTAATTTTTGTTATACAAAAACCACGCGTGCACATGCGCGTTATTCCATATATATATATATATATATATATACAAAGGTGGGCAGGACCGAGTTCCAAAAGGACCGAACTCCAGGAACTCGGTCCTTTTTAAGGACCGTGAGCGGGAAAGTCGGTCCTTTTCTCAGTGAGGACCGAAATGAGGAGCGACGGTCCATTTTTAAGCAATTCCGGACGGTCTTTTTTAGTGATTTTAGTGTGTTTAGTGATCATTTGAAGTTCTAAAGAAGATGGATCGTTTCCTCCAGAAGACTCAGAAAGAGACTGAGACTGAACTGAAACTTGTTTCAACACCTGGAGGATACGAAGAATCTACTGATGTTAGTGCTTCAACTTCAAGTCAAGCAACTGGAGCTCCTAGCGGAAGAACTGAACCCGGCAATCCCTGGCCGTACCTGGACAAATACTTTGAATACCTGGGCCCCAAGGGTGAGCAGAACCTGGAGTACAAGCTTCATGGACTACACCAGACGTGCAACATTCTTGGGGTGCCTTCGTTCTCGTCTGGTGAGCAATATACATATTTGATTTTTTTACTTTTCTTTTTGAAAAGGTAAAAAGTAAAAAGTAAAAAGTACAATATAAAAAGTTTAAGTACAGGACTAAAATATTAACTATTTTTTCAGCTGATATCAACTTCTTCAAAGAGTATCTTGAGGTGATGAAGCCGGTCTGTAAGGCCTTGGACATCCTGCAAGGGAGGACAAGGCGTACATGGGGGCACTCCTGCCCACCCTGGCCATCTCTCTCAAAATGTTGAAGGAGCAGATGGAAAGCAGCGATGTCAGATGTGTCAGCCACTGGTATTAGCTGTCAGGGATGGGATCAAACGTCGGTTTGGTCCCCATTTTGAGGATATGGACTTCCTCCTGGCAGCTGCGCTACACCCCAAGTTCAAATTGGGCTGGGTGAGGCTGGTGGAGGACGACGTCATGTATGACGTCGAGGAGATCAAGGCCAAGGTGAAGAAGCAGATGATGTCTATGGTGGAGAGGATTCTGGCAAGAGCGGACTCAAGCAAGGACACCAGCAGCAGCGAGGGTGAGAATGACCAGGACAATGACGACTTCTTTGAGGCTCTCTACGAGGGAGGGGAGAAGACGAAGGAGACCGGGACCAAGTTGGTGGAGACATTTCTCAGCGAGAGGCCTGTGAAACCCTTCATCTTCAACAAGGACTCGTTCCCCAGCCCAGCGTTGAAGGACTTGTTCATCAAGTTTAACACGCCTATCCCATCCAGTGCCGCCGTGGAGAGGCTCTTCTCTTTGGGGAAGGACGTCCTCAAGCCGAAAAGGTCAGGACTCAGTGATAGTCATTTTGAAATGCTAGTCTTCTTGAAGGGAAACTCAAGCATTTAACTTAATAACTTTTTTTCATCACTTATGTATTGTATTAATTATAATTTACGTTAATAAAATTAAAGATTTCCGGTGTCTTTAATTTCATTTTTCATTTTAATCAAATTTTTCACTTATATTATATATAAGGACCGAGGACCGAATCGTTCCTAGGTCCTATCTTCAGAAAGGACCGTGACCGGGACCGTCGGTCCAGTTTGAGGCAAGGACCTGGACCGGGACCGTCGGTCCTTTATGAGGCCCGGGTGCCCACCTTTGTATATTATATATATATATAAGTGGCGTACGCAAGGAGGAATCCATGGGGTCTGGACTATCTCTCTCCACCCCTCCGCCTTAAGAAGTAAGACAAAAGTTTCATTTCGAGAGTCTCGAACCTGAAGTAGCTGTGAAAGGCCGCTGAGAGTAATCCAGGAAAAAGCTTTCGACATCGCAATTAAAATGACTACAAGACAATCGCTCGGAAAATATAATCCAACTTCGGAGGTTGTCTAAACTAAGGAGTCTAGCTGTTGTAATTTGCTCTGAAACGCAGTTTCTCTTTGTGTCATGAAAGCATTTTAAATTTTAACACCCATTTTCAAATCATTATCTAAAACATAATAAATACAGTATCACCTTACATTTATGCATTAAACATTGATCTTAATATTTGTACTATACATTTCAATACTTATAAAAACAAATGATTTTCCACGCATTATAATTATTATGGTATACTTTTAAATACAAAATATTACATTTTGTACATTTCAGTAAATAATATCTATCCCTAAAAATTTATATTTTACGTGTCCTTAATTTTATATTACAATTTCTATCAGAATTTTGTACATTTAATTAAACCGGATACATGTGAAAATTCAACCAAATAAGTATCTAATTATTCATCAACCTTGGATATATGTTGTCAATAAACTTGCACTGTGGACGATATGTACATCAAGCAAGGCTTGTGAAAAAAAGTAGCTGCTAACTTTTGGCTCTCACAGAAAAATTAACTGGTAGAAGTTACAAATATTAACCTTGGTTAACCTTGGCTTTGCTTCCGCCCGAATTGTCCATTCTGACGAAGGTCAAGCCTTTCACTCCACCTTAGACCTACAGTTTAACGTGGAATCCGAACCACGCCCCACCAGCAGCACAGCGTCTTAACCACTAGGCTACCGGAGTACCCATTTATCTACCAACCATTTTCTTTTATTGTGTGGAAGGATGAACAGCTGGGTTTTGCTGCGCGCCGCCTGCCGTTACCGGGTCTCGATCTCGATGCCGATGGATTCGTAGTCAGCGACGCTAACCACTACACCACCGAGGTGGTAACTATTTACAGTTACAATTACTCCACCGGAAAATTTAACTAGTTACCATTACAGTTACTCAAAAAGGTAGCGATTACTGAATAACTAGTTACGTCACAGCCCTGTATATAGTGTATATAATATAATATATATATAATATATATATATATATATTATATATATATATATATATATATATATATGAAAATTATTTCACGAAAGTAACACGTGAAAATATTTATGATGAATAAAACCACGAAGGAAAGGAAACACAAAACGGTGCTCAAGCGCTTTCGTCTAATGACATCCTCAGGAACACTGAAGTACATAAAAGGTTACGGCCTATATATAGGTTACAGAAAAAAAAAAAAAATTAATAAATAACATACATACACACAAACATATATATATATATATATATATATATATATATATATATATATATATATATATATATATCTACACACATATATATATATATATATATATAACATATATATATATATATATCTACACACATACATATATATATATTATATATATATATATATATATATATATATATATATATATACATATCTACACACATATATATATATATATTTATATGCAATAAACGGAGAAGTAAAAATAAAAATAAAAATTAAAGATTAGAGGATTAACCAAGAGGCATACAGATTTGTAAGGAAAAATATCGATTTTTAGCACAAGATCAAATGAATTAAAAATACAAATTTATACTGGAAATCTACCCGGGTTTTAACACTTTGCCTTTTAGAGTCAAGTTTCGATATATATAAAAATAAAATGAAGATTAAAAGTTAATAAAGTAGCGTACAAGTTTACCAAAGATTTAGCGTCCTACCCTTTTTATCTAAATTTGTTTTGAAGGAATTCAAAACAACAGGATCGAATTGAAAAAGACCTTTGCTTATGTTGAAGTTATTTGAAAGTTGGATAATGGGCGATTATCTCTTCAATATTGTATGTAACCTTACGTACATCGTCATTACCCCCACGTGTTCTGTACAATTGTCTGTCTTTTCACCGACATATATACTCATACGTACATGATATTATTATTATTCTTTTATATATATATATATATATATATATATATATATATATAGAGAGAGAGAGAGAGAGAGAGAGAGAGATATTCGTTTTTAGTCCCTGACCTTGAACAATTTTAGTTTCATCTTTCTTCGAATGCCTTCTCACTCTGTCTACAAAATTTTCTACGTACGTGGCGTTGTAACTGTTACACATTTCATCGTTACTCTATGTTACTGTCACAATCTTGTTACTTAACTGTTGCACCATTGTTGCCTACTGCTACTTGTTAATTCGTTTCTTCTCGCGTGTCCATGTAATCTAATTGGCGTTAACATTCATGCATGCTTTCACGTACATTTATTTACATTCATATACCATTACAGTATTTGGAGCTATTGAAGAATAGGGACCCCAGCCTTCTTTAGTTAGGCTTATAAGGCTAACTAACGAAAATATCACGACCTAACCTAACCAATCGTTAGGTTAACTGTACGCCCTTGACGACTGGTTAGGTTAGGTCATGATATTTTCGTTAGTTAGCCTTATAAAACTAACTAAAGAAGGCTGGGGTCTCTATTCTTCAATAGCTCCCAGTATTTGCATTCTATCGTCCTTTCCTTATTCAACGTTTAACCTATTTCAATCATGAATAATTATCATATAAAAATTGTTCAATATCGGATAAATACTCCAAAATTATGTAAATCGTAAAAACATGTCGTTCAAACACTCGACAAGTGAGTACACAATACTTTAAATACTCGATGTACTAGATTGGAATATTGTATTAGTGTACACACCCCGACATTATGTCGCCATTAAAAGTATGTAATTATCAAATTTGTATTCTTATTTAATATTTTACTTTTTATTTATTATTTTTTCTTTATTAAAAAAATGAAATAGTTCCCAGATTTTCCAAATAAGGGGTAAGGGGGAGACTTAAGCTTAAATTCCAGTCCCTAAATTATTTTAAATTTAACTAATATTATATGATGTACAATTATTCTTGCTTGAGCCTTAAACGAAGGAGGTCGAACCTCCTTCCCTTTAATTCCTGCCTTATCCCTTGACCGAGGAGGTCGAACCTACTCCTTCTTAACTCTGACCTTCAGCAGAGTTAGAAACTCTTAGATTTTGTCCAAGGCAATTAACTCAATTTAGTGAGCCTCCGAAGTATCTCTGCCTCCTCTGACAGTTCTGAATAAAGTTTAATGGAATGAATCAACAAAACTCGAACTGCAGTACTCTTACATTTTACTTCAGGTACTCATTTATGTGTGTGTGTGTGTGTGTGTGTGTGTGTGTTCATACGCACAACTCGGATGTCCTACGGCTAAGGCCGAGCTCAACTTCGAAGACCACATCACGTCAGATCGTCCAACAGTATATCCCTCATAAAAGTCGCGTGCGGGAAGTGGCCTGTACACGCGCGACATATACAGTATATATATATATATATATATATATATACTGTTTGTGTGTATATATATATATATATATACTGTGTGTGTGTGTGTGTGTGTATATATATATATAAACAAAATGCATATTATATTATTATATATCGAGTTATCAAGCCACAGAAAAGTCAAGTGCTCGCCACTTGGCGTATGAACTATGCAGTGAGAACTAAATTTTACACAAGGGCATATATAGTACCTCTTCGCATGATTTACAGTAGAAATATTACCAAAAATTGAATATTATTACATTACTCTTCAACAAAATACAAACTTATATTCTTAATTTATTAACTGATCCTCTTTGATTATATATTAAACTATATATAATAATAGTTAAATATAATTTCAGTTCATGATGTTTTTTTCGCGTGTAATTTGGTGTTCCTTTCAATCACTAAATAGTAATTGGCTACGACGAAGCCTTCACTAGGTAGCAGAAGAAAAAAGCAAAAAAGTTAATGCAAAAGTGAACGAGGTTTCGGATGCTATTATAAATAATTGCTGCTTCTACATTATTCAAAATTTACACTGGATGGGTGGGTGTGTCAATTTGTGAAATGACTGTGAGAGAAATAATAATTGTAAACAAAAATTCTGGAAATGAAAAGAGAGGAAGCTCCACATACCCTAAAATGGCAAAACATACGCTGCACTTAACGTGCATTGATTTATTTAAAAGTACAGTACGACTGAATAGTATTAATGAACTTCCAGGTATCACTGGAAAGTTGCGGCGATTGTACATTAATAAAATACTATGAAAGGTCTAGAAAATGTATTTTCAGATACTCTTTATTACCGTTTCCAATGTCAGCAGATCCTTATTTTATAACGGATATACATTATACAATATATACAATATACAGTTTCCAAAACGTTTCCTATTAATAACATAGTAATTCGAAACGCATCAGAAGGATCGAAGCTGGAGTCATGTCTCGCCTTCATTGGAGAATGAAAAGCGATATCCATTTCGATATAAACTGGTTACATTTACAAACATTTCAAACTTTCAGGTACACGAATAAAAATAAAGTGTTTTCAGCAAATCAATCAGTAAAAATTATTCCTGAAAAAGTATCTTTACTTCTCATAATATAACATAATGATTCGAACCCTTGTTTTTATTGAAAAAAAATTTAATGCATTTTCTGTGTTGTCTATAAATGTTCTTCTTTAAACAATAAAAAAAAAAAAAAGTGAGGGAGAAGAGAAGAAAAACAGTTCATATTTTAGAAAAGACTGAAATGGATTTGTGACATGTTTGTGACATGTTTGGAGACGCAGTATTTGATTTTAATAAAATTTAAGGTAAAAGTTGGAAAATAATGATAGGGCCTATTTGATAATTTATAAGGGGATTTTTTGTGACGCCATAATGACAGATGGAAAGTAAACCAAAACAATAACCTCAATATATATAATATATATATATATATATATATATATATATTTCAACTGCAAACAACATACAGTAAATTAATAATTAACCTAAAGAACGACGCTTGTATAGAAGAACATTCCCGCCAAGATGAGGAGGGAGAACGAACAAATGAAAAGCGTCGTTCTTTACGTTAATTATACTGTGTTGTTTGCAGTTGAAATGTATATATATGTGCGGCATGCGAGAGGTGCCCCCTCGGGGCATTGGTTTCTGCGCGTATGTAGGAGAATTACGACTTCTGATTGAGTGAGGTCCATGGTGTAGTGGTTATCATATCTGACCGGCAATCGGAAGATCCCGGGTTCGATTCCCAGGTGGTTACCTCATTTTTTCATTTGTTCGTTCTCCCTCCTCATCTTGCGCGGAATGTTCTTCTATACAAGCGTCGTTCTTTACGTTAATATATATATATATATATATATTATATATATATACTGTGTGTGGTATATATATATATATATATATACATACAGGGTGTCCCATAAGTCCGACATCATAGGAAAAATAATAAAAAAAGGCAAAACAAAAGCTTTTATTTACAGAACGTGCTCAATATGTATTGATTGTTCCGTAGCCCATTCACAAAATTCCATCCGCCGGTCGGGATGATCTTCGCTTAATTTCTGTAGGATCTGAAGTTTATATGGATGCCATTTGTGAGCCTGAAGAATGCGATGGATGCTACTTTTCGACACTCCTGTCTCGGCGGACAATCGCCGAAGAGACTTATTGGGACTTCTGTTAAAATGAGCCAGGATAGCAGTCGCTGTATCATCGTCAGTGGACCTCCTTGAAGGTCCACTGCGTGGTTTATCTTCTATGGATCCTGTTTCCTTAAACTTTGCAACAAATCTGCTAACACAACTCTGTGTTATTGGCTCGCGGTCTGGATGCAGTCTGTTAAATTCAGCAGCGGCCTCTCTTTGACTCCGATTTCCTATGAGTAGAATTATCTGGATTCGTTCTTCCTTGCTCACAGACATTATGGCCTGTAGAAAGAGAAAAATATGAATTATGGTTTGTAGAAATAGAAAAATATGAATTTCTCCTATGATGCCGGACTTATGAGACACCCTGTAGAGAGAGAGC
Source organism: Bathynomus jamesi (assembly GCA_023014485.1). NCBI lineage: Eukaryota > Metazoa > Arthropoda > Malacostraca > Isopoda > Cirolanidae > Bathynomus > Bathynomus jamesi. The sequence goes on from JAJOZX010002727.1 coordinate 245,136, forward strand.
GAGAGAGAAATACTTAAACATTTCTTTCTTAGTACACTATTTTAACACTTTTCCCGAGCTCATCACAAAAGGTCAACCTTGGAATAGTTTCAAGTACTCGTACAAACCCCTACATTGCCATGGAGCACCTGGAGTTTATTTTAGAGCACTTACCTATATCAGGATTCAGAACCGTCAGCAGGAACGTATTTTTCTGATAGAGGTTTTCTTGCATCTGCGTTGGAACACCACAGAAGCGCCTTTTTTTTCGCTTTCGAAACTTGAGTTTTTGATTACTGTACAAGATATACACAAGCTCCTTAGACGCTGACGAAGAACGTTTCTGCACCTGACCCCAAAATTTTATCATTAATGCTTGACACGAAACACGAGGAGAACATCGTGAGAATTCAAACCAAGTTTTAATGGCTTTTTGGTGCCTCGAGGCTTTTACCGTTGAAGTTTAAAAACAATCCGTCTTCAAGCATCTTTCAGAGAATATCTCTATCATTTAGCCCAGGGGTGGGGAAACCCTCGCCCGCGGGCGAAATTTCGCCCACGAGCTAATTTCAATTCGCCCGCTTAGGTATTTATTATTTACTAAAAATTATTTATTTACAGCCCAGCAAATAGCTTTTTAAAATACATCTTATATACAGCGTGTCCCAAAGAAATGTATACCCACTTTGTTCAAATACCAGCTATGAGGATAATAAATATATTACTTTTTATATATTTTTTAATAAAGAATTTTCTCCTGAATCTAAATATGTAATTATTTTTATTAAAAATTGAAAAACAAAAAGTTACAGATGTTTAAATTATAATTATTATTTTCGAGACTTCATGTGCGATATTTTCTAATATTTTTGCACGTATACGAGATAAGTTTTGAAGCCGACGGCACTGTGCAAAACTTACAAAAACAACGTTCTGGAAGACGTCGAACATCTTAGATAAAGTGTCATTTAACCATGGAATTTGTAAATTTTTTGAATTAACTATAATTACAACATTTATGCTTCAATATCAACACTAAACATAAGTATCTCAAAACAGTCGGTTAAAATATTAGAAAATATCGCACATGAGGTCTCGAAAATAATAATTATAATTTAAACATCTGTACCTTTTTTGTTCTTTAATTTTTAATAAAAGTAATTACATATTTAGATTCAGGAGAAAATTCTTTATTAAAAAACATATAAAAAGTAAATATTTATTATCCTCATAGCTGGTATTATCGAACAAAGTGGGTATACATTTCTTTGGGACACGCTGTATATAAGCTTAAAATTTGCCAGACGCCTGCGGAGGTGTTTATGTTATCGATTTTCGCCCTTGGTACTGAAAAGTTTCCCCACCCCTGAATTTTAGCCTCTCGTTCACCGCCTATTACAAACTCATTGAAAGGGTCGCTTATAAGCTTTCGCGCCCTACAGTTGTGCATACTTAAACTGCCTATAACCTTTTGTATAGGCATAATTCACTTGGCCTACAGTGTTTTATAGTATCGTATTAGATTCCTTGTTATACAGCCTACACCATTCATGCAAACTCTCAGCTAAACCGAATGGGCTCTCTGAAGTGTTTCCAATACCATACACCAGACTCGCATTTTTATGCAACGTTAATGTAATACCGCATGTAAGCTTATTATCGTTCATTACCTACCTTATTTTACCATCCTAATTACTGCATCTTTTACCACTGAATTAATGTACATTTCTCCTCAATGTATTTACTTTTTAACTCTCAACATTTAATAACTAATATTTGAACATTTCAGTACAAACTTTCTAATTGCTAATTACTGTAAGTAATTATTATTTTATTTTTGCTAATTAAACAAAACCCAAGAAACCTACTTATTTGTGTCGATCGAAAGATCAAATTGTGACCTGTAATCAATCTACGTATTTAATCTAAGTACATTATTATAGAACCTAATATACAGTGTGTGTGTGTGTGTGTGTGTGTGTGTGTGTGTATATATATATATATATATATATATATATATATATATATATATTCGGTGAATTATGATGGCACAAGTAAAACCAAAGTAAAGAAAGGGTCCATTTTTCAGTCTTTTTAACTAATGGTGAAAACAGGAGTCCAATAAAAGATTTTTCGTTCCAGTGTGTCTTAATTTCATTAATAAGACTTTTCCCGTCTTTGAATCTTGACGGAGAAGTCTTGTAATTAACAACAGACTCTTTTTGTTTTTCTTTTTTACTTTACCTTAATGTCAAGTTTTCGCAAGGAAAAAAACTCTACTGGGGATTTTAATTATATTTCTTGTATTATTATCAGACACTGAGTAAAAGGACTTTTGTTTTATTTTTTTAACATCAAACAAACTAGTTTGTCAATATATATATATATATACAGTATATATATATATATATATATATATATATATATATATATTATATATCATAGACAGATCTAGAGTGGGGGTCGACGACGTCTGGACCCCCCTCAATTTCTTGCAAGTGTCCTATTTGAATGATGTGTATGCCTCTGAAAACAAATTTTGTTTTTGTAAATAGTAGATCATGGTTATTTCATTTTATTCAAATTCTATTTTGAGTCTTTATCCTTATACATTGTATTTCCAAATTTGTAGTTGTAATGGTTTTCATAGGTGCCCTTAGTACTGGTGCAGCCATATCACTATTTTTATCTTCATCTTATCCTGATAGTTCTTTTAAATGGCAAGAAATTTGTAATTGTTTGAAAAATTTTCTGTGATAACTGTTGTACCCAAATTAGATTTTTATTTTGTATCATATTTGAATGAGACTCATCTAATAAAACAATACAATTGATTTTACACTCGCTCATTGGTGGTCCGTTTTAAGAAAAAAATTTTAGTACTGTGCCCTTTTTATATTAGGGGGGGTGCCCTTTTTTCTTTGAACCCCCCTTTACAGAAATGTTTAGATCCGTCCTTGTATACATATATGAAATTAGGAAAGAAATAGAATTTCTCTTCTCAGGGATTATGTTATGTACAGAATACGTGTCAAGTGTAGGAAAAAATTGAAAGTTCAAAGATAATTTTTTTGTTTTTAGGAATAAATTCTAAGACAAATTACTAAAATAATATAATAACGTCTCAGAAACTTACTTCTGATGGGAACAATTCCAAATTATATAGATTGGCAAAATCATCGATCGATATGATCCTGTATTAAGTTAGGTCAGGTCAGGTTAAGTTAGATTATGTTCGGTGATGTGATGTTAAAAAAATTTAGATAATTTCCACCTGTCCATAACTTGAGGGTTCACCACCATTTCCTAATTATGATCATATCACTTTTGAAGATTCTTGACATGTTCTCAAACCAAGATGAAGTGACCCAAATTCTTGACAAGGAATGGAGAGGGAAGTTCACCATTAAACAGATATGGTTTCGCTCTTGTTTTTGACACCAGGAGAAAATTATAGAAAATCGTGTGGATGTCAAAGATTTTTTTTTTTTTTTACATTTTTTGTCGACGTAATAAAAATAATTTTCCAAAATTAAATGATAACTTTCTTTTTACAAGATGACGAAATATGTCCACTTTTATAAACACCTGACCTAACTGACACACTTATTAAACTTCTTTGTCATGAACCTTATGTTGTTTCGTGCGTTGGTCTCTCTTCACACGGAGGTCAAGCTGGTGGCCCCGCCTCTAGGTCTGGCCTGGTGGAGGAGCGAGTTGCTTTCTTGCGCTCTCCACCCTACATAGCTAGGCACGCCCGGCTCATCTAGTACTCTCCTGAGCCAGGCATCCAGTCTTTTCTTGAAGACCTCAACTTTGACCCCCGTTACGTTTCTGAGGTCCTTAGGAAGCTGGTTGAAAAGTCTTGGCCCCCTGACAACCAAGCTATTTTCCTTCAGGGTTGAGGAGGTCCTTTGTCGGGCCTTTAATTTGGCAACACTACACATTCTGCCTTTCCTATTTTTCAGTGTTGTTTGAATGGTAATTGGGTTTAGTTTTAGGTTTGGTACCAGTTTTTCGATCATTTTCCATATGTAGATTATGATGTACCTCTCTCTTCTTCTTTCCAGTGAGTACAGATTTAGTTTACGTAGTCTTTCCCAGTAGTTGAGTTCTTTGCAGCACATCAATCTTGGCTGTGAAATGCCTTTGCGTTTCTTCTAGTTTATTAGTTTCTTCCTTTTTATATGGGGACATCAAAACAGAGCAGTATTCAAGTTTTGATATAATCAGTGTTTTTAGCAGGGGAATCATTACTGTCCTGTCCCTTCTCTTGAAAGTTCTTAGTACCTGTCCGGCGACTCTTTTTGCTTTATTTATCGCTATCTGATTTTTTGTTTCGAATTTCGCATCATCTGTCATTATTATCCCGAGATCAATCGCTTTCGTGCTTCTCTGAATTTCCTGTCTATCTGGAGCATAATATGCAGTCTGTTTAAGTTCTTCTTTTCTACCATACCTTTGGTTAGCTTCCGCCCGAATTGTTAATTCTGACGAAGGTCAAGCTTTTCACTCCACCTTAGACCTACAGTTTAACGTGGAATCCGAACCACGCCCCATCAGCAGCCCAGCGTCTTAACCATTAGGCCACCTAGGGTACCCATTTATCTACCAACCACTTTCTTTATTGTGTGGAAGGATGAACAGCTGGGTTTTGCTGCGCGCCGGCTGCCGTCGGGTCTCGAACCCGGGGCCGATGGATTCGTAGTCAGCGACGCTAACCACTACACCTCGGCGTTGAATGACATGTTGTTGTCTTCTGACCATTTGTATATTTTGTTCGTGTCTCTCTGCAAGGCCTCCACGTCATGTACATCGCTGATTTTTCTGCTGATCTTTGTATCGTCTGCAAAGGATGTTACTATACTGTTGCTCTTTACTCCGCTGTCTATGTCTGTTAACATGATTATGTACAGGAGTGAGGCCAGTACTGTCCCTTGTGGTACTGAGCTGCGTACTTCCGATTCTGATGATGATATACCTTGAATTTTGACGACCTGCAGACGATCTCTAAGGAAGTTGTAGATCCATTTTCCCACTTTGCCTGTTATTCCCATATATTTAATTTTATGTGCTATTATACCATGGTCACATTTATCGAAAGCTTTAGCAAAATCTGTGTATATAACATCGTAGTTGTCATTGCCTTCCAATGCATCTAGGATATTGTTGTAGTGTTCTATTAGTTGTGATAGGCATGATCTACCTGATCGGAATCCATGCTGATTTTCGTTGAATCTTTCCCGTGTCTCCAGGAAATCATAAATTTTCTCTCTAACTATTCTTTCAAATACTTTGGTGAGGTGGGACGTCAATGACACTGGTCTATAGTTCTTTGCTTGAGATCTGTCCCCTCCTTTATATATAGGGACAATGTTTGCTCTTTTCAAGATGCTCGGTATTTCCCCAGTGTCTAGGGATCTTCTCCATATCCAGTATAAAGGTGTAACTATTTCATTTTTACAGTTTTTAATCAATAATGCTTTCCAATTGTCAGGACCTGTAGCTGAATGTGGTTTCATTTGTCCTATAGCTCTCGCTACATCTTCTGGTGTAAAATCAAAGTCTGTTATGTACTCTCCTTGCAATTCCTCTTCAAAGAATGCATTTATGTCAGGTATCGCTTTGTCACTTTTTGGGGTACTGAAAACTGATTCATATTGAGCTCTCAATGTATCAGATAGCTATAAATAAGCTATAAATAGCTATAAATAAGCAAAAAGCGTCGCGGGACAGGAACTAAGAACATTCAAAAGGAGGGACAGGACAGTAATGATTCCCCTGCTAAAAACACTGATTATAACAAAACTTGAATACGGCTCAGTCTAATAAACCAGAAGAAACTCAGAGACATTTCACAGCAAAGATTGATGGTTGCAAAGCGCTCAACTACTGGGAAAGACTACGTAAACTAAATCTGTACTCCCTGGAAAAAAGAAGAGAGAGGTACACCATAATCTACATATGGAAAATGATCGAAAAACTGGTACCAAACCTCAAACTAAACCTAATTACCATTCAAACAACACTGGAAAATAGGAAAGGCAGGATGTGTAGTGTTCCCAAATTAAAGGCCCGAGAAGGGACCTCTTCAATACTGAAGGAAAATAGCTTGGTTGTCAGGGGGCCAAGACTTTTTAACCAGCTTCCAAATGACCTCAGAAACGTTACAGGGGTCAACGTTGAAGTCTTTAAGAGAAGACTAGATGCCTGGCTCAGGACGGCACCAGATGAGCCGGGTGTACCTGGCTATGTAGGGTGGAGAGCGCAAGAAAGCAACTCGCTCCTCCACCAAGCCAGACCTAGAGGCGGGACCACCAGCTTGACCTTCGTGTGAAGAGAGACCATCACACGGAACAGCAACGAGGTTAACGAGGTGTATGTAGATATTAAATATATGCGCCTCGGTGGTGTAGTGGTTAGCGTCGCTGACTACGAATCCATCGGCCCAGGGTTCGAGACCCAACGGCAGCCGCGCGCAGCAAAACCCAGCTGTTCATCCTTCCCTACAATAAAGAAAAGTGGTTGGTAGATAAATGGGTACCCTAGGTGGCCTAGTGGTTAAGACGCTGGGCTGCTGATGGGGCGTGGTTCGGATTCCACGTTAAACTGTAGGTTAAGGTGGAGTGAAAAGCTTGACCTTCGTCAGAATGAACAATTCGGGCGGAAGCTAACAAAAGGTACCAAACCAAAGGTATATTAATGTATGTATTAAATGAGGTAACATACTGCAAATGTGTGTTTTTAGTGCCATATATGCCAAAAACATTCCCCTAAAATGCTTAAAACCAGGGAGTTTCTGGAGGCTCCTCCCTGAGCCTCGTCATGGGCACTGCCCCTGAACCCTGCTGGACACCTAGGCGCCCCCCAGACCTCCGTCCAGCAAACTGGTCACTTTCAGGTTCTGGATCCGCCTGTGGACATGACATATGGATAACAGACAAATATTGCGGAAAACTAAGGGGGCCAAGACTTTTTAACCAGCTTCCAAAGGACCTCAGAAAAGATATATATATATATATATATATATATATATATATATATATATATATATATATATAGGAGGGGTGACAAGCTTGACCTTCGCGAAATGAGAAATCATCGCGCGGAACCTTTGTAAGGTTGTAAGGTATAATATATATATATATATATATATTTGAAAATTATTTCACGAAAGTAACAAGTGAAAAGTATTTATGATGAATAAAACCACGAAGGAAAGGAAACACAGAATGGTGCTCAAGCGCTTTCGTCTTATGAAACCCTGAGGATGTCATTAGACGAAAGCGCTTGAGTACCATTCTGTGTTTCCTTTCCTTCGTGGTTTTATTCATCATATATATATATATATAATAAAATCAGCGACGTGCACTCAGGGTAGGCAAGGTAGGCAGTGCCTGCCCTAGCATAAAATCTAAAAATATAAAAAAGTAACTTTTTTCGTTATTTAAACTTCATTCTTTCAGTTCCTTAATGCTTTCTCTTAAAATACATACAAATTTCATGCTAATTCTGTATGTAGCATTATGTGTAATGCTGAAGCAGGCACATATTGCTATGCTTTTTATCCTGCATATAAATTAGAATAGCTAAATTCTTCGTAGCGCGTGCCGTCAATCCAAGCTTTTTCCTTTAAAACAATAGGAAATATAGGCAATTTTTAACCTGCCTACGAAGCAACCCATGGGGCGGGCGTATGATGTAGCAACGTGGCAACGCAACTGCAGTTTTCCAAGATATGAACAGCAATCTTTTATCTTGGGATGCGGATACTTTGATAAAGAGTAATGGGTTTTATAATTGGCTGACAAAAGACTCAACATACTTTCTACTAATAACCTATGAAGAAATTTTCAATAAAACTGAGCTACTCTTTAATATCTTGCAAACTAAACTAATAGATATTCTATATTGCATTGAAAGAATCAATGACACAATAGAATCATTAGAAGATATGCGTAAAAATTTTGGTGTTTTTTATGAGAAGTTTGAAGAGAATTGTATAGAAAATAACCTTGCTGAATCCAATTGTCGCATAAAACATCCAATTAACAAAGAGAGAGAATTTTTTTGTCTTATATTGAATAATATAATTAAACAAATGGAAGCTAGATATAATGACTTCAAAAAATTACGGTTTATTACTTTAGTTGATAGTAAGAAGTTTGCCGAAATGGCTAGTCAAGTTGATAGGGAAGCGCAAGAAAGTTTAGAAAAGAATTATGCTAACTTCTTTAATTTCGTAAAACTAAAAGATGATTTAGCTGGAATCTATAATGCACCAATGTTACGAGACAAATCTGTTAAAGATTTGCTCGTCTTCATTTTTAAAAATGAACTGGAACAAACATTTCCCGAAGCAGTGAAACTGCCGCAATTGGTCCTTACAATTCCAGCTACAACCGTTTCAGTTGAGCGAATATTTTCAACTTTAAAAAGAATTAAAACATGCACTAGGAATCAAATGACACATGAAAGGCTTTCATCGCTCGCTTTAATCTCTATAGAAAAAGAAAGGTTCATGAAACTGGAACAAAGTACTACACACAACTTTTATGACATGGTTACAGAAATAGTTCTTCAGAAGGAGAGACGAATGGAATTTATCTACAAATAATGTAAGTAAATACTTATATAACTAAAATTTTATTTTGAACTTTTAATATTTTTATTAATTACCGGGATATTAGTTGGTATAAAATAGCTATGAAATTCTGACCAGTTTTATTAAGTTGAGTAACAATGCGATGCATGCCTAATTTCTATATTTCGATGGTAATTATTGTTAATACAGTTTTCAGACCCTTTCTTGGCAATTGATTTTATTAGTGCCTACTGCCTACCCTCAGTTATTACGCACCGCACGTCCCTGATTAATTTATTATACGTATATATATATATATATATATATATATATATATTATATATATATATAATGCTATACACAAATGACACCAAGAAAAGAAAAAAGCATCGTACTCGTGGCAGTTAAAGTATAGTCCCATTTCACAAAATGGCCTTTAAATTAGCATTGCCGTAACTGTTTGTGTAATTGTTTTGATTTCACAAATTATTTTCACCAAAAATTTTCATATTCCAGTTTATTACGTAGCAGTAATAAACTTAAATATAAACTTAACTATATATATATAACATTCACTGAATGCTTTCCACTCCTATCAAAGCGAATCAAGGTTAGTTTGGCACCAGTTAAAATCTAAAATCACCGTAATTTAAATTAGAAATTAATTCAATAAGTCAAATTCAACATCACTCTGTTTTCACCTGAAATCAATGTTTTGATTTTTTTTATGCAAGAAGGAGAGGTTAAGGGCAAACGCCCGCAATAACGCCCCCACCCACCCACCCCCACCTCCCAAAGAAGGAGAAGAGAGCCGAAATCAAGATCCAGAGTTTTCGAGACTCCTGGACAATCTGCGTTTGAAAGATTGGAGGTAATAGATTCAGGGAATGATGGATTGAGAAAGGTTGTTCTGGAGTTGACCAGATGAGCAGATGAAAGACTGAAAATACTAATTCACCCTCGCGTTAGAGAGTCGGACGGAAAAAGAATTAGAATGTGCAGAAAGTCTGGTACTCTCCTTAAAGGAGGAGGCATGCAGTTAGAGAGTTCAGAAAAGCAGTATCCATTATAATAGTAATAATTGCGGCGAAGAGAATAGAGAGGGATTGAAGATAGTCAGTAAGAGGTGAGGAACTGATAAGACGGAAAGACTGATTCTAGCCGTTCAAGTAGAGCTGTGTGGATTGAGTCACCCCACACATAATCCATACAGAGGCGGACAAGACTCCTGTACAGAGATAGAAAATGAGTAGGATTGAAGAAACTGCAGAGCCGGCACAGCACATCTAACCTCTTAGAAGCTGTTTTAGAAAGAGAATGTATGTGATCTTTCCAGGAAAGATCACGAGAAAAGGAAACACCAAGAATGTTAAGAGAAGAGAAAGGAGCAAGGTTTTCTCTGCCCCAATCAGAGTTATTACAAAGATCAGAGGTCAGGTATGGCAGTGGCGTAACTAGGCATACGAATTATACGCACGTGCGTATAGTTTTTTAAAAATTTTCGCGACCGGTTACCGGTTAACATGTTTTCATTTACAGTATGTTAATGTTATTGTATTGAGAATCACTGCGTCTCGATTCTACCACTGTATACGAACATACATACGTGTTTATACGCACAACATTAGTCAGCAAAACATTCTCACAATAACGGTTGGTGTGTGCCTTGTCCCAAAGAAAACCTGTGTCACTAGTTGTTATTACAGCATTAATAGTAGTACTTGAGAATTGATTTATTGTACTGTTTATCAATTCACAGCTGCGTATTAATAGCAATATGTGAGAATGTGAAATATTGCAATTAACTTTGATCTGCATATTGCTTTTTATCTAACTAATAACTGCACAATACCTAAAACTGGACTCTAGTCATCTTTTAATAATTATTTCAGAATTATTATTAAAATTTCAAATTAAGTTTAGTATTCTGTTTTATTCATTTGTGTATTTATTTGTTTGTTTGTTTATTTATTTACTTTATTATTTATTTATCTGTTTATAAATAAATACGGTTTCTTGTGATATTTGATGTATTTTCGATTTTCACGACCTCGTGCGTATAGTTTTTGAATGTCTGGCTACGCCCATGTATATAAATCAGCCAGAAAGGAAATTAGAGAGGAAGGCACAGATAGAAGGATAGTGTTATTTTATTTATTTGTCGGGTTCGAAATCCCAGCTGAGCCGTGAACGGCCAAATTCTAAAGGGCAAGTTCTACCTAAAGCCCAAGTTAAGCTAAATTAAAACTTACGGATTTGAGATCCTATTAGGTCCTACCTCAGGGTAACCTCAAGGTTGCTGACTCGATGCGGGCCTACCTTAGACCTTAAATTACATGAACTTAAAAGGTAAACAAAAGGATACTATTTGTGGTCTTCTTTATGAACCTTGCAACAACAACGCAACCTGGACTATTGCACGATGCAACAATCATGTATCTAAACAACCAAACTGAATTGCAAGAGAGCTCTCTATCAAACCACACCTTTACGTACGACCTTCCACAAACGAGTAGAAAGGACGCGCAGCGTCCCAAAATGATGCCAACAATGTGACCAAACAACGATGCCACAAGAGCTCAAAAATGCTAGTTCTAAATTAATTTAATTTTTCACTAACCTTACAATTATGAGATGGATATATATACACACCTTAACTTAATATATATACAAGCAATGCTGCATCAATCAGCTTAGTCATCGTATCGCCTTGGGACAACAATGGTTCTTCCTCTTCTAGATTTTCTAACACTCCCCACCGAAGAGGCATTGTTGTCATTACCTTCTGCAAGGTTAGCCAAGCCTTCTTCATGAGGCTGTAACTCAAATGTTTCATCTTGACTATCTGTGTTTTTGCTGATTTCTAAAGCATAGAGTTTTTGTATAGGTCTCTTTAACTTTCCTCCTGAAGTCTTTACCAGTGCAGACCTAACTAAATTGTCTTTGCCAACAAACAACTCTTCAATTATGCCAAGCTTCCAGCATTGCCTTGGTCTTTCATCCCCAATCATTACCACTTCTCCCACCTTGATACAATTTGCATTGGAGCCCTTTACCTTGCCTGATGGGTAATAATTGAGTTCTGGCAAGTATTCCATCTGCCACCTCTTCCATAACTGATCTTGTAGCTCTTCAAGGTACCTGAACCGTCTGGTTAACTCTCCTTGAGTGCTCTGGATGGGCTGCAAGTCTTCTGGCACACTGGGGTTTGATGTTAATCGTTTACCACAAAGAAAATGATTTGGTGTCAATGGCTCTGCATCCTGCCTACTGTTGTAAACAAAAGTGATAGGCCTACTGTTCACCATTGCTTCTACTTCACATAAAACAGTAGAGAATTCTTCTTTGCTCAAATGAGCATTAGCTAAAAGTTTCTTTAATGGACACTTTACACTTCTCACTAGCCTTTCCCAAAATCCTCCCCACCATGGTGCTCTCTCAACAATAAACTCCCACTGTACCCCTTGGTGTGAAAAGTAGGATTGGAATCCTTCCTCTTTTAGCAAGGACCAAATTTCTTGGAGTTCCTTTGCAGCCTTTTTGAAGGTTTTTGCATTATCCGATATGATTTTATTTGGGAAACCCCATCTGTTCACAAACCTTTTAAAGGCCAAAAGAAATACATCACTACTTAAGTTGCTTACCAACTCCAAATGGATTGCTCTGGTGGTAGCACAGGTGAAAAGACATATATAACCTTTGTTAGACTCCCCTCGCTCATACACATAGACTGGCCCTGCAAAGTCTACTCCCACTACATCAAATGGGGCAGTATAGACACACCGTTCTCTTGGAATTGGAGCCACCTTTTCATAATAAGGCTTTGCACTCCAACGCTTGCAAACCACACATTTATGCAAGACCTTTTTCACTACTTGTCTAATTTTGAGAATCCAAAATTGTTGTCTAATTTCTATTATCACTTCTCTAACTCCAGCATGTAACAGCTTATGATGAGTATCCAGGATCAAAAGGTCCACAAAGTGCCCCCAGAAGGTAGCAAAATTGGATGTCTTTTCTCCTCTGGAAGCCCAGAAAACTGTAGTCTACCTCCTACTCTCAATAAATCCTGATCCAAAAACACATCCAAACCCTTGAGCGCAGAATGTGTTGGTAGAACCTGTAATGGATGGCTGGTGAGCAATTCTCTCTCTTCACCAAATTTTTTCTTCTGCATATATACCACCCAGTATTTCCTGGCTTGCTGAATCTCATTACTGTTCAGAATTCCTTCCCTTCTTGTTTCTCCCTTAATGTTGTTGGTAAATCTATATATCCATGCTGTCACTCTTAACAATCTTTTCAGACTGCTAATGTCCTCAAGCCTCAATATGGGGTCCTGCTGCATAACTTGACAACTGTTCACAGCGCATTTTCTCACCTCACTCACCCATGCTTCTTCAGCCTGGCATTCTCCTACAATAGGCTGATTAGAAGGCCAGTTTTCACTTCCAAGTTTTAGCCACTCTGGCCCATTCCACCACAAACTTGATTGTGAAAGATCTTTCACCGAAATTCCTCGTGTTGGTAAATCAGCGGGGTTTTGGATGCCTGGACAATGCTTCCATTGCTTGGGATCTGTGTGAGCTTGAATTTCCTCCACCCTATTGGCAACAAATGGTTTCCATTTCCTTGCCTGACTTCTTAACCAGTGCCAAACTATAGTGGAGTCTGTCCAATAATAGCTTGGAATTTCATAGAGGGCCAAAGACTTTCGCACTGTAATTGCAAGCCGACTAGCAATAACAGCACCCATCAATTCCAACCTTGGAACAGAAAGCCTTTTCAAAGGTGCTACTCTACTCTTTGCAGCAACCAACCTGCAACTTACTTCCTCTTGCAATGCGCCTCTTATATAAATACAAGTCGCATAGGCTTCCTCACTTGCATCACAAAAGATGTGCAGCTCCAAATTGTCTGGACTATTGTTCAACTCTCCAAAGTACCATCTTGGGATTTCAATGTCTCCAAGATGTGCCAATTCTTTGAACCAATATTTCCACCTTACCACCATATGATCAGGTAACTCTTGGTCCCAACCAAGTCCAATTTCCCAGAGGCTCTGAAACCAAATTTTTGACTTTATCACAAATGGAGCCAGGAATCCAAGAGGATCAAAGACCTTCGAAGCCAAACTAAGAGCTGTACGTTTTGTCCACCTTGTCTCATTCTCGGCCAGCTCTACTAAAGATTTCCCATTGAAGGTAAACAAATCATCATCTTGCTGCCAAACGATGCCTAGCACCTTTGCGTCTATTGCCCACAACTCCTTAATACCAGAATCCTCAATACTTTCTGCTGCATCAGGTACTACAGAGGAATGACTCATAAACTCTTGTAATTGCGAATGATTGGTCTGCCATTTTCTGAGCTCCATGCCAGCCTCCCTCATTATAGCTCTAGCCTCCATGAATATCTGTTTAGCCATTTCTGTATTATCCACGGAACATAGCAAATCATCAACATAAAAATTTTTCCTTATGTGTTCAATAGTGTTAGGATAGACTTCAGAATATTTCTTAAAATGGTACTGCATAGTAGCTGCCAACAGAAATGGACTAGAGCTGAGGCCAAACAACACTGACTTCATTCTATATGCTTGAACCTTAGGTTCATTTTCCAACAAGTCTTTCGTATCCACCCACAGATACCTTACTGCATCTCTGTCCTCTGGTTTTAACTTTATCCGCAAAAAAGCTTGCTTCACATCTGCAGTCAATGCTACTCTACCAAACCTGAATCTCAGTAACAAGGAAAATAAATCTGCATTTAAATTTGGCCCAGCATCCAAACAGTCATTCAAGGACACACCACCTTTGTCCTTGGCTGAGCCATCAAAAACTACCCTCAGTTTGGTGGTAGTTTTGTCTCGCCGTACCACTGCATGGTGTGGCAGATAATGTGCCTCCTGGCTCACCAGCTCACCTTGCACCCTTTCAGCATAGCCCTCCCTTACATAACTTAGGATGGCCTCATCGTATTCAATTAACAACTCCTCATTTTTTCTTAGCCTGTACAATGAAGTCTCCAACCTCCGATTAGCTAGCTGAAGGTTTGAACCGGGTTTGCAAGAATCCTTCCATGGTAGGCCAACTTCATAGCAACCATCTCTAAACCCAATCCCTTTTTCAAAGTGCTCTAAAACATCATTGTTCACTGTACTTGCCTGGTTGTCCTTTATACCAATAGATTCAAGTTCCCAAAATGCTTTCAAATGCCTTTCCAGACCATGGCTGTTCTCCTCAATCTTAACAAAGAGAGCCTTAACTTCCATTTCATTGCAATAACTACCATGTAGCATCCAGCCTAGCTTACTTTCAATAGCTACTGGGCCTTGAGATGTACGGACAATATTACCAGTGATGAAGTCCCAATAATAGTCAGCTCCAATCAAAAGACTAATATCTTCTGTTCCCTCAAACTTATTATTGCCCAAATTAATTCCTTTAACTTGCAATTCTTGGACACATGCCATATCTAAACAAGTAGTGACTGGAGCACAAAGTTCCTCAATCTCTACAGCTTGGACCTTGATAGTGGGACTTTGCGGTAACAACCCTTTAACCAGAACTTCTACCTTCTTAAATTTGGTTCGGTTTTGAACGGAACCCCCAAACCCAGAAATTCTTAAATTTTCCCTCTTAAGTTCTTTAAACTTCAATTTTCTGGAAATTCTGGTCTTAATAAAACTACACTGGCTACCACTATCAAACAACACTCTTACAGTAGCTTCTCCCTCATTCCCAATTAATAAGGCTGCAGTTGTTTGCAATAATCCCCCTTTACTTTTACTCCCTTGCATAGCAGTGGCATGTGCCACTGATGTCTCTACTTCTGGGGTAGGCCTACTAAGAGTGTTTTCACACAATAATGGCTGATGCCTACCATGACATTTTTTGCACAAAATTTTAAACTTACAAAACCTTGCTCTATGACCTTTCAAAAAACATTTAAAACATGCTGTGGACTTAGTTACCCTGTCCTTTCTCTCCTCAAAGGGTAAGGCCTCAGCCACTTCACATTTATATGACTTGTGGTTGCCTTCGCAAAATATACATTCCTTGATTCCCTTTAATTTATTCTCAGAGGAGGCATGTAGAGCTGACACTGTACCTGGGCTATTCCTTTTTGTGGAAACTTTGGTGCTGTGCCTGCCTTTGTCCTCTTGTTTACCATCCCACTGTGCAAACTCAACTCCCTCTCGTCTTGCTAATTCTGTGCCTAAAAGACTTAACATCTGCTGAAGGGGGATGTACACATGTTCTGCAGAGTGTCCCCTACTTAATTCAAGCAAAATTGAGCTAGGCAATTTAGACTCCAGTGTAGGAACCAACATTATACCATACTTTTCCATTCCTACACCCAAGTTGTCCAGAGACCTAGTTCTAATTTCAAATTCATCATATAACTGCCGTAACTCCTTGACACTATTAGGATTATTAACAGGAGGTATAGTTAAAAGTGCACGGAGGTGGCTTTTAATTAAGATCTCTGGCTTACCAAACCGTTTCTTTAATATATCCCAAGCCACATTATAATTAGCCTCTGTTAATGCTAATCCTGCTATAGTCTTTGCTGCCTCCCCTTCCAAGAGGGACCGCAAATAATTAAACTTCTCCACGGCACTTAACACTTGACTAGAATGAACTGCTGATTGAAAACTGTCTGCCCATCCTTGCCATTCCTGAATACTCCCAGAAAATGTTTTGAGTACAAGCCTCGGTAATTGAACTACAGATCTGTTAACCTTAACTTCACAAGCATCATTTGTTGAGTGTTGTGTTTCATTATTAGACCTGGTCTCTAACTGTACTGAGCTGCTAAACTCTTTTGCTCGGAGGCCTACGTTAGTCATATCATCAATAATCTCTTCAAAGTAAATTATGTTATTTTCTATTTCATCCTCTTCTATAAGAGCCTCAATTTTAACATTTACCTCACTTAGAGCAACCTTTTTAGTTTCTAATATGGCAAGCTTCGCAGTCACTAAGCGTAAATCCTCTTGCTCTATGGCAGAATCTATAGTGGCAATGACCTTTGTAATTAGACCTTTGTAGGCACTTCTCCTTTTTATAAATTTGTTCAATTCAGATGCACTCATCTTCAATGTAAACAACCCTTGGGCTCAATACCAAATGAGCTGAATTGGCAGAAATACTTAACCAAACTGATCAAACGCAAATTTTACTTTCAAATAAACTGAATTGCTGAGTGGGGTACTAACCAAACACCAGTATGGAATACCAAATTTTCCACCCCAGGACCTTAATTCAATAATGACCCAAAATTAACCAAACCAGAAAAAATATAGGCCAAAAAACGACCGACGACTGGCCAAGTTTCGCAATTGGGCGACCAAACTTTACCCTGGGACCTTAATTCAATAATAACCCAAATTAACCAAACCGGAAAAAAGTAGGCCAAAAAACGACAGACGACTGGCCAAGTTTCGCAATTGGGCGACCAACTTTACCCTGGGACCTTAATTCAATAATAACCCAAAATTAACCAAACCGGAAAAAAAGTAGGCCAAAAAACGACAGACGACTGGCCAAGTTTCGCAATTGGGCGACCAAACTTTTTACCCTGGGACCTTAACTCAATAATACTCAACCCGTCTAGGCCTAACTTGGGATACAATTTGCACAATCAGAACTTTGCCGAAAAATGGTCACTGACTCAGTCTTGGGGTAGAAATCCGGTTCTGAAGGACCATGTTATTTTATTTATTTGTCGGGTTCGAAATCCCAGCTGAGCCGTGAACGGCCAAATTCTAAAGGGCAAGTTCTACCTAAAGCCCAAGTTAAGCTAAATTAAAACTTACGGATTTGAGATCCTATTAGGTCCTACCTCAGGGTAACCTCAGGGTTGCTGACTCGATGCGGGCCTACCTTAGACCTTAAATTACATGAACTTAAAAGGTAAACAAAAGGGTACTATTTGTGGTCTTCTTTATGAACCTTGCAACAACAACGCAACCTGGACTATTGCACGATGCAACAATCATGTATCTAAACAACCAAACTGAATTGCAAGAGAGCTCTCTATCAAACCACACCTTTACGTACGACCTTCCACAAACGAGTAGAAAGGACGCGCAGCGTCCCAAAATGATGCCAACAATGTGACCAAACAACGATGCCACAAGAGCTCAAAAATGCTAGTTCTAAATTAATTTAATTTTTCACTAACCTTACAATTATGAGATGGATATATATACACACCTTAACTTAATATATATACAAGCAATGCTGCATCAATCAGCTTAGTCATCGTATCGCCTTGGGACAACAATGGTTCTTCCTCTTCTAGATTTTCTAACAGATAGAAACCGAAGGAGGGCAGTTTAGAAATTAGGGATTTATACCAAACTCTACCAAAAGCTTTTGATATATCTAGCGCAATACAGAAGGTTTCACCGAAATCCCGAAAGGAGGATGACCAAGAGTCAGAGATATGCATAATGCAAGAAGTATCTTCCTATTAAGAATAGATTAAAAAGCTTCAGAAGGGCAAAATATCAGAACAATTGGACGATATTTGGAGGGCGATCACCCTGAATGAGAGCGAACTTCCAACAGGAAGGAAGAGTACCAGTTGAAAGACAAAGACGAAAGAGTTTGCCTTACAAAGGGTTTGTCAGCACAGACGCACTGTTCTTGAGAACAGCAGAAAGGATCCTATCAGGACCGTTCGCTTTTCCAAGAGTTGAGCCCAGAGAGGGCAGAAAAAACATCTTTGGAAGAGATTCTAATTTCAGACATAATTAAGTCAGAGGGGAGGAGATAGAGGAACAGCAACGGAATCGTCCAAGGTTGAGTTAGAAGAGAAAGCTTGCGCGAAGAGTTCAGCTTTATCAGAAAAAAAGAGAAGGCAACTGAGCCGTCAAAATTGAAAAGAGGGAAAGAAGAAAATTTGTTGGAGAAGTTTCTGGCTAGATGCCAGAAAGCGAGAGAAGAATTAGAATTGGATAGGTTTTCACATATATGTCTGATGAAGGACTTTTTGACGAGTCGAAGAACAGATTTTGCACGATTCCGGGCAGAAATAAAGACAGGAGTTGAATGGCGACGGTACCTTCTGAAAGACTCCTCTCTGTTGTGAATAGCATTAGTTCAGGCAAAGTTAAACCAAAGTTTTTTGCATTAGTAGTAGGAAAAGAATATGAAATGTACGCCTTCATCTCCGAGAGAATCGCTTTTAGAAAAAAGGTATATGAGGAAATTATTGGGGTGTGGATTGTAGGTTTGGGTATGCAGGTTCTTGAGATCTACGCTGAACTGGCTGGGCTCTGCTGGCCTTTATTCAGCTCCTAAGATATTTATGTGTTTAAAGCTTAAAAAATAAAAAATTAACAATTACTTAAATAAAAATTCAGTAAATTACTCACGTTATAAAGACCAAGAGCAAAAATTCGGCGCGCCAACACAAATGCAACACCGCTTAAAAAATATTCACTTTATTTACTTAATTTTATTTTTCGCGCCAAAAATAGTGTCCTAGAGTGCTGATTGGTTATACTAGAAATCTCAGAAATGCGTTTGGCAACATAGCGATTTTTAACATATTTATTTAATTAATTTTCAACAAATAAAATAAATATAATAAATTTATTTAAATAAAAATTTATTTAAACGGACATAATTTATCAACGAATAAACTAAAGTTAATAATCCTAAACAATTTAAATATCAATTATTTTACTAGTATAAAAAAAAGTGTAAAATTTTTAATGTCGTTTTGTCGCCAACGTACGTTGCCGTGTTGGTACTTTTTTTTTACCCCTGTGGACACCCCTGAAGTCTTATATAGTAATACGTCGAACAAATTTAGGGCCCCCAACGGAAAGGGCACACCGGCCACGGGCCGGTGGGCCACCGAGGCCAGTCCGCGCCTGGCTGTGAGTGGTTTGAGGGGAGAAATAGGGGCATGAATGATGAGAACAAGAATAATGAAAGGAAAGCTCAACTATGTAAAACGTATCTTGAAAAATGGCACAGGCAGGTTGTAGGTGAAATATTTAGAAAAGTAAAAGAAGAAACAAGAGGGAAGTGAATGAAGGAGGTTGAGGGATATATGAGTGACTTGAGAGTAAATATAAAATACCTAAAAGATTGCAAAAAAAAGGAACTGGCGAACAAACTACGTACCTGGGATGAGGACCACTGGAAGAAAGATATGAATGGAAAGGAAAGTTTAAAAACATATAGGAAATGGAAAAGAAACATTGGAGACACGGAGGATATATATGATAACACCCCAGCCTCAACTGTATTGTACAGATGTAGGGCAAATAATTTAGAACTTAATGACAGAAATAGATTTATAGGAGGGGACACCAAATGCCCCATGTGTGCATCGAAAACGAAGACCTGGAGCATTTCTTGTTGGACTGTAGTGCCTACAGGGAGGAGAGAGTAAAAGCCATCAAATTACAACAGCCGTTCATGGCAGACAACGAGGAGATCATTGGTGGGTTTATCTTTAGGAAGGAAAATATAGACCACAAAAAACATATAATATATAAATTTTGGAAAATACGATATCAAATGGTTAAAGCACAACACAGAGGATGAAGACATCAGGAGGTGCCGTTGAAAAGGCTAGACCTCCGACATTTCATCACATTACATCACCAACTAAATAAACCATACTGTAAGTAGGCTAAGTTTATCAATGGATTGTCTACAACATTTTAATTAGGCCTTGCTTGTTGATTTTATTAGTTTTACAATTAAGGTCTTCTTAAAAATAATCTTTTGACGTGAAGGGTAGATATAATCAAATTTGGGTAATGTCCTCTAATTAAAATCCCAAATCTCGATTTAACTCAACTCCACTCAATTTCAAATTTGAATCTGGTGACCGCCAATCTGAATGGGATTTAATGTAATCCTAATTCAAATTGGCACCGATTCTTTAGCCAAAAATGACAAGTGGAGGTGCATTTAGGTAAGTTATTGTATTGTACTCTCTGTCCTTACACACCCTATTTAAAGAGATTCCTCTGCCGAGCGGTGCCCCCCATAGTACTGTGAGGTATTGAAAAACTCATGATCTCACTTGCCCCACAAACACCCTTAAATGGGGGACCCAAAATGGGTGCACACACATTTCTACATTACTGTACAGTCTTTACAGCCACACCTACACTTTTCCTCCTAAGTATATATATTGTAATGTATATGGATGTAAATTGTGACTTGGTCCGCAATTGATATCGACCGTGACTTAATTTTGGTTGGCACGGTACTGGTATTGATGGGTACTATAATGAAATTGACTGGATTCTTTGGATCTGATATATTTGCATGTCGGTTATAAATATAGTGTGTAACATATTTGTGGATAGTAGCCTATTATGACTGATCCTCTGGATCCAGAGATTCTATCTTTAGTTTGAAATTGATAATTAATTAGTTTTAAATTTATACTTAATTGGTTTTGTAAAAATTGGTTATTGCCAATGTACAGGTAGTTTTTACATAGTGGAGCCACCTCGATGGGCCGAAGTGGCTCCTAGTGTGCCCACTATAAAAATTTCTTATGTTTGCCTTTCACTGGCACCATTATTACTTGTTAATATTGGCTTACCAGGCCAATTGGTTAAAAGTGCAGGCGGACTAACTCGGATTTTCCAATGAGTTGTGCGAAAATTTTTTTGCCAAAATTCCAGAATACAGACTCGCTTCACAGAGTTGGTAAGCACTAATTGCGGTATTTCTTTACTATTACACCAGTCTCTGGTAGGAAGTTTTAAAAGCTGATTGATTTAGGTTAGGTTATTTTAGGTTTGGCCAATTTTGAAGGTGAAATTTATATTTTTCCTATGGTTTTTGATGCGTTTTGTATTACTGACTTTTACCTAGGTAAAAAAGGGTAGAAAGTTTTAAAATCTTTAAGCTTCAATAACTTTAACAAATCTGTTATTATTCGTTTTGGTTATTATGTATTTTATCACACACAGTCATTTTACACACCAAAATACATTTTTCTAGTAGTATTTGATGTGATTTGTTCAAATATGACCTCCATTTCCGTCGGAAATGAGATCCAACAAAGTTATAGTACTTTGAAGTTTGGCTCATTTTCAAGGGAAATGGAAGTAAAATCTAAGCAAAACATATCAAATATTACTAGAAAAATGTGTTTTGGTATTAATTAACATAACCTTACCTAGCCTAACCCTGGCTAAACGAGCCTAACCCTGGCTAAACGAGCCTAGAGTATTACCTTATTATGGATTAGGTGGTGGATACAGACGAGAGCTCGTTTAGCCATGGTTAGGTTAGGTTAATTAATACCAAAATACATTTTCCTAGTAATATTTGATGTGTTTTGCTTAGATTTTGACTTCCATTTCCCTTGAAAATGAGCCAAACTTCAAAGTACTATAACTTTGTTGGATCTCATTTCCGACGGAAATGGAGGTCATATTTGAACAAATCACATCAAATACTACTAGAAAAATATATTTTGGTGTGTAAAATGACTGAGTGGGATAAAATACATAATTATTATATATATATTATCGTGTGCAAATTTGTATAAAATGTGTGTGTTTATTAAAATATATTTCCTATTTTTGGTGTTTTTTCTATATATATATATATATATATATATATATATATATATATATATATATATATATATTTTTTTTTTTTTTTTTTTTTTAGTTCAGGAAGAACCGATTCGCCTCTATTTAAAGGGCATATCTCAGCGGAAAAACAAAGAAAAAGTGAGAGGAAAAAGAAAGGGTGGAGGGGACAGTCGAAGTGGAAAAAGACCAAGGATGACAAGGACTGCAGGGTCGAGCCCCATCATCCTTGGGTGCTAGGGCCGGGAGGGCGCACGTGAAACCTCCAGGAACAAGCACGTACAAACGAGCACAAAGAGCACTCAAGAGCACGAGCTTAGAACCCCCTTGCGGGGGATATATATATATATATATATATATAGACTATTTGGTGAATATTTCTTATTTTTGGTGATTCTGGCGGCTACTGCGTAATTCAATTTGTCCTGTTTTATAAATAAATCATTTTTAGCAATTTTTTGTTTGTTCAGTTCATTTTTTTTGTGAGTAGAAGTATGACGTGTCAGTTATGCATATTCGATTTTGAAGGCGTGATCCGCCATATTGCCCTCGATGAAGATAAGAGTTGACCTTTTTTTCAATCATGGAATAATTAAGACATCCGTGACCTGCCCTAAATGCAATAGTGCTTATATTTTAAGAAAAGACCAGAAGGTCTTTAGGTGCCCTAAAAATAAATGTCTCATTTCAGTTTAAGGGTAGGTGAAATTTAGCGGACTACCCATGCAAGGTTGGCACATATTACATTATCATTTGTATAATTTAGGTCTCGGGGGTATGGGGGTGGAGCCCCCGTAAAGATCACGCATCATAAATTGATCGGTCCTAACGTTTTGCTGACAATTCAGTATGTGACACCAGTTAGGTAAACTGTACGCCCTTGATGATTATTTAGGTTAAGTCATGATATTTTTATTTAAATTCGTTAGTTTAAACGAAAATGCCGAGTGCAAACTTTTCTGGTTAATTTTGAGGTGTTTTGTACGAAACTGCCATCCATTTCCTGTGCAAATGCGTAGTTTTCAAGATGATATCTCGAAAACTACGCATTTGCACAGGAAATGGATGGCAGATTCATGCAGAACACCTCAAAATTGACCAGAAAAGTTTGCTCTTATTATAAAAAGAGACTGGGTCAAAAAATGAATAATTACCAACAAATCATTTGTGACAGAAATGAGTAGCATTTTTTAATTCAGCACATTGAAAAATATTGAAACCAGCTTTTAAAATTTTCTACTGGAGACTGGTGCAATAGTAAATATTTACCAATTGTTAACAACCCAACCAATTTAACCCAGGCCTATCTTTACCTAAAGATGTAGGTGTTCTTTCACTTTCCTGCGTTAAATTAATTTATGGATAATTGAATGGTATTTTTTTTTTACAAGAGTACATTACAGGCTTTTGAGGAATTTTGGAATTTTAGGTTGTTATATATTAAAACTATTTTTCTGATTTGTTTTTATTGTTTGAATGAAATTAATCTTTGTTCATACTGCATCAAAAACTATCAGAAAAACAGTTGATTTACAAAGCCTGTAATGTACACTTGTAAGAATTTACCAATTGAATGACCTGGTTAGGTCAACTATATGCTCTTAATGATTGGTTAGGCTAAGTTAATATCCTATTTTGGCATCTTAAATTATTCAACTAACCAAAAATAAATGAATAGCATCCCAAATTATTTAACAGTATTACCTTTGTTTTAATGAATCATTTTTGTTGATTTCTTATGAGAAAACATCTGGCTAGAATGCCTTATTAGGTCAAACTGTATACCCTTGATGATTGATTAGGTTAAGTTGTGATATTTTGTTTAAACAACAAAAATATTATGATAACCTAACTAATCATCAAGGGTATACAATTGACCTAACTGGGTGGTCAATAATTTTCACGTAGGTTTTGATTAATTTTAAGTAACTTTTACCAAAAATGTGAGCATTTATTTTTAATACATAGATAAGTATCACGCAGGATACTGCATTATCATACATGTCAGGAAGCAACTAAATTTATACATTCGCTAATTATTTGTATTTGGGATGCCATTTGTTTATTTTGTAATTGTTAAATAATTTGAGACCCCAAAAATAGTGTCACTAAAATATGAAATATAGCAAAATATAACTAAATGTAATTTGCTAAGTTACAACAGAATACAAGAATATATGGTCATTGAGTTTATTTTGAAAACTGGATACAACACAACAAGAAGTATTCACAATAATCAAACAAATAATAAAAATGTATAATAATAAATTTATAAAATCTAGTTGATGGACATCATTTGGGCAGCTCTGTTTCGCTTGACCTGTCCTGGTTTCTTCCCCTTAGCAGTGGCTGTTGGAATGTGGAGTGTTCCATCCTGAGATGCAGTCAGTTTCTGTTGTGGTGATGTCTTCAAGGTCTTCTGGAACTGGTCCTAATGTCATTGTTGTTCATGCGTCTTGCTGCTCCAGGCTGCCGGTGTCACTTGCCATGGCTGGTAGCAAAAAAATGCCACTCAGCCTTAACTCCAAATTCTTCATGGTGGTGGCATAAATTTAAAAAGTTTTTGCAGTTTTTGTATTGACCTGCGCATCTGTTGGTAAAATAGATAATTATGTGTAGTAGCTGAAAATTTGACTTAAGATGATTTATTAAAACTTTTATGAATAGATGCACTGCAGTAGTATCATGTGTAGGCCTATTACACTCTGAGATAATAGTTAGAGCGCTGTGATTTACTTTTTCTTGCTCTTTGTAATAATAAACCCATGGATGAAGAGTTGCTTGACAATTATTCCAGTGAAATCTTTGAGCATAATCTTGGACTACAAAGGAATAGTTTTTGGAAAAGTGCCCTAATCACTAAAAAATTGCCTTCATCCAGTTCATTTTTTCTTTTTTCTAAATACTTGGCTTGTTGTTTGGCAATGAAATCATGACTCCTTAGTTGAGTTAGTTGAGAAATAAAGGTATCTAGGAAATCTTCTAAATTTTGAATAACATAGTCCAGCTGAGATTGATCTGTTGTCCACTGTTTGTACTGGATTTCATAAATACCTTTTTCTTTGTAACATGTAAGAAGAGTTTCCTTTAGCGAATCAGGTCGAGGGCATTGATCACACACACCTAAATAGCAAGAAGGTTGACTTTTGTCCCAAATAATTTTGGTTAAAGTATAGTGGTAACTACTCAACAGAGTTTCTTCCTCACTGGTAATTTCTACCATTCCAGAACCTGTCATCATTAACTTAACATTCTGATGAATTGTGCAGATGTACACACTATGCATCCTACTTGCTCCCGCCAAAACACATTCTTGGGGCGTAGCATTGCAAGTTTCGAAAATCCTATAGAGAGAACTGGAAACTTAAACTTAAATTATTGATATGCTTCTTTTAAATTACATAAAACTAACCTCTTGATATTTTTTTCGTTCACCATTTTCTTTTATTGTCACAGCCTTTCTTGCCTGCCATTTGTCTACTTATTTCATCATTTCTAAAAAACTCTCTAACAGTATTAGTTACTTCCAGTGGCAATTCCTTCCCTATCTTTGGATTCGGTGATGACAATACTGGGTCATTCCATGTCAAGTGAACCAATTTTGAAAAAGTGCTGCACTTCACCATCTCAGATTTTGTTCTAACTTTGCTCACATATTCCTTTAGGCCTTAAAGTAAGTTCTGCAAAGTTTTAGCTCCATATCTCTTGTGGTTCTGTCACTAGGGCTCCAAGATCAGGGACTACTTTGTCATTTTTAGCTGGTTAACATTCTATAGTAACAAATCCTTCTGCTCTGAAAATTTGCTCATAGGGTCAAAATTTAATGTTGATTTAGAAAATCACATTACTAGAGCTCTAGGAAGTACAGATTTTCCACAAAATATCCCCAAAGTAGGCTTCAAATTTAATTTTGATTTCCGGGAAGCCATTTTTAAAAAATGTATAGCTCTGGATCTACTTGACTCTGTGAACTCTTATTAGAGACCAAGAAAGTACTGCCCAAATGCTACAAAATATTTCAATCCATATCTTCCTAACTGCTATAGTTGCTGAGATATAAAGCTTCAAAAATTGCTGAAATTAAAAATGTGGCAAAAATGTCTGATTTTTTTTAAAGCTCAAAATGATCATATGGGACAACTCCAGTGATGTAGGTCTCGAGATCGGTCTCGGTCTCGAGACTGATCTCGAGACCCAATTTGCAGATCTCGATCTCGATCTCGGTCTCTGCTATTTAGATCTCGGTCTCGATCTCGGTCTCGACAGACGCGGTCTCGGTTTTTCTCCCAGAGACCTTTTGAGACCTTTTGAGACCTTTTGAGACCTTTTGAGACCTTTTGAGACCTTTTGAGACCTTTTGAGACCTTTTGAGACCTTTTGAGACCTTTTTGAGACCGTAATGAAAAATACATGTTATTGGCATGCTCATGATTAGTGATGTAGCGGATGTCATTTTTTCACATCTGCGGATGAGGATGTTTGATTTCAACATATGCGGATGCGGATGTCTACATTTTCGTTATTTTTTAGGATATATTCGAGATTTGTTGTGTTTAACGTATATAATAAGTTATTATATAGAGAGAGCTGTAGCTATAATATAGTATAATTGATTAATTGTACAATAATTGCTGTACTTTTCTCTGAACATATAAAATAATATCAAGCATCTAACTAATATAGAAATCAATTAGTGAATTCATCTGCAAATAAATTCGTTATATTTTGTTGAGCTTCAGCCACAATTAGAAACCATAATTGTGTTACCAGGATGCGGGACGTGAACCCAACTCAAATGCACCCCACCAACCTCTTTCCCCAACCTCCACCCTTATAGAAAGAGATCTTTAATTAGCTTGATAACTATTTATGTTAAGTTTAAAGTTTTATTAGGCATATTTATAAATGAGTAATTAAATTAAAGTAAACTAAGATGTTCATTGTTTAATGTTCAAACTTAATTATAGGAAGGTTATGCTTATGGAACATTAATTTTTCTGCCTTTTCTGCTGCCAGTCTGTTTCTCTTTTCATCATATATTAATCCAGCACTGCTAAATAATCTCTCGCTTGGTACATTTGTTGGAGGACAGGCTAAATGTTTCCTTGCAAGTTTACTCAAGTATGGATAGATATTCTGCGTATTTTTCCACCAACTAATAGGATTGTCACATGCAGCCAGGCATTTTTCTTGGTGATAGCTCTCGATCATTTTTACTACATCTTTTGACATCGTGTAGGTCTCGTCATTGCTGCTTGACTCAAGAAACTGAGAGACAGATTCTGTGATAGATTTGCTTGTTGAAGGTGTTGGTTCTGTCACTGAAACTTTTATTCTTTTGGTGGGTGGCGAAGTGACAGATTCAAGAGATTGAAGCTCTTCAACTGCTTTGCCAAGTGATGATTTAACTTGTTCTAATGTACTAGGTGAAAATAACTTAGCTTTGTAACGTGGATCTAAGTAGGTTGCAAGAGAGTAACTTCATACAAGAACAGCCTCTCGTCTTGTAGCTTGCATCACTTTTGCGCACAATGAACTAGTTCTATTAATATAGTAGAATTTGATAATTTCCGCTTATTAATGACGTTTTATCTCAACAGTCCACATCCGCAGTCCAAAGTGCGGATGCGGATGTGACCTACATCACTACTCATGATGGTGGCTTGGTTGAACAGACACAATTCAGAATGTTTATGAAAGTTTGTAAAAGTAAGGGACTCTAGGTATTCACTAATCAGTCACCCTGTTTTGAGTTGCCATGTTTGTCTTGCATTAAAGTCTTCTCTGAATTTGGTCAATGGGGTTATTTTTATAGGTTTATCATCTTGACTCAAATGGCATCACTTAACTTTTTTTGATTTTTCTTCATTATCGAGATATTTTTCAAAATCCATTTCTTCTTCAGAGTTTGAGCAGGAGCTTTGCATAATGGCAGGACTAGAGCAGCTTTCAAATTCTGAATTACTTGCGGCATCTGTTTCATTTAACATTTTCATTCGCACAGCTACATCACACAGAGCTGACTTTCCTCTAGCAATCTGTTCTTCAGTTAAAAGTACCCTG
This sequence comes from Bathynomus jamesi, assembly GCA_023014485.1. Classification (NCBI taxonomy): domain Eukaryota; kingdom Metazoa; phylum Arthropoda; class Malacostraca; order Isopoda; family Cirolanidae; genus Bathynomus; species Bathynomus jamesi. The sequence continues at coordinate 273,359 of JAJOZX010002727.1, forward strand.
TGCATAGGATCTACATAAACTGCAGCCAATAGTACATCATTATTCAGTAAATTTTCTTCTCTACGCTGCATAGACATTCTTGTACCATCTGCAACAATGCTGCCAATTTGAGATAGTTTATAATTAATATTTTTCCATTCCTTGTAAAATGTGCCAGGTGTCAATTCAGCTGCTTGAAACTTCTTTGTAACCACATATAGGTACTTAAGTAATGCCTCAAGTTGACTTGCCTGCTGCCACTGGATATCAGTCATTGTTACATCTGGGTTTGCCATATCGATAAGGTATGGCTTCAATTCAAGAAGGTGCTTAATCATTTCATAGGTACTCCCCCAACGTGTAGCTTGATCTATAACTGCACCTTTTCCGGATCAACGTTTTAATATTGCATCAAGTTTAGGCGTTCTTGCAGCCACTACTATGTTGCATAACCTACCTACTACATTGTTATAATGTAATGTTATAATGTTTCAGACCAACAAAGACCCTAGGATCCACTCATGGCTGGTCTACCTAACTGTGTTCGTAATCGTGTATTGTGTATACACATACGAGGAAAAGTGTAGGTGTGGCTGTAAAGACTGTACAGTAATGTAGAAATGTGTGTGCACCCATTATGGGTCTCCCATTTATAGGTGTTTGTGGGGCAAGTGAAGATTATGAGTTTTTCAATACCTCACAGTACTATGGGGGGCACCGCTCGGCAGAGGAATCTCTTTAAATGGGGTGTGTAAGGACAGAGAGTATCCCCTAACCCAAGACGCTGCCTCCCTATATCCCACAACACTTGTGTTGAGCTGTGGGATCTATCCCCACAAAGCCTTAATTTTACTACCTTAAACTATACCCTTTCTATCAACATGCGCATCCAATCGATTCTTAAACATGTTTATAGACGTGCTACTAATTACTTCTACCGGCAAACTATTCCAGCTATTTACTATTCTATGCGTAAAAAAGTTTTTCGCAACTGCTGTCTCGAACCTTCTACTTGTCAACTTACACCCGTTATTTCTAGTCCTATTATATTGAGTATTTTCAAAAAAGCTATCTCTATCTACGTTATCAAACCCATTCATAATTTTGAAAACCTGGATTAGATCACCCCTTAACCTCCTAGTCTCGAGTGTAGTCAATTTTAACTCTTTAAGCCTATCCTCGTACGACTTTGACCTAAGAGACAGAATCATCTTAGTTGCTCGTCTTTGAACTCTTTTGATTTTGTCTATATCTTTGCGCATATGCGGATTCCAAAATTGGACCGCGTACTCCAAATGGGGTCTAACTAATGATTTATAAAGAGGAACTATAATATCGCGCGATTTGTACTCAAAATTTCGAGCTATAAAACCTAACACTTTGTTCGCCTTATTGACCGCCGCTGTACTTTGTTTCGCTACTTTTAAATCACCAGTGACTATAACTCCTAAATCTTTTTCCTGCTCTATGCTTGTTAAATTTTTCCCTGACATACTATACGCAAAATTACCGTTACGCGAACCTATATGCATAATTTTGCACTTATCCACATTAAATCTCATTTGCCATGTGACTGACCAATCAATGATTTTATTCAGATCTTCCTGAATTTTACCTCTATCTTCGTCATTAATCGCCTTACCACCCAGCTTCGTGTCATCTGCAAACTTTGAAACTGTACTGACTAGGCCGACATCTAAATCGTTAATATATATAAGAAAAAGCAAGGGGCCCAATACAGAACCCTGAGGAACGCCACTCGCTACATTAGCCCAACACGACTCCGCTCCATCAACGACCACCCTCTGTTTCCTGCCTCGCAACCATTCTTCTAGCCAATTTATTACTACACCCCTGATTCCATGAGCCTTAGTTTTTTCAATCAGTCTTTTGTGCGGCACGGTGTCAAACGCTTTTTGAAAATCTAAATACACTACATCAACCGCCCGATGTCTATCGTAAACGTTAACCACGCTTTGGAAAAATTCTAAAAGATTAGTTAAGCAAGATTTGTTTCGCCTAAAACCGTGCTGCGTATTTCGGACCAGATTATGCACTTCTAAGTGTTCGACTATACGATCCCTAATTATTGATTCCAGTAGCTTACCTACAACAGACGTTAAACTGATTGGCCTATAATTTCCCACCGCACCTTTATCGCCTTTCTTAAAGATAGGTGTTACGTTCGCTAACTTGAAATTATCTGGTACGCACCCCTCAGAAATAGACGCATTAAAAATCTTTGTTAGCGGCACAACAATGCTATCTTTTAATTCTTTTAGTTGTATGGGATATATGGAATCCGGACCCGGTGATTTACGCGTTTTCATTTTATCAATATAGCGCATTACTTCCCCTTCACTAACGACAATATTATCCAAAATATTACCATTATCAAAAGGTATTATGTCTATGACCGTAGAGATATTCGTTACATCTTCTATAGTAAAAACTGACGTAAAAAATTCGTTTAGCAAGGTAGCCATTTCCTTGTTTTCAGAGACTAGATCTCCATTTCCATTTTTTAATGGACCTAAGACACTTTTTACTGGATTTCTATTATTGACGTATTGAAAGAATCGCTTGGGATTTTCTTTACCGTCACGAGCTATGGAGATTTCAAATTCGCATTTTGACTTTTTTATTACACTTTTAGCTTCACGCCTTAGAGATATGTAGTTGTTTCGTAACAACAGATTATCTTTATCCGACTTGTATAGCCTATAAGCCCTCTCTCTACTCTTTATAATGTCTCCTACTCTAGAAGTAAACCACAAGGGCTTGTTGTTTACTTTCTTTTAACCCATCACGAATTGCCAGTTGCAATATGTGGACTGCACATCACATATGGGGGATATTTGAGAATCTAGCAAAATCAGTGTCAACACTGTCAAGTTTGTCAGCAGTTTCATCCGTATCTTCTTCACTACTGTCTTCAAAAAGATCTCGTTTTACTTCACCATCATTAAGTTTCTGTACTGTACTTGTCATATTTGAAGCATTATCAGTAACAATTGATAATATTTGCTCTTTAGTGATTTCATATTCTGTCAAGATGGTTTCAATTAGCTTGGTCAGGTATTCGCTTGAATGTTGAGCTTCAGTGTCCTTCACTGCCAGAGTACGTATAACTAGTTTTCCTTCATCATCAATGAACTGAATATTTATTGCCATATAATTAATTCTTTGTCTCGTGCAGGCATCCATCTTAAGAAAGAAGAATTTTCCTTGCAGCATTGTTTTCAATAAAGTTTTCTGGCTTTCTGCTTCCTTTAAAATCATGTTTTGAATATCATGTCTCTCTAATGACACACCTAGTTTTGCCGCCATTTCTCCATTTAATCCACAGAAAGCTGGGGAGGAAAATAATGTAAGTGCAACCCCATTCTTTACAACTAAATCTATAAGGTATTTTTTAAAATTTTGCTTTGTCATTGATATTGTAATTCTCTCACTATGGAAAAATTTTGTAACAGAGACTTGTTTACTTTTTGAAATAGAGGTACTGGCCTGACTAGAAGTAGGTTTCTGGATTTCCTTATCATGCTGATCTACAACCTTATAAATATTGGGATGTTTGTTTTGTAGATGGCATTTCAAGTTTGAGGCTTGAGTTGGAGCATTAGCATGTTTCCCAGTGTAAGCACTAATTTTTGCATTACACTCTTTACCATCCTTTTCTACTTGACAAATAAAAATACTTTAATCCTCATTTAGCTTAAAATATTGAAAGACTGCTGATTTTCTACTAGGCCCACGACTCATTACTAATAGGGGCTAATTAAATTAATAACTAATATATTGCTAATTTTTATATGGTACCTAGTATCCTGAAATAGAAATATGAAATTCATTTGCTAAGATTTACCAGAACAATAAATCAAATGTGGAAATGTGAATCTAGAATTAGTTCAGGAAGATATTTATTTAGGGCAGAGTAGTATTCTGGTAAATTGTTGGCATATAGAAATTGAATCAAAGAGTCGGGAGTCGGTCATTTTTACCGACTCCCGACTCCAACTCCGACTCCCCATCCCTGATTCTAACTCTGGAGCCTAACAGCTGGTCTATACAACAAACGGCAAAAGAATTTGCAGTTTCTCTTCGAATGGTTAAAATAGCCAGAAAGTTGAAAGCAGAGTCAGGTATTCCTACAATACTAGGAAAAAAGAAAGGAAAAATACTACCTGAGGAAGTAGTAGTAGAAGTTCAAAAGTTTTATGAAGATGAACTCAGCCGGATATGCCCAGGGAAGAAAGGTTGGGTGTCTGTCAAGATTGATGGAAAAAAGCTTCAGAAACAAAAAAAAAAAAAATTACATCCGTTGCTGTAGTATGCTGCCAATTAATTTAATGATCAAATGCTGAAGATGATGAGTGGCATGCCTTTACCCAGCAATCTGAAGTTACTACACAAAACAACAGTCATTGCATTGTATTTCTAATAATCATTATTGACAATAAATATCATGCTTTCTATCAGGAGTTGACTTACAATACACAATATACAGTGACAGGTTTATATAGACCCATCACCTGTGGCTGGACCTGCATGGCTATCAGGTGTGACCCCTTGGTGATGGGGTGGCCAATTTCTCAAAAAAAGGAAACAAATTTCTTTTTATTAATAAACTATCTTTATCTTTAATAGTTATTAATTAAGGAAATTGGCAATGGTGGAAATGGCCAACGCAGAAGTGCCAATAAGTTAGCAAATATAATGCTAGAAACATCACATAGAACAAAATTTCAAAGCTCTACTAGACCTACAAAAAAGCAACACACCAAAATAAAAAACTAGGCCCTAGTATTTCAAAACATGCTCTTTTCATTGGTTTTTGTTAGTGTGTGGAGAGAGTTGTCCCACATGATCATTTTGAGCTTTAAAAAAAAAACAGACAGACATTTTTGCCACATTTTTAATTTCAGCAATTTTTGAAGCTTTATATCTCAGCAACTATAACAGGTATAAAGATATGGATTGAAACATTTTGTAGCATTTGGGCAGTACTTTCTTGGTTTCTAACAAGAACTCGCAAAGTCAAGTAAATCCAGAGCTACAATTCTTTAAAAATGGCTTCCTGAAAACCAAAATGTAATTTGAAGCCTACTTTGGGGATATTTTGTGAAAAATCTATACTTCCTAGAGATCTAATAATGTGACTTTTGAGATCTACAGTAAATTTTGACCCTATGAGCAAATTTTCAGAGTAGAAGAATATGGTATGTTACTGTAGAATGCTGTCCAGCTAAAAATGGAAAAAATAATTCAGCACTCAATGTGATGGACAAAGTAGTCCCTGCTCTTGGAGTCCTAGTGACAGAACCACAAGAGATATGGAGCTAAAACTCTGCAGAACTTACTTTAAGGTCTAAAGGAATATGTGAGCAAAGTTAGAACAAAATCTGAGATGGTGAGGTGGGGACCCATTGGTCCACTTGACATGGAATGACCCTACTCCCTTTTCTTTTGCAAGTTGCTGAGCCTGAACAGCCATTCTTTGTGAACAGTTAAATTCTTGAATTAGTTTTCTTACACTCATTGATGGTGCAAAAATAGTTAGAATCATAATTTGATCATGTTTATCCGAGTTTTGATATTTATCTTTCAATGTTTGGACAACTACTTCTGGCTCGAACAGTTTGTCTACATTTGATGGACCTGGCTCTTGAGGAATTTCACCTACCATATCTAAGCGTCTTCTTACTGAACTTTGTATTTTGGCCATTTTTGTTGGGAGGTATGCTTCATTTCTTTGAATCTTGCGCTTGACAATCAGATTTTCCCCAATCATGGCAATTGTCTCATTCATTGCTGACAATTCAGCATCCTTGTCAACAAAAACATCATTTGATAACATGGTTTCCATGATGAACATAACTTTTGGCCTGGCTTCAAATGATTTGGAAATTTTTCTATCAGTGATTGTGAAGCAGGCTGAAGATCAGAAGATTTTAATTTATTGTGGGAATTGAATGTATCACAACAGTATATTGATGACATTTTATCAGCATATAGTCAAAACCTGAACACACACAAATTTAACATGATTAAATATACAAATTATATAGGTACTGTGATGAAAATTATTGTTCTTTTAGAGCAGCAAATACCTTAATATTTGCAAAAATCTTAATACATAGTTTATTTATCAAACCATGACTGTAGCTATATTTATACATGTATACATAGGGTATATTTATATACATACATATATATGAACTATTTGTGAAGTTATCTTAAATAAAATGCCCAAAATTTTCAACATGCACAATTTCAAATGCTTGTGGAAAGCAAACCCATGGAGATCCCACTCCAATATTTTGCTTGAATATGCTTCATCTAAAGGTCTTTACTTATGCCAATTTTCATGACCTTGAATTTTGAACTCTGACCTGAGGTCAAAGGTGAAATATAAATGCAACTTTTGTTTTACAATGTACGCACTCTGTGCATAAAATCAAAGTTATTCTGCTGTCTTTTCTGAGCATTTTTACACCAAAATCACTAAAATCCATCCATTAGATCTTGAGTTATGACCTTTCAAAATCATGGTTATGCTGCTGACCACAAATTTGGGGGGTCATTACTCCCAAACCATTTGACCCAAGTGGCTAAAATTTGGTCACACTTCATTACTCATCATACCCAACTACCACACCAAAAATCATTAAAATCAGTGAGATGACCTCAGAAAGGAGGTTTGAGAGAGAGATCCTGATCTACACCTGGAAAATTCTAGAAGGGCTTTTAGTTGGCCCCAATACGGAACCAATTGTACCCACCTCAACAAGAACTGGCAGTGTGTGTCAAAAACATCACCTCCCACCAAACAGCCTGAAAAGGATTCAAACTCTTCATTATAACAGTGTCTCTAGGCAGGGTCCTTGCCTGTTTAAATCTTGCCTCAGTACCTTAGCAATATTAGTACAGTCTCAGTAGATACTTTTAAAAAACATTTGGACAGTTTTTATCCAACATAACCAACCACCCCACAGTGCCAGGGTATTCTGCCAGACCAGCCCTCACAAATTCGATAGTGGATCAAATCCTATGGCATGATCAAGAGAAGATGGGTGGTGAATATGTCATGGCCCCACCTCAAGAGGCACTGAGTGGTCTTTGCGGGAGCAGCACACCCTTGAGGCAGAAGTGCTTCAAGGTAAATACACAGAACTTAATATTTAACTATATTACCAAGATGTTATGAACTGTCTTCAAACTGTCTTTATTCTGTAAATTTGCCATTTTTTCAATAAAATTCTTTTGGCCAACATGTCAGGCAGGATAGTTAACTGAAATTACTCATGCTCAACATAGTATAGGTAAGAATTTCTATTGATATTGCTTGACAAATTCAGTAGGCCTTGCCATCCTTACAGTGAAAAAAAATAATTATTTATTATAACCAAACATACTTTTTTCTAAAATGTGTCAATGTGAGAACTTTTCATATTATGCAATACTTTTGCAATCTAGAAAGTGTAGCTATACCTTTAAGTTTTATAAGGGCTTCAGTACGGTAGTTTAAAGTTGGGTGACCCATACTCTACCTTTTATGAACCAAACTAAAATTTTGGATGGATAGGGGAACATAATACTGCATAAAGGGTTTAAAGTAATTTTAAGTTTAAAACTACTTTGTTATATTGGGTCCTATTTTAAAAAGGATTTATAGTATATAAGTTGGTTCAAAAAAGGATTTATAGTATATAAGTTGGTTCAAACAAACTGTTTGTATAAGTTTAATTATTTTATGGTGGGAGATTTTAGTTTAGCTACTAGTAAGTTCTATATACAGTGATCCCCTGACCTGTATGAGGGTTTTGTTCCTGAAAAAGCTTATGCAGGTTGGAACTATCTCCCCATAATATAAATGGGGTTAGAGAGATAGAAGTTTAAAAAATCATGCATAAAGTAATTTTTACCTGAATAAAATCTTTTAAATCATTGTATAGTAATAATATTGCGTGTAAAATGATATATAACAAGTATGAATAGTGAAAATTTGTCAAAAAAAAATTTCCAAAACATCACTATAAAAATAATGTAATAATCCAGAGAAGCATGAGAAAGACAACTCAATATAAACTAGCTAGTTATACAAGAGATGTACTACTGGGCATGTTGCTGTAAATGTAACATGCATGCAGAAGCAATACCCATAGTTTTATACTAGGGGTATTGTATGTGTATATATCGTACATATATGGGTAAGTATTGTATCATACATGCGAGTATTATATGTATCATACTGCATATGTGAAAGTGTTAATAAGTAATTTTTTAGTATTTACCACAATTTTAAAAAATTCGTGCTGATTTTGTCTTTGAATCTTAGCTCATGCAGTTTGAAAAAAGGGTAGCAAAATGTCCTCATCCTATCTCAGAATTCATGCAGGTTGGGGGATCACTGTACAATGAAAATTTTTATATATAAATTAAGTTCAAGCTATGTACAACACTCATGTTCTTGAGGGAATACTTATTCCCAATTATGAGAAACTGAATTAAGCAAATTGCTTTAGGTACATCATTTCATTGTCTGCTGCAGTTATGATTTTTACTACCTATATTACCTAGGTACTACTATCATAGTTTCATTATTATTAATATTTTATTATTCTTCAGTTTCTAGTTTCATCATCATCATCAATATTCTGTTCTTCTGTTTCTAGTTGCGTGTGTTTTTCTTTTTTTCAGTATTCCTTAATCCCTTTTATCACCTCTGGTTGCACCTTCCTAAAGTAGCTTTCTCAAGTCTCCTTTCATTATTATGGGTTATTATTATTACGTATCTTTTATACTCCACACATCCCTCACATGTTTTTGTCTTCCTTAATATCCCTTGTCACCACTTTTCTTCATTAATTCAGAGAAACTCTTAAAAAAAATTATACAAATTCATATCCAAGAAGTTGTTAGTTGCTCAGGAAGATAAGTCTTGGGAAAACTTTACTGTCCAGACAGTGTTCAGAGACAGTCAATGACAGCTTGGTAATATGTTAGATTAGGTAAGGTTAAGTTAGTAATTAGGACCCTGTGCACTCTCTCTGAACATTGTCAGGATTATAAAGTTTTTACCTTAATCTCAAAAACTTAATATTTACATTTGAGACATTAGTTTTTTGGACCCCTGAGTGGCTGAACATAGTGTAATTTAAGCATGATCTAAGAATCACCCTGATTGGCATGGTGTGAAATAGGTGAAACACTGAAATCTGGTGCCCCCAAAACTTAATATTAGCCAATTCAAATATAAAAGATTACTCCCCTTAAAAAAAAAGAGAGAGAGATATTCTCTCTGTGGTAGGCTTATCATAGTCTCTTGTCATAAGAAACATAAAATTATGCCTAAGTTTGAACATACAAGAGTAATTTCACTTAAGCAGTTTTTATCTTTGAGAATTGAATTTAGAGCTGGATTTGAAAGTTTAGCATCAATAGAATTTGGACTTTGAATCAAAACAACAATAATGCTGAGAAATAGGAATGAGATTTCTGATTTGAATTTGATTCAGAAATGAGATCTAAAATTTTTAGTTCTGGAGAATTTGAATGTTTGTAAGGATTTTAATTATTTCTGACATTAGCTCCTTATATGCCTCAGTCATCTACAAAATATTGGCCATTAAATAGGTTAGTTTAACATATCCATTGGCAACTTAAAAAAAATCTATTTTCTGTTTGCATCATCAGGTTTTTAATTTATTTATTATTTTGTTACAGTTTAACTGGAGGAAACTTATTTAATCCTCCTAAAACTACTGCTGCAACATTTAGCTTTGGATCACCCAACCCAAGTAAGGGATTTAGTAAGCAGTATCTTTTCATATTTGCATTCTCAATATATAAAGGGTGATTACAAAAGTATACAATTAAAAAATTTATGATCAAACTATTTCTGATATAATAATAATGTCAATGGAAACTAACTTTTTTATTTATTATTATTTATAGATGTTCAATATGATTTCCGTGGGTAACCCAGGAAAAAAATGGATTCATGAAGCCATAGCATTCATTGACCAAGATATCTTATGGAAAGTGTGGGACTGTGGGAAGAATTTGAATATTGTTTGGACATTGCCAGGGTTACCCACCAAAATCATATTGAACATCTATAAACAAAAAAAACTGTGTTAGTTTCTATTGACATTATTATTATCTTTGTGTCAGAAATAGTTTGATCACAAATTTTTTAAATTGTATACTACTTTGTAATCACCCTGTGTGTGTGTGTGTGTGTATAAATTTTTCATCAAACAAAAACAGGCATGATCATCATCATTATTGGCTGACACTTAGGTTTGTTATCCATTTTCAAGACTAAAATTATGAAAAATAAAAGTTAAAACAAATATAATCTATAAAATACTGTGTAAAATTTGAAATTTTAAACTTTAATCATTATTACAGTTAAAATCCATACATTTGACATGCCTTCATTTCAGCATGATGAAAGAAATAAAAAGGAATCAACTGGTTGGTAGATTATGCTATGAAGCCTGGAATGGCTGAAAAGTCATGGCTGAGTATCGGTTGAAGTTCTTTGGAGAACTTAAGAGGGGGCTCTAAAATTTGAAGGTCAAAAGGGGAGAAATGAGTGCTAAAATTTTAAACTAATTTATACTGATGTGATGACAATGAGCATTATGTATCAGTGAATTCTCCTTTGTTAAAGCTGTTTCAGTCCTATGGCTGAATCCTTTATGGGAACAGATTCTCACCTCTGGCAATCTAGTGGTAGAACCAATTACATTCCTCACGCAATAAGGACAAAAAAAAATTTGCAAACACCGCCAAACTGCTCTAAGGGAGGAATACAGTGTTGCAGTTGAAAGGAGACCAGCATAAATTTATTTTTAAAAATATTTATAAACTTAATTTTTAACTTTTTAAAGTGGAGAAACTCTGACAGAATATGAGTATGTTGTCTTTTAAAGGACTTAATATAGCCTAAGTGTAATAAAATGCAAATATATCTTTAGGGACAGTGGGTATAGAGTGAGTTTGTCAATAAATAGGGAACAAAAAATCAGACTTGTTGTAAAACACAGAAATGGGATAACCATTTTTATAGAGTAATGTTTTAGATATTCTCTCTTGGTCGAAACAAATAGGATGAATGAGCATGGGTGGAAGGCTTTGTGAAAAAGTGTTTAAATAGAATTCACTTTCAATGAGTATGGGCACCAACTTTTATAGTATTTGCTCATTCTTGTAAAGGTCCTCTGCTTATAAACTGAAGTGCGAAGTTTATTGTTAATCCTTCCTCCCCATTTTGGCTTCATAAAACATGGTAGGCTATAAATTAGCTAAATTTTTTGTTCCCTTTAATACTTGCTTCTCCACTAACCAGTTCTCATTTAGGAATTTTTTAGTTTGTAATAAAAGGTCATCAAAATTCTTCTTTCTTTATGGTTTACTATGGTGTTGCTATGGTGGCGGCGTAGGCCGTAGTCCCCAAGTATCTGTTTTTCCAACCACCCAGCACCTTTTCACGTTTCTGGGTTGGGAATAGTCAAGAGACTGGGCAAAGATGTAATCTCCTCTGGTCAGTGGTTTATTTCCAGATTATTCAGGTCTGACTCGCACATTAACTGTAAAGGACTTCCCCTAGTGCAGGTGTCTCAATCTGACTCCACTGAGTAAGAGACCCAACCGCTCAGGGTCCAAGAAAGGGCTAGAATTCAAAGGTAGACCTAATAGAAGTAAACTACTTGTGTTTTTCTCTTTATTATATCTGAAATAAACAACTATTCAGTGTGACAGTATAAACATAACAAAAGGACTGGCAATGAATCGCACTTGACAAAACACCTGGAGCCCCAATAACCCTTAGTGAGATTTGGCAGAAAGGATAGAAAACAAGTGGGAGACAAGTACCGGAAATGACTTGCACAGAATGTTAACCCTTGTCCCAGCTTAACTACCCTCCAAACTTGACCCCCCCCTTTTATGACCTGAGTTCCAATTCCTTTATGGCTGGCTAGTTAGTAGGGTTAGGGTCACAGGCCTGATTTCAGGGCAGATCCAGTGGCCAACAGTGGTTGACACGAACTGCGTAGCTCCCACTGGATGGGACCCACAATCCAAGCCTGATGAATCCAGACCACGTGAGTTGAATCCCAACTGGTTGCCTAGACAACACAAGATTATTAGTTACATAAGATTATTAGTTACATGCACCAAGCACCATTAATCACAATAATAACAACATAACAGGCAATTAACCACAAACATTAACTGGAATCATGACTTCATAATTGATCACTGGAAAACATAATTTACTCATGAAATCAAAGCACATAAATAATAAATAACCAACATAAAAAATAATAACTATAAACATTGACAATTATAGCAAACCTATCTCACATGAGTTAATCAACCTATAATCAGTGCCAAACAAGCATGGGCAAAAACCTAACTGGAATAATATGACTGGTGACCTATAATGATAATTGGCTCTCTAGCTAGTTACATGATAGGGTGGCAAACCTATCTATACTCAGTCACAGTTTCAACAACCTATATATATGTCTACTCTTAATAATAATAATTAACCATGATAATGATGGTGAAATACAAATGACAACACCACAATAACTGGGAATAAAGATTATGAACAAATCTATTATACTCTAGCCAAGGATTACAAAGACCCGTACATTTAAAGGCTTTCCACACTTCCTTGGCTTCCAACAGGACACATCCGTATTGTAAATAGTCTGGAGGTTAACACTAGGTTTTTATGAGCCTAACTGAACTCCTGCGGGAGAGAAAGACTTGAGAAGAACCAGATAGGACTTGAAAATTAGGGTGAGGTTTTTGTTTTGTGAAAAACTCTGCGACCCCCAAAAAGGGGAATTTGAAAATCAAGGGGGGGTTGTGAGAAACTTCACAACCCCCACAGTGTCACTTCTCTCTTTACCAGCATTCCATTTTGCTGAAATGCGGTGGTTTATGATTATATTTGTTTAATTATAAAAAATTTTAAATTTTTGTTTTGAAAATTGATGACAAACCTGAAATGTCTACCAATAAAGATGAACACATCTTTTCTGCTTTTGTTCTTGATCAAATTGAGAACTTGACATTTTAGAAGAAATTCTTTCAAAAAAGTACCGTATATCAGTACAGGTAGCCCTTGTTTTGCGCTAGTCTGATTCGCAATAGCACCAGTCACTATCCACAAGGTCATGAATATTTATTTTTGCAATTTTTTTATAAATTAAAAATGTAAAATCATCAAAAATGGTAAAAATATGTAACTACTGTATATATAAACTGTATATACAGTAAAAGTCCGGAAATCTGGACCCTCCCAATCCCCGAGCAGTCCAGATTTTTGGATTTTCCGGATTCTCAGGCAGTAATTTTAAAATTCAAATTTAAGGAGTAATAAAGAAGAAAAGAACATGTAAATTATGATAGTTTATTCACTACGAAATATAGCGTGTTTAATTCTTGAAATCATTCATAAAAACGAACATTTTTATAAAAAAAAAATACACTAGATAATTGACAAAAAATTAAAGGAGAAATTATTCACTACGAAATACAGCGTGTTTAATTCTTGAATCATTCATAAGAACAAACATTTTATAAAAAAAATAATTGACAAAAATGACAGAAATTATTCACTACAAAAAATTAGTCATTCATTTCGATGACTTCTGTTGCATCTGATGCACTACTTGTGGATGGAACACTTGTTTCACTGACAGACGCTGCTATTGCTTTTTTAAGATACTTTCTTATGTCACTTTGTTTGCGAGATTTTAATTTCTTTTTGATTAAATTGTTCTGCACCATATGCACATGCATGACATCTTGAAGACTGAAGCTATGGTTCTGTTCCACAAATTTTATAACATTTTCTATACTCTTTTCTGCACAAGCCCAAGATATCTTTTCTTCTTGAACTCTATTTTCTTCTTCACCAGATTCTTCTGAACAGCTCTCTTCTTTCTTATTGGGAATGGTGATACTTTCAATGATTTGTTGATCAGTGAAAGTGGCTGCAACTTCAATATCATTTTCAGTGTTTACCCACTCTTCCATGTCGTTGCTATTAAGTTTAGACAGAGGATTGTCTTCAGTAGATAATTTAAGTTTCCATCAGTTCTTGCATTTCCTGTGCCCTCTGCCTCTGCTGTATGTAGAGTTGCCGCTTGTTGCCACTGCGCGTCTGTGGCGCTTCAATCAGAACTTTCTAAAACGAGCACGAAATTCAAAAAAGTGTGCAATTTTAAAAAGTCCAGATTTCTGGGGTCTGAATACTGTATGTATGTATATATATGTATATACATACACACACCCCTCCCCGCGGGTGGTCTTTCTGGGGTGGATCGCCCGCCGGCTCCTGCTGCCATGTGGCGAGGGGGGTCATCCGCGGCTGGGGGCCCTGCCGGGTCCTCCACCCGGTTGGGAAGTAGACTTTTAGCATACCCTGCTATCCTACAGCCCCCTCTTTCCTGTCTTCCCCTCTTCCTTACCCCCTCTGTTTCTTCTGCCTTCTCGGTCTGACACTTCGCGCGCCCTGTGGACTGGTCGCTGGGGGTCTCGCCCCCATGGCTGGGGCCGGACTAGTTGGCTGGTAGGTGTGCCCGGGCCTGGGACCCTGGGGGGCCTTGGTCTTTGCTGCCGGTGGGGGAGAACTTTCGACGCTGCAAGGGCCCCTTTTGAAATGGGGGTACCTACATGGGATGAGGCACCCACCCCCCGCCGGCGTGCGCTTGGTCCCCTTGGGCCCCGGGTAATCGGTTCCCCGCGGCCCCGGGCGCGAAACAATCATAAAAATTTTTATGGAAATATTTACAAATCTAATGGACCTTGTTGACGACCCGGCTTGTGAATCTGACCTCCCTCTGACTACCTCTTTGGACCCTGGGTCTGGTAAGGGCAGTTGGCAACCCTCGCCCACCCCGTCTGCTCTTCTTGCCAATGCCTCCTCTCCCTCTCTTCCCCAGGCTTGTGGCGCGGTGGATGGACCTGCAGTGAACCCCCAGACCCCTGGATCCCGCCATATGCCACGTCCCGATAGGGACCCACCTGCTTTCTTGCCCTCAGGTGGGAAGCCCGCGGCCCCAGTCGCCTCCCACTCCGGTCGGGCCTCATCGCCCCGGCCCCCTCGGCCCCTGGGGGACGTGGGACCCGACGTCGCCGTCCGCCTTTTCGTCTTCCCGTCCCCTCGAAGTACCGGTGGTGTTTGGCCAGGCTTCGCTCGGCCTTAGGACGGTGGACAAGTTCCTCGTCCTCCGCCCCTCCTCCTCCAAGCCCCTCCCCACTAACCACGAACGCCTCTTTCGAGCGATCCATGGGAGACGGGGACGGCTCGTTTTGACCTTCGGCCTCAGAGGGATGGCTCCATTTGATAAGGTCGCGTTCCTCTGCCGAAACCTCCTCTCTGCTCGCTATCCCCATGTCCTGGGCTGCGGGATCACGGTGTCCCCCCCCCGCCTCAATCAGTGCCAGGGCACAATCTATGCTCGTCTTCTACCCATCCCGGTGGAAGACCTCCAGACTGACCTCGCCTCCCAGGGTGTTGTGAGGTATACCTTTCCCGACAGATCGCGATCCCCATCCGCCCTTCTCCTCGCCTGCTCCTCACTTTCGACTCACTGGTGCCCCCCGTTTCGGTATTCTGGGGCTTTGGTGAGAGACGAGCGTGCGAATTCTCGGTTCGACCATACGTGCCAGATCCTACGCGCTGTTTTCAGTGCAATAGGTTTGGCCACGTGAGCAGTTCCTGCCGTCAGCCGGCCCCGTTGTGTGTCCGCTGCGGCGGCCCTCCCCACCCTTGCCCTGTACTGCTCCGCCTTCCTGCACCAACTGCCATGGACGCACCCTGCTTCATCCCGCTCTTGCCCGTCCTTCCTCTTTGAGAGGGAGGTTCGGGCCCTCTGTTCATCAGAGTTTCTCAGCGCTCGGGAGGCGCGGGACCGGTTGCGTGGCCTCGTATGCCGAGGCTCCGTTCCCGGCCGCCGCCGGCCCAGACCCCGTCCTCACCGGCGGTTCCCAACGCGCCTCCACCCACCGTGTCCGCTACTCCCTGTCATCCTCTGCCGCCCAGCGGACTCCCACCGCGGCTCCCCGTACTACCAGCGCGTCCCCACGTGTCCCTCCGCGAACGCCGATGCTTCGTCGGCAACCCCCCCGCCCCTTCTACGCCCTCTCCACCGGCGCCTTCGGCCACCCCCATTCCGGACGTGACCCGCCGTCACCCATGCGGGCCGCACGACGGAGGGGTAAGGGCCGCAAGCGCCGGCCATAGTGACCCCGAAAGGTTCGAGCCATAGGCCTCGCATCACCTTCCTCTCCCAAACACAAACGCCCCCTTCGCCCTACCGCCCCGGTGTCCTCACCGTCCCCACTGCGCAACCGTTATGCACGCTCCCCCCTGGGGTCCCCGACGGCCCTCGTGGTGGGGGCTGAGATACACCCTCTCCGGCCCGGTCGATGGACCCACTGGAGGGGGAACTCGCCCGCCTGGTCGGCGTGGGTGGGACGTGCACGCCCCCGCGCTTGACCCGCCCCATCTCTCTCCTCGACCTGCCATGCCTCTGGGTGAGGTATTATTTTCCACTCCCCCTCTAGTCCTGCCTCCCCTGCACCTCCGGTGAAGGGAGGGGCATTCTGGATACCCCTCACATCCCCTTCTCTGCATCGCTCTCCCCCGGACGTCCGGGACTCCTCTTCTGGAGGACTTGCCGGCGTCTGGTTCCACATCGCCCCCTCGTCGGGGTGACCCTCGCCTTCGCCCACGTTCGGCGTCCCGTTGGACCCCGGGGCTTTCCGATCCCTCTTTAATCTCGGGCCGCCCGATCGGCCCACCCACCCCATAACCATCCTTTCGCTGACTTTCCTACCCCTCCCTATACCTCGCTCCTGCAGTGGAACATCCGCGGGCTCCTAGTAAGCCTCGAGAGTCTCTCCTCTCTCCTGGCCTCCAGGTGTCCGGCGTGTTTCTGCCTACTGCGGGCTCCCTTCCCCGCCTCTGGATGGGGCGGGTAGGGGGGGCTCCGCGGTCTTCGTGCACCGCTCCGTCCCTTTCCGCCCCCTCCCGCTCCGTACAGTCCTGCAAGCTGTGGCCGTGCGCCTTTCTTTGGGGCACCAGCTCATGGTCTGCTCTTTACCTCTTCCCTAATGTACGCCCTCCACCTGATTCTCTCCATGACCTAATTCTTCAGCTTCCCCGCCCTTTCCTGATTCTCGGGGACTTCAACAGTCAGGACCCGGCCTGGGGGACGTTTGCTCCACCTTTCTCCGGGACCCTTCTCTCCCTTATGGACGAGCTCGAGTTCACCTTTCTGAACGATGGCTCCCCAACCTGCCTTCACTCAGCCCACGACAGTTTCACCTGTATCGACCTTTCCCTGGTTTCCCTCAAAATTGTGACGGAGTTCACCTGGGAGGTCCTGCCGGATTCTTCCGGCAGTGACCATTTCCCAGTGTGTCTTACCCCGACCCGTCTCCTCCCCCCCCCTCTGTTCGCCCGAGCAGACTGGGCCTCATATGCGAGGGCACGGCGATCTCGCCATCAATTCCTGCCTTTCCATCCGTTAGTGAGGCCTTTGCCTTCCTCGAGAGTAAGATCCTCTCGGCTGCCGCCAGTTGCAGCCCCTGTACCTCTGGCTCCCCCAGGCCGCGAAGCGTCCCATGGTGGACCCCAGAGTGCTCCCATGCCGTTCAGGAGCGGCGCCGTGCCGGCCGCCGCTTCTACCGGACCCGCCAGCTGGAGCACAAGATAGGTTTCAGCGCCTGAAGGCAGTGGCCCGTCGGGTCCTGAAACTGCCCGGCGTACCTCCTGGCGGAGTTACGTGTCCGGGATCTCCTCCTCGACTGCCCCCTCGACTGTTTGGCGCAAGGTGCGTAGCTTTGAGGGGACCCGTGTCCCCCCTCGACCCCCGGTGCTTCGGGTCGGGGACGACGAGTTCGTGTCCGATCCGGAGGCCGTCGCGAACGCACTCGCGGCGCACTTCGCAGCCATCTCCAGTTCCGATTCCCCCCATCCCGCCGCGACCCACCGGAATTTCCACCTCATAGGGATGACCCCTATAATCACCTCTTCCATGACGAGCTTCGGGAGGCCCTCCGCACGCCGCCCCGATAATATCCCCTATGACTTGTTACGGCACCTCCACCCCTCTGCTCTCAGCTTTTACTGGACCTCTATAACCGGATTTGGTTGGAGGGTTCATTCCCGGACCGGTGGCGTGAGTCCATCGTCGTCCCCATCCCGAAGCCCGATAAAGACCCCTCACTCCCGTCGAACTATCGCCCCATTTCCCTGACATGCTGCGCCTGCAAGGTTATGGAGGCGATGGTCGCCTCGCGGCTGTCCTTACCTGGAGGCGAGTGACCAATACCCTGCTACCCAGGCTGGTTTCCGGCGCTTCCGGTCTACCACCGACCCCCTCCTCTCCTTAGCCACGACGTGCAGGAGGCTTTCTCCCGGCGTCACTTTGTACTCGCCGTCTTTTTCGACCTCCAGAAGGCCTACGATACTACCCGGCGGAGCGCGGTCTTTGACTGCTTACGCTCCCTGGGTTTCGTAGGCTTTCTCCCTCCTTTATTTATAACTTCTTGTCCGCCCGTTCTTTCCGCGTCCGCATCGGTTCTACCCTCTCTGACCGCTTTCCGTTGGAGGAGGGTGTCCCTCAGGGTAGTGTCCTTAGCGTCTGTGTTTCTCACTCGTGATGAACACAGTCGCTACGGTCCTGCCTACTCCGTTCGTAGCTCCCTCTATGCCGATGACCTGGCTATCTATTGCTCTGGCCGCCTCCCGTCTTTGGCTGAACGTCGACTCCAGCTAGCCATCAACGCGGTGGTTCGCTGGGCGTCCTCGGTTGGCTATGCTTTCTCACCCTCTAAGTCTTCCAGTATGCTTTTCCGTCCTCGGCGCCTCCGTCTGTCGCATACCTTCGCCCTTACCCTTGCCGGCACTCCTCTTCCCCTCGTCCCATCCGTTCGATTCCTGGGTATGACCCTCGACGGATTTTTCGGTTGGGTTCCACACCTTAGGCGGTTGCGGCAATCATCTCGCCGCACCCTCTCCCTTTTGGTCACTGTCCCACATGACCTGGGGGGCGGACAGGCGTACTCTGCTGCGCCTGTACACCTCCCTGGTGCAATCCCGCATACTACGGCTGTGTGGTCTACAGCTCCGCCTCCTCTCCGGCACTCCGTATGCTGGATCCTCTTCTCCACCGTGGCCTTCGCCTGGCGTCGGGTGCCTTCCGCTCGTCCCCTGTCGCTAGTCTTCAGGTGGACTGTGGACACCCCCCCTGCCCCTTCGCCGGGGCCTTCTCATGGCGAAGTGTTACCTTCGCATCTGCCGCCTCCGATGTCCCTACTCTTCTCCGCGATCTCCCAGGCGCTACCCCGGCCTGACACGTGGCATTTCGCTGCCTCTCTGGCCGAGATTTTTCGTCCCTGGGGATCCCCCCACCCTCTATTCTGCCGTTCTCCTTTCCTGTCGCCCCCTGGCGACCACCCCTATCTGCCGTTGCCAGGCGCTTCGTGGCCTGCGTAAGGAGTCTCCTCCTACCGTCCTCCGGTCTTCTTTTCTGGCCCATCTTCCCATCTACACCGACGGCTCGTGCGGCCGCTGTCTTCTCTCCGTCGCTGTCACCTATCTCCCGGGGTATCCCCCTGCCGGTTCAGGCCTCCATCTTTTCCGCGGAGCTCTCTGCCCTTCTGGAAGCCCTCCGTCTGGTATCGGGTTTCTCGCGGTCTTCCTGTACCATTTTCTCGGACTCGCTGAGCGCCCTTCAAGCGCTCGAGCGCTATGATTCCCCGGACCCCCTCGTACGCCTTATTCAACAGGAGTACCATGTCCTGCACACCGTTCACCGGATCCGGGTCACCTTCTGCTGGGTTCCTGCCCATGTTGGTGTTTCCGGTAATGAGGCGGCTGACCGCACAGCCTGGTCCGCTGCCTCGATGCCTCCCCTTCCCCGCCCGCTCCCCTTCTCTGACTATGTGCAGGTCTTTCGTTCCTTCTACGACCACATCTGGCAACAGTCCTGGGACGATGCCACCGGAAATAAACTCTGGTCCATACGCCCCCACCTGTCATATTGGGCGTCCTCTTTCCACCACTCCCGACACAAAGAGGTCGTCCTTGCGCGGCTTCGCATCGGCCATACACGCCTAACGCACGGCTACTTTATGTTCCGGCAGGAGGCTCCTCGTTGCGCCTCCTGCCAGTCGCCCCTCACCATCTCTCACATCCTTGTGGAATGCCCCACCCTGTCGTCAGTACGTCGTCGCGCCTTCCCGTTCCTTTCTGATTTCCCCCTCCCCGATCGTTTACGTCTTATGCTCGCTGAGAGCCCTCTCTTCTCGCTTGACCGTCTTTTTCTCTTCCTCCCCCAATCTCGCATCCTATCTGAGCTTTAGGTGACTTCTCACCCGTCGTCCGCTGTCGCTGTCCTCCCACTTCTAGTGCCTTTCCCCTGTCTCCGTTTCTCTTTCTTATATTCCGCCTCACCATGATATCCGTTAACGTATAGCGGGAAATGGCGGCAAACGCCCCAATATATATTTATATATATTATATATATATATATTGTATAAGTGCTGTACAGCTAGTACTGTACTGTATTTATAATTTCTCATTATTACGGTACTGTATTATATACAGTATTTTATTATACAGTAGTGTACAGTACATTATTTATTATATATTAAAAACTTTTATTTTTTATTTTAACAATTTATCGGCATCGTATATGTATCATGCACTGTTCACGTGATCTGTACACTAGGTTGGACTCTGCAAAATCTTAGCTTAATAGGTAATCATCATCTGCCCCCAGAGCGATGAAAATCATATTTTAGTAGTCAAAAATGTATTTTTCTTATAATTTTTAAAATATTTCAATATGCATCAAAATTATTCCTAATAACTATAAAGTCAATGAAAAAGACCTCATATGATCATTTTTCCAAGCGCGTTGTCCTACGTTAATATCTTTTGCCCCCGGCAACAATGTCAAATGTTGAAAAAATAGGTAATTTATATACATATTTTCAGATCGGCTCTCTGTCTTAAATAATGCATTTATATATTTCCCATAGCATTTATATCGTTGCTTAGGCATGAAATAACACGCACGCAAAATTTTGTGACTCTAGGTTAGGGTTTAAAGGTCATCTCTGGTGAGTGCTGCCAGCAGCAGCAGCAGACTAACAATATTAGCACAGACGACATTGTGGCTATCGGCTGTGATGGTACCGCAGTGAACACGGGTCGAAAGGGTGGAGCCATTCGTATGATTGAAATGAAACTACAAAGGCCAGTTCAGTGGATCATATGCCTATTACACGGTAATGAATTATCACTGCGACACCTCATTCAAGACTTGGATGGCAAAACAACTGGGCCAATGGGCTTTACTGGACCAGTTGGTAAACAACTGAACGACTGCTAAAAACTTCCAATTACAGAATTCGATGCCATTCCATCTCCCGACATTGACATAGATGATGCCGAGTTGAGCACTGACCAAAAATATTTGTTAGGCATCTACAGAGCAGTGTCGAGCGGTAGCTGCTCTTCAGCTCTCGCGGCTCGAAATCCAGGTAAGATGGCGCATTCCAGGTGGCTGACAACAGCAAATAGATTTCTGCGCCTCTATGTTTCAACCAGTGAACCCTCCAGCACCTTCAACGAAATTGTGCGATTCATTATGACAGTTTACGCACCAATTTGGTTTAAGATAAAGAAAAACTCCAGTTTCACTGAGGGCGCAAAACATTTTTTCGAAATGATGCGTCTCTCTCAGACCATGTCTCAAAGATCTAAGACAATCGCCAACAAAGTCCTCCGTAGAAATTCTTTCTTTGCTCACCCAGAAAATATTTTGATCTCCATGCTACATGCCGATGAGCAACACATCAGAGAATTGGGATGGAGAAAAATATTAAAAGCACGATCAAAACAATCACCAGCGGGGGAAATTCGAGCCTTCGCCATGCCTGAGCTGCTCTACGATAGTCAAAACTATTACGAAATGATCAAATGGCTGAGGTGACCGAACCCCCCCGTTACAAAAACAATACCTGATACCTGAATAAAAGAGTTTGTTGAGACGGGAGACCAGCCTGATGGACTGATCCCACTATTCCCTTGTCATACTCAAGCGGTCGAGAGACTCATCAAATTAGTAACCGAAGCCTCTGCCAGTGTAAGTGGAATAGAAGAGAGGGACGGATTCATCCGCTCCCATTCACTCCCGAACAAAAATTCCACGATTTGATTCTAAGAAAGATTACCGTATGTAAATCGACATGCAGCCAAAGGAAGGGTGGTTGGGGCTGGATAGGGTGGAACTCGACGTACAGCCACCACCTCGTGGTGAGTTTGGGTTGCTAATTTTATAAAATTAGCAAGCGAGGAGCTGTACTTAGTACTTATCGTACTTATAACATCGCATTAACGTAATTATAATCCACATTTAGACTTTCTCGGGGACAGAAGATATTACTCTAGAGCAGTGGTTCCCAAAGTGTGTTCCGCGGAACCCCAGGGTTCCGCGAAAAAATTCAGGGGTTCCGCGAGCTAAAGTTTAAAATAAAAAATATTTTATTTAAAAAAAATATAAATTACTCATTTTCAAAAAAAGTCTAGCGAAGAAAATATGAAATTTTGCACGAAGGAAAATAAAGCATAAGTATGGTTTGAGCGAAATATTTAGAAACGGCAATAGGCTTGAACGAAACATTTCGAACGTAACAGCAGCGCCCTCTGTAAGAGTTGCCAATTTTTTTTGGCCATACTTATCATGTTTTGCGTATTTGATTTACTTTTTAAAAGAAAATTTCCATAAATAGCAACTAAATTATCATTAATGGAAAACATTTATTAATATTAGTACATAATCTGCATGTAAAATGATGTAAACTGCGTTTGGAGACGTAGCCAACATGTTTTGAACTTGTCATAATCTATTTCTATAGTAGTCGAGGTACTCGACTCGAGCGTGCGTTATCAGTTTGTTTTGTAAGCTTTGGAAGTGAAGTGATCTGAGGTGGTTATACAAAAGGACTTTATTAACTGCAGCAGAATGCGCAGTAAAAATATCAGTATTTTCCTAATGTTTACATGGGATATTGTGCATCTGTTTACAAGACGCTAACAGGTCTAAGTGAAGCCTAACGAATAATTAAAGTGCAGAAGATTGTGCAGCAACGTTGCTTGCCTCTACCTACTAGGCCTACTTGATAAACACTTCGTTAGTGCAATCTTTGAAATCGTTGTCCTCTGTGAATTAATTTGGTTAGAACTTTTTATTATTCATTTTTCGTAATTGTAATATTTCAAAATTCGTGAAAATTAACCCTTCAATGGATCGATGGTTAAAATATGGGTTTCGTAAAAAAACTGAAATTACTAGTAATGCAGAAACTAGTGAAACAAAAGCATCTATAGAAGATACAGAAATTGCAGAAGCTGCACAACCACCAACTTCTAGTGTGATTAATCCACAAAAAAAGAAATCTGCTTCCTCCGATTCTGTGCAGACATCTATGAAAAAACGTAAATATGATCCTAATTATTTGTTATATGGTTTTACTAGTATTGGTGACGAAGAAGCCCCAGATGCCCTTTGCTTACTTTGTAACAAAATATTAGCAAACAGTTCTTTAGCACCAGCAAAGTTACAGAGACATATGGAAACAAACCATCAGACTTTTAAAAATAAAGATATTTCTTTTTTTAAAGAAAACTTGAAAGTCTGAATAGCTCTAGAAGTGTCTTATTAAAAAAATGTAAAACAGACAATGAAAATGCAACAGAAGCGTCATATAAAGCATGTTACCGCATTGCTCTTGCTGGTGAGGCACATACTATTGGTGAATCACTTATAAAACCTTTATTAAAAGATATAATATCTTGCGTGTTTAATGAAGATTCTGTTCAGAAAGTTGAGGCTGTATCTCTTTCCAACAATACGGTGTCAAGACGTATTAATGATATTGCTAATGACATTCAAAATGAACTTATTTCACGATTGCGTGTATGTGATGCTTATGTATTACAAATAGATGAGTCCACAGACGTTGCTGGACTAGCAATTTTACTTGTGTTTGCTAGATATGACTTTAATAAGAAAATTGAAGAAGATTTGCTTTTTTGCAAAAGTTTAGAATTGCATACCACAGGAAATGATATATTTAATTGCATTGATAATTTTATGAAAACGCATGATATAGGCTTTGAAAAATGTATTTCAGTATGCAGCGATGGAGCAAAGGCAATGACAGGAAAATTAGCTGGCGCTGTAACACGAATCAAGAATGTTGCAAAAAACTGCAACAGTAATCACTGCATTCTTCACAGATATGCATTAGTGACAAAAAGGATTCAGCTTCATTAAAGATAGTTTTGGACGAAGCAGTGCAGATTATCAATTTTATTAAATCTCGGCCATTGCAATCACGAATTTTTAAGGCCTTGTGTGAAGATCTGGGTAGTCTTCATAACACACTACTTTTACATACAGAAATTAGGTGGCTCTCACGAGGAAATGTTCTTGTGAGAATGTTTGAATTGAGGAGAGAATTGTTGTCTTATTTTATTGATCATAAATTTAGATTATCTGACAGATTAACAAATATGGCATGGCTAGCAAGGATTGCATATTTAGCAGATATTTTTTCAAAATTGAATGAAACATGTCTATCTCTGCAAGGGAAAGAAGTAAACATTTTTCAAGCGCAAGATAAAATGGTATCTTTATCACGTAAATTGCAGTACTGGATCTCAGATGTGGAACAAAATACTCTTGACTGTTTTCCGCTTCTTAGTGACTTTCTCCAAGAATCCGAAGTGGAATTAGATGTTGAAATCCTCAATGATATTAAAAATCATCTCAACAGCTTATCAGAATCTCTAATTTAGTATTTTCCAAATTTGAAGAACAAAGACCATTACTGGGTACAGAATCCATTCAAAGTTAAAGAAAAGCCAACAGGATTTCTAGCAGTGGATTATGAAAATTTAATAGAAATTACTTCAGATACTCAGTTAAAGGCCAAGTTTGAAGAAGTTCCGGTAGCTATTTTCTGGGGAAATTTAAGTGACGAATATCCGGAATTATCAAAACGAGCCATACGAGTGCTATTGCCATTTGCAACAACATATTTGTGTGAATCAGGATTTTCAAGATATGCGAGCACGAAAACAGAATATCGCAGCAGACTGGATGCTGCACCAGATATGAGAATTCAATTATCCAACATTAAACCAAATTTCCAGAGGATACTGGAGTCTAAGAAGCAGAAGCATTCTTCCCATTAGGTATTCATTTCATTTTTGTTAAACTAATTATGTACAAATTTACAAAAATTAAGGTGTTTTTTATTCGAATTTTTTTATTTATTTTTTAATATAAATAAGTTCTCTTTTTATCCCACAATTTGTGGTTTTTAATATTCTTGAATATAGGTAGGGGTTCCACGCTTTTTTAAATAATGTCAAAGGGTTCCGCGGCAAAAAAAGTTTGGGAACCACTGCTCTAGAGTCATAAAATTTTGCGTGTGTGTTATTTCATGCCTAAGCAACGATATAAATGCTATGGAAAATATATAAATGCATTATTTAAGACAGAGCCGATCTGAAAATATGTATATAAATTACCTATTTTTTCAACATTTGACATTGTTGCTGGGGGCAAAAGATATTAACGTAGGACAACGCGCTTGGAAAAACGATCATATGAGGTCTTTTTCATCGACTTTATAGTTATTAGGAATAATTGATGCATATTGAAATATTTTAAAAATTATAAGAAAAATATGTTTTTGACTACTAAAATATGATTTTCATCACTCTGCTGGGGGCAGAAGATGATTACCTATTAAGCTAAGATTTTGCAGTCTATTTTCTCATGCATGCGCAAGTTTTTGTCTCTATAGAATATGGAAATCGAAAAAAATGTAAAATCGATCCACCCTACTGTACACGTGATCAAGGACACTGGATGGATGGTCGCTCTATCTTAGCCAATCGCAGATGAGAAATTCACCCACCCACAATCTTAGCCAATCAGAGATGAGATTATATTATTATATTTATGTAGGTTAAAAATAAAACACTTTTTTTTAGTTAAAAAAAAGTTTATTTCTGAGCTTTAAATACTCCAGTATTGAAAAGGTTAGGTAAAATTTTTGGTGCCTGGAACCTAACCCTGTAATTTCCCATTAACTCCATTATATAAAGGGTTCCATTTGCGCCTGTCCCCCCCCCCCCCCCCCCAAGAACCTAACCCCGGCGTAAATCGAGGGCTACCTGTATATCCTTCTGAGTCTCTGCATCACAAATATGGACAGTTTTCTCACTGCAGAATTACTCTTGAGGTCTCAGGAGGAGATATATATTTATTTATTTTATTATACTTGTTTAGAATGCTAACTAATAATAAGCCTATATGTATAAAATGTTAAAAAACAACTTTTCTCTGAGTGTAGGTTGCAAACTAAAGTGAAATATGGTGAATTATACTTTTTAATGTTCAGTTTTGCGCATGATTGCTTTGTGTTTAAGTTAAATGTTAAGGTATAGTCTTAAATTCTTACATTGAAGGTTTCAATCCAACCACATCATCATCATCATTTGGTTTTGGATCAAACCAACCATCCATGTCAAGCAATTTTGGCTTTGGACCCACTAATACATTTAATTTTGGAGGAGCACCAACTGGTACTGCTACTGCTAGTGGTGGAGGTTTATTTGGGCCTAAAACAACAACCACCACCGGATTCAGGTTAGTAATTGTAAGACATTATGGGTGTTAATTATTAATAGTACTGTATATAACCCTAAAGTGTTTGGGGTTCCAGGCCAATGGGAATAGTTAAGATAATTGGATTATGATAGGAATGGAAAATAGAAGTCTGGAAAAATTAAGAACCTAAGAATAGCAAATTAGCATTAACCCTTTCTCGCGTATGGATGTTTTCTGTATAAGATGTCCAGTTTATTTACTCCATTATGCAACCAAAGGTTAATTTCATAAGCAAACTCAAGGACCTAGCCTATAACTTAAGTACACACAGTGTCAAGAATTAGAACTTGGATTGTTAGCTTTACTCATTCAGAAGTTACTAGTAATCTCCATAGTTGGTAAAAAAAGTTTTTTGTAGCATCTTTTTCCATTATTGGTTTACATAAATAATCCATTTCTGTATTTTATATTGACATTTTGAGTAATAGAGGGTGTCCACATTGTACACTTCTACTCTATGGGATATGTAGGGATAAACGTAAAACTTTTTCCTTGAAAAACAAGTATAGATATTTAACAACGTAATAAAAGCATGTGGTTGAACAAATTACCGTAAATTGAATTTTTATTAAGATGTGTTTTAAATGTTTTTCTCTCCCTCCCTCCTTAAACTTTTTAAAAAGATAACTTAGTGCAGTCAGTCATGGGAATGTGAGTTTTGTTTATTGACTAAAGGTTGAGAAATTAACTTTCTTTTTCTATCTTAATTTAAAAGGTACCATTCCAATTGCCATGTTTGGAAAGCTTTTGTAATTTGTAGTCCGCAAAGTTTTTAAAACTGAAGATATTCCGAAATTTAAGGGAATTCATTACAAGTTTTCTTCATTGAAGCAAGTTTAGAGAACATTGTTTTTTGTGGCATCTGAAAGCTTTATTGCGACGCTTTAGACTTTTGTAGTGTACACATTTGGTTAGTGAACCCAGCTTTCCAGTTAATGTTTATTACGTAAACATTTTCAGTGTTGTTTCACGGAGAGAGCTAGAAAGGAAACTCCCTCCTTTGATATTTCCACTTTTGGATTTCTCATTTTTTGACCATTACTAAAATGTGAATGACCAAGATTGGAATAGACTGCATAATGCGTAGTCCCTTTAACCCATTAGTGCTCATTGATATAATTTTCTATGGGCAAAATTGTTTCATTATTGTGTAACTTTTTCTCATATTCGCGTGATCTTTGGTATGAGTCATTGATATGACGCGATCTTTTAGATTGCATTACAGTATTCCCTCGCTTAACACTGTTAATTAAGCCCTGTAAAGTGCCGTGTTAAATGAAATCGTGTTAATCAAATATAAAAACACATGTAAAATATTGTAATTCATCCAACTTTTTCTTTCAAAGTCGAGAATAAGCTCAAAGCTTTCGTTTTAATACTGTAGGTACTCAGTGGAATGCGGTTCTGATTACAGTCCTCGATCCATATTAGTAATAACACTGGTCAACAAAGATTTTTCATCAGAGTGAAATTTGTGGTGGCTGGATAGCATTTTTCATGCTGATTCCAAAACTGCATTCAGACTTTTTCTAGCATGTATAGTTTTCAAGATGAAGGCATATATATAACTACACAGGTTTAACCATTTTAAATAGGCAAAATACTAATATTTCAACATTTGATTGTGTTTATTTTAGTGTTTTTTTAGTTTATTCATCTTATTTATTTCAATTATCTTAATTATACATCTTATGTATTTCAGGTGTGAGCTTTTACGTCTAGCAGCATTGTGATTCAGGCAACAACGCCGTGCTTTGTGTGTCAAAAGATCAGTCCAGTCCAAGAACTTGTTGTGTCAAGTTGGTGTACATTTTTTTTGAATTTATAGTTTGCTCAGGTCAGTCAACATGCCTCGACAATGTAAGAATGACCCCGACAAGTTCTGTTTCGTATGCGGCCAGTTGACAACTAAAACACAGCGACGAAGTATTACAACCGACATTAAGAAAATATACAAGCTATACTTTGGTTGCCATCTAGGTGACCAAGATAAACCATGGGCGCCACATCAAATCTGTTCTGGCTGTTCAAATGGATTACGTGATTGGCTTAACAAAAAGAAAGCTTCAATGCCATTTGCCATACCCATGATATGGAGGGAGCCGAGAGATCATCATGAAGACTTATTTTTGTAGTGTGAACTTAATGGGGTTTTCTGCCAAGAACAAACACCAGATTGTATATCCAAACTTGGATTCAGCACGTAGACCAGTAAAACATGATGAAACATTGCCCATTCCAATTCCCCCAAGTGATAGGCTAGATTCTATCATAGATGACATGGAAAGTGATGAAGGTGCAACTGGTGTTTCCAGACCATCTACAGAACCAGAGTACACTTTTGAAGGTAGACATTTAGAGCCTAAAAAGTTAACCCAAGGACAGTTGAATGATCTTGTTAGAGACTTATCGCTGTCTAAAGAGAAATCAGAGCTTCTTGCCTCAAGACTAAAGGAGAACAATTTACTTGAGAACGATGTTCGTATTAGTTACTACCGAAAGCAGAATTTTGAATTAACAGCATTCTTTTCAGTAGACAGTCCTCTCTGTTATTGCCATGACATCAATGGACTATTTACAGCCATATCTCAGATGTATGTGGCATCTGAGTGGCGCCTCTTTATTGATTCGTCGCAGAGAAGCCTGAAAGCAGTTCTTTTGCATAATGGTAATATAATGCCATCCATCCCCATTGCCCATTCCGTCCATCTAAAAGAGACATATGACAATATGGATATACTACTTAAGGCAATCAAATACGACAGTCATCAATGGAATGTTTGTGGAGATCTAAAAGTTATAGGAATGCTTATGGGTATGCAGTCAGGATTCACAAAATTTTGTTTCCTTTGCCTGTGGGACAGTCGCGCCACTATAGAACATTACACCAAAAGTGACTGGCCACTTAGGTATACATATGTCCCAGGGATAAGCAATGTCCAGTCTGTCCCTTTAGTGGATCCCCAAAAGATCTATCTGCCACCTCTTCACATTAAACTTGGTTTAATGAAGAATTTTGTTAAAGCAATGGGTAAAGTCAATTCTGAAGGGTTCCAATACCTTTCAAGGAAATTTCCGAAGGTTACTGCAGCAAAATTGAAGGAAGGAATTTTTGTTGGGCCACAAATAAGGGAGGTTTTGAATGACACTGAATTTGAAAAAGTCCTAAGTCCGCTGGAATTGAAGGCTTGGCTGGCGTTCAAATGGATATGTGAAAACTTTCTTGGAAGCAAGTCACCTGCATATAAGGATGGAGTCAAGAACCTCCTTGATGCCTTCAAAGAAATGGAGTGTCGAATGTCGTTAAAAATTCACTTCCTGCATTCCCACTTAGATTTCTTTCCTGAAAACCTTGGTGCAGTGAGTGACGAGCAAGGAGAGTGCTTCCATCAAGATATTCAGATGATGGAGAAGCGCTACCAAGGATATTGGAATGAAAGCATGATGGCAGACCATTGTTGGATGCTGTATCGTGACAATCCAGGCCAAATTTACAAAAGGAAATCACTCACCGCGCTTTTAATAAAATAATGTATATATTCTTTATTTATAAGTACATTGAATAAGGTATATGATGTATTTGTTGTTTAGCATTCCTAAGTGTGATCTATACATCCATAAATTTTCTTATAGCAATATCAAAAACTTAAAAATATCAAAACCAGTGTATCTATATAACTATACGTGCTAGAAAAAAAAAACAACCAGATTCGGAATCAGCACAAAATATGCATTAAGAAAAGTGTGATCATGTTTGTGATGAGAAAAAAGTTTCATTTTGTTGGCCAGTGTAATCGTTCCATTTCAATCATTGTCTCACATCGATTTAGAGTAGATTGCATAGCAATTGAAGATGAAGCCATCTGTCCTTTTTTCTTATAATCATCAGCTTGTTTCAAAATGGTTCGTATCATTGCTTCGTTCAATCCAAATGAGCGTGTGCTCTCTGCCTTTTTCTCCCCTCTATCGTATCTTTTAATTATTTCAAGTTTCTGCTCTAAAGTTATAGCTTTTCACTTTTTTTTAATAGAGACATTCTCACTTTCATTTTTCCTCTTATCCATTGCTATCTAATGGGGGAAATATTCTAAATTTAAACAAAAATAGAGGAATTGTATGCGCTGTTGCGAGAGAAAAATAAAGCACCCTTCCTCTACTGCTGCTGCAGGCTAACTAAAACAATGAGTCTGTGACGTGTCTCGTGCCTCTTTGTCTTGGTGGTAAGACGTTGCCTGCCTGCTGTTGCTATGGAAACGGAATACATGCTAAATTTGAAATTTAAGTTTTAGGACTGTGTTGAGTGAAATTTCTTCATGTTAAATAAAAAGGGGTTGCAATTAATAAACCATGTTAACTCGAAAACCGTGCTAATCAAAACTGTGTTAAGCGAGGGAATACTGTATATCAATGACCCATACTGAACATCGCATGAATACAAGAAAAAGTGATGCAATGATGAAACAAAAATTCTACTAGTGGGCACTAAAATGAGTTACAAATTTATTAAAGCAATTTAGGATTAGTATTTTGAGGTATTAGAAAATTCTTTTTCAGTGGTGTAGTGGTTAGCATCACTGACTACGAATCCATCAGCCCCAGGTTCGAGACCCAATGGCAGCTGGTGCGTGGCAAAACCCAGCTGTTCATCCTTCCACACAAAGAAAGTGGTTGGTAGATAAATGGGTACCTAGGTGGCCTAGCACTGGGCTGTTGATGGGGCGTGGTTCGGATTCCACGTTAAACTGTAGGTCTAAGGTGGAGTGAAAAGCTTGACCTTCGTCAGAATGAACAATTCGGGTGGAAGCTAACCAAAGGTTATATATATATTTACATAATTTATATATTTACATAATAATGAATATATAGCCTAGTATCACAAATTACACGCTCATAACTAGATGGGACACTAAATAGGGTTTTGTTTTGCTGGTCACTGCTAGAGAAATATCTAAGTGACTAACTAACCTTCAATGTACATAGAAATGAAGCCTGTGGCACTCGTACAATGTTTTTTACTAATAATTAATTAAAGATGTGTTGCAAATGTGACTTTTCTTTAGAAAAGTTCTCAGCAACATTAAGCAAATTAGTTTGTATGAAAATAGCTTTACTGGTTATCATTTAATCCGTGGTAGTACCTAATCTGCTTGAAAATTCTTCCAAGAATCGGTGATATTAATAGTGGTGTACTGATTAATTGGCATTGACAGAATCAGACATTTTTGGGGCATTGACATCAAATGGCCAAATTTAGCTGATTCTCTTACTGATTCTTTGAAATTTTTAAATTTTCATTACAAAACAAAAACTATATTTTTAGAAAAATGAACATTGCGATAATTGATACTCATTTTAAAGTGTAGTTGTATAAAAATATTTTACATTCACGAAAAAGGCAAAGCTTCATAAGTTAAGTTGCCCATAAATTTACATTTTCTCTAACTAGCTAATCTCTAAATATTATACAGTAATGTAATCTACTCTGTATTAACCCTTTACCGTCGCATGTTGCCTCTAGTTAACTTTTCAAATACGTGCATTTAGACTTAACCCTTTAACGCCTAACTTTTTTGTAGGGTTAAGTTATATTTTATTATGTTTACTTTATTTTAATAATTTTATAAACCCAAATTGTATATCCATTTTTTTAATCAAAATGGCCACCAGACACTTGAAATTTTAATGAAAAATTTTGTTCTTTACATCGTTGAAGAAAAAGAATGCCTTGAACATAAGGAAAAAATTGCAGTACTTTAAATATTGGTATTCAATTTATGAAACTAAACTAAAATTATTTTATCCTTTTACTGATTAATAAAACTAACATCATTTTAGCTATGGTATACGAATAACAAATCCTGGTACTGTATATTGTGGAGTGAGATAAGGAAAAACACTTAAACAAATGTGAAATGTTAAAATATGAAAATTGAAAGTAAAATTTATGAAGGGAATTTATTTTTTAAAATATAGGCAAAGAATTGGCATTTGCTAAATTTTGGTATCAGTACATCACTAGATATTAGTGATGCTGCAGGTGATAATGCAATGGAAGGATATGTAGGTTAGATCCCTTAATTTAACAGTTTAGTTTATGGTAGTCAAGAAATTGCAGGAAAGCAATGTAATATTCATACTTATTAATTATAAGTGTATTTTGCTGAGGGAAATATTAGTGTATGTATTAGTTAGGCTTTACATAATTATGAAGACTTAATTCTTAATGTAAATCAGTTTTCTATCCTTAGATTAATATTTAGTAAATTTAATGATTCATTATTTTAAAGTAAGTATGGGTAGTTGGGTACTGATCTTGAAGTAGAGAGAGATTAAATAATGAATGTCGTCTACTTCCCTTTTTAATGACTGTTTACTAGTTGTTTATATAATAGAATGCATTGGTTCTCCATTAAGGCTCATCTTGTCTCCTTTGAATGAGGCAATGAATGTATTTTTAGAGATGGCAACTGATCTCAATTTTCATTTGTGTAACACTTTGGGATGTAGATACTGATTACCAGATTGCAGTCACCTTGGGATTGGGCATGTAAACTCTGATGATGATAAAGCAAGCGAAGGAGATGGGTGGATTATCATATTTTAAGTACTATTGCCCATCATCTGTATTCAGACACCCTTACCCTACTTCAAGACTAATTAAGTCCAGTGCTGTGCTTGTTACTTTATAAATCATATATATGCATAGGTATATTATAATTTATATATACATAAAATATTATATTATATAAACATTCACTTGTGCGAGTAAGTGTTGGTTTGTATCCACTGGTTAATGCATAGTCTATGAAGTCTGTACATGCCTTCATTGCGTTGTTATGACTTATAAGGCATAATATTTTCAAAAAAAGTGAAACAAAATTACTGCAAGATTTATTACTAGGAATTGCAACATAATAGAGGATGTAGCATACTATTGATACTGTACTAATGCTAGAATATACCAGGAAAGTTTAGTTTTGCAAAACAATAATACAAAATACTAAAGAAATGAATCAAATGAGTTATTGTGCATGGCAATGATAATTGAAATTTATTAGCTAAATATACAAACTTAAGAACTATTATTCAAAAGATCTTTATTGGCCTTTAAGAAAACAAGCTTCTCAAAAGTTGCATCTAAGCGCAAGCCTCATTTCGGATGCAGTATATACTTCCCTACTGAAAAAACCCACTCAACAGCGGCACTAGATGGTATAGGAGTGTTAAGTTTAATAAACATATTTTTAAAGTTAGTGGATGGGAAGGATGCAGAGCTAATGTGCCATGAAGGCCCAGATGAGAAGAATGACAAAACCTCTGTTGAATGTAGGTCCCTCCCTGCTCCAGGGTTCTTTGCCTTTTTACTTCGACAGTGGTGTCAGTGTAGGGGGAGAGGGTGGATGGGGGTAGGCTGCCAGCATGCCAATGGCCAACCTGCACACCTCGCTCATAGTGAAGGGACAAATTTTTAAATGGTTAATGAATAATGAGAGGATCGAAAGAAACTAATTGCGAGCTACGATAAAGTAATGACTAACAAATGTATTTCCCTGAAAAAGTAACATTGTTACTGAAAGAGTTACTTGATTTGAAATGTAATACTAAAAAAGTACTGCATTAAGTAATGGCCATTACTTGTAACGCGTTACTGCCCAGCTCTGATTAAGTCCTATGATGTACTTTCAGCTTGACTGGAGGAGGATTATTCAGTGTTCCAAAAACTACCACAAACTCATTTGGCTTTGGACCCACAAATACTTTCAAAGGATTTGGTAAGTGAAGAGAGAGAAAAGCAACTTAATTTGGCATGTATTGTATATATTAACGAAAGTAGGTTCCTTTTGGACAAAGGTAATGGCATAGGCTGGATGACATTCTATCCACCAAAATAAAAATAAGATTTAAAAAAAGACAGACTGGTATTTCACGTAATTAAAATTCATAATTTAAATGAAGAATTTTTTCTTAAAACTTCATTCTTATTCTGACTTCTCAAGGGGAGGCCTATGTAAGAGTTTTTATTTTCATATCTTTACCAAATTATACATAAACTTGTAAGGAAAGTAGTGTACAGCTATGACTGAACATTTTTTTTTTCTTTTAGAGGTTGTTGAGGTAGATGGGGGTTGTAATTTTCCATGACACGAGTATTCTGATTATGAAACTAGTTATTGAGCCTTCATTTGAAATAAGACTGATAGAAACTTAAATTAGCTTATAAGGTTATAAACAGCATTTTGATGTAGCATTTATAGATGATATCTTAATAATAAAATAAAGGTAGGTATCCCTTTTTAAAAGATAAATTAGTGTATTTCTTCTGTATTTAGGTCCACAACAAACGCCTCAACATCCTTTCCAGAATACTCTTCAACCACAGCCAATTGATCCTAATGTAGCACTTTATTTGGCTGTATGTGCACCAACTTATTTCAATGATGAGAGGGATGAAGTTCTGAAGAAATGGAATCAGTTGCAAGCAGTATGGGGTGCTGGCAAAGGCAAGCATTGATTATACATTCATTCATAAGCACTTTATGAATGTAGATTCTGGTATAAGACTATAAATATTAATCTTGTTGGTCAGTGTAAACACTCTTATGAAGCATAACAAGACCAAATAAGTAAATGTAGAAAGTGTGTGTGAAGTAAAAAAATTAGAGGATACATAATAAGTTAGTCTATATGGTAGGAGAAGCCTCCCTGGGATGGAAGGTATGATTTGTGGATATAATTTTGAGTGAACCACGAGTTATAAGAAATTGGATGCTATTGAAATGGCTTAAAGGATGTATGGGGAGTTTATTTATCTTTCTCATTGTTTCAAAGACTAGTGAAAAGTACAGAAGATTTTAATAGAAATGAAGAAAGATTATTTTAATCTCTGTTCGTGTGTTGATTCGCTATCTTTTAATTTAATTCAGTACATAGAAAAATATTGTGAAATTACATGTATCATTAATGTCATTAGTAAAGTTTCTATGAAAATACTGCTTGTTCTGACAGCACTTGGCTAATGTGCCAATTATTAAACAAGTAGGTTTACTTAATTGTATATATTGCTCACAGGACAACATATATAGCGCATCTTCTTTCACAGGCTTCAAAGTCTTTATCTCTAGTTGAAATTGAAAATAATACTGACTCCATTAAGACTATATAGGTTGAAGGTATATCCTTGATAGCTGAAGACCAATAAAAACTTGGTGAATGGAACCAAGTGATAAATCCACTGCCATAACCAAAAGTCATGAGGTTAATTAGGCACTAATTTGCATTATACTTGTAACTGTAAAATACTCTTAAAGGAAAAAACCGTAGATGACTTTCTCATGTATGCTCAGACTGATGACTGTCTTGAATCATGATATTTTAGAAACTTATTTTTTGCTGCTACCTTTTTTTTTTACTTAAAAGTTGTGTAGATCTTGCAGGGACCAACTTTTGAGACATCGTTTAGAGTAAGAAAAGGAAAATCAAGGGAGTGAATCCAATTTGCTTTCACGTTAAAATCCTTTGAGGATGATATTACACTAAAGAGATGAGTGGCTTTCCTGTTCTAAAAGACTGTTTTCTGTGTTGACACTCATTTCAATACTATTTTGCACTGTTCATTGAAAGTAGGAAATATTTTGTTAAAGATTCGGTAGAACACATCCACCCAAACTACTGATGAAAATAGGTTTTTCTTGTGTATTTTGTCATTTCAATTGAATCTAACCTTCACTTTTGGCGTAAATGCACCATTATGGAGATGCCCCCCCCCCCCCCCCCCTACCCAGGGCTTTGAAGAAGAGGGAAATTGTGGCTGAAAAGGTCAGAATCAATTGAAACTGCGTGAAATACACCAGAAAAACCTATTTTTGTCAGTAATATTCATGGCAATTTAGTAACCTAACCTAACCCTGTGGGGCATTCCAGGAGAGATCACCCAATTTTAATGAAAATTGACATATGCGGTTTCTTCCGGGTGCTGATTTCACTGGTCAAAATAAAAAAGTTCTATGACCCATAGTTTTTGAGATATGGGCCCCACTTTGCCACCTAACTTTAATGGCCAATAACTCCCAAACATCTTACCATAGACCTATAAAACTATACATTTTTAGAATTAGCATGAAGAGATCTATTAAATGATACCACATTCAAATGTGTGGAACAATAATGAAAATTTTCCCCCCTTTTTTATTTTTGACCCCACCCGCTCTTGGCAGTGAAATCCAAAAAAAAAAAAAAATTCATTTATTAAACTTCCATTAATTGTTAAAAGATACAAACAATAAAAAACGTGGTTATCAAGTTGCAAGATATTTTAAAAATTATTGAAAAAATATGTACATTGTGAAATTTTGACATTTTTACGCCTGCAGACTAAAATAGAGAACTACAAATGATATATTCACATGGATGAAAATAAATGGCAAAAATATAAATTGAACACACACATTACATCAAGTTCATTCATAATTACACGAGTTTTTTCAACTCATTTTCTGGGAAAACATATTGAATACGCATTGTTCCTGGCTTTAAAGTTGGTGTGCTTAATAAACCTAAAATTTTATATCTTTATGTGGCATGTATCTCTAATTTGTGGAAAGTAATAGTAAACACTATATCCTGATGGGTGCAAAAAGCTTACCTCAAAGTCATCAAATTCCTCATTATAGGAATGTACAAATCCCAACCATTTCTGATCATTGTAAGTTAAGTACAAACTATGTACTCTCCTATTTTCGGATTAACTTCAACATTATCTTCACCCAGAAAAGCTTTGCTTATAAACCTCACCTCACCAACTTCATCAGAAGATAATTCAAATGTTTTTGTTATTTGCATTAATAGGTACAAATCTGTGGAATTTTTGTGTTCCTGTTAGCCACATACTTTTTTCCTATGTCACTTAAAAAATTTTCCATAGCTTCAATTTCTTCAGAATTTATTAAAGAAAAATTTATGCTGTCACTTATATTGTTTGAACAAAATTCAAACATGTCTTCTGGTGTTAATATTTGATTTGTGAATGTTCTCTGCATACTCGCTCTGGCTACAGATCTTTTCACTGTATCCCCAATCCCATCAAAGCGCTCTTACCATGGCTTGTGGCAAAGAAATGCCACTCATTCCAGCACAAAATCTTCATGTTTACAAATGTTAAAGTTGAAATGATTTTTATATTGTCCTGCACATCCGTCAGTAAAATTTAATTTTTTTATATGAAGGTGGGATTTTCTAATAATAGGTATGAGTGTATTTAAAAAGTGTAAACCATTGTAGTGTTATGTTTTGTATTTGGAGATAAAAAAAACAATAACTTGAATGTTTTGTTTCATTACTTTCTAGTTCCTTATAATATAACACAAAGGGCTGCACTGTGCATTGGGTATTTTCCCAATGAAAACCTTGGGCTGCATCCTGTACTACAAATGAGTAGTTTTCTGAAAAGTCACCAAGAACTACAACTGTATGGCTATTTAAATTATTCTTCAAGTTTTTAGAAATGCACTCTGATTCTTTGCTATAAAGTGATGATGTGTCAATTTGACAATTTTTGTGCTTAATGAATTTATAAAATCATCTACAGATTCTGTTTTTTCAACTATATTGCATCGATCTGTAATAACCCATTGTTTATATTTTATTTCCTCACATTCAAGATCGTTAACACTTTGAAAAGTGAGCAAAAAATTCTTAATACCTTGTTCTTTTGGAGAAAGATTACATATTTGCATCATACAATTCCTGTTGTTGACATCACACACTGCTTTCTCCATGAGAGTTGTGTATTCCAACCCTTTGACACCCAAAGCTGAGAATTGTATTTTGGTATTCTGGTTGTATGTACATACACACACACAATGGGTACCAGCAGCTCCAGCTAAAACACACTGTCTGGGGGCGAAGGCTGTATAAATATCACTCGAGTTTGGTGGATGTGTTCTACCGAATCTTAACTAATATTTTAATTAAATTTGTTTATGTAGAAGTTGAGCATATTTATCCGATCCCTAGGAGATATCGAACGTGAGAATTGATTCCTCGCCTTCTCTTGTGTCCCAAAATGGCGACTATACGAGGAACTCTGCGAATGAGATTATATCCTCCGCATTCCTGCGCATAACAGGGTTGGAGATGAAGTAGAATCTGATTTTTGAGAAAGTACTCTCCCACGACTGACCTACGTATAGATTTCATACTCGGGCAGCGAGCCAGCCAATGCTGACCTCGGGAGTTTTGGCAAGCTTGTGTGGTAGTGAGAAATAAGAGGTATAAATGAGGATGACTAGGAACAGAAAAATGGAAGTGGTTTGTAAGATGTGTAAATGGAAATGTTGGTCTTATCAGACGTACCTCCTAGAATTTTCTTTATTATTGTCATGAAAGGTAATGTGTCCTTAGGTGTGTAATTAATTTGTCTGTCTCTCCGATTCCGAGTTCAAGCGTCATGCCCATTCCATGGAAACTGAGAAATAGGTTCGTAGATTATGTATGTATATAGGTCCCTTACCCGTCCCTGTAACAGGTATTTATACTTGTATCTGCATCCGCGGTTATTCCACTTACAAAGCGTATAATTGCATTTTAAGTGCAATAACCGCGTTTCAGTAAGATGGAAAGGAAAACTAGTAACACGTGGGACTCGAACCCCACATTGCCTGGTTACAAATTCAGCGTTACAACTGACCACGCCATCAAAAGCCGCATAAAAGGTTCTTTCAAGAGAGCCCAATGTTGTGTATTGCGGTTCAAATACATGTACGTGCCTTATAAAAGTGAACAAGTGGAATACAACATGGTCAAACAGCGTAAATGTTGTCCTCTTAAACGAACCTTTTTGGGATTCTGGATGGTGTGATCGGTAGAACTTTTCACTGAAACCACGCGACGCGTGTTCGAGTCTCACTGCTCCTAATTCCCCCCTTTATCCGTTTTTTCCGTTTTCATCATATTTTAGCACATGTACAGTTCCACTTTTTAATTTTATATATATATATACAGTATATATAATTTTTTTTTTTTTTTAAGGATATTATGCACAGAACATGCCACCAATTGATTTCACCCCTGACAACCCATTTTGCCGATTTAAAGCTGTGGGTTATATCAAATTACCCACATACACACCTGAGGATGGGTTTATTGAGTTAACTATTTCCAGGAAAGAGAGTGAAGTCAGGTGAGATTATTTTTCTTCAGAGTTCAGTGAATAACTAATGGTAATTGAAGTAGGGATGCATTTAGATTTCGACCAGACTTTGAACATCTTAAGTCTTGGGGAAACTGTTAGATGCAGAACGTAACTATACCAAAATGGAGTCATTTATTCATTATCAGAAATCTCGTGTCCCAACAAACTTGGGAGTGAGAAGGCAGAAGAGATCAGAGTGCGACTGGTGCCCATTGTGGGGAGAAGGAAAGAATGAACCCCAATACTTTCCCTTCATAGCTGCACCTTTGGGTGAGCGGTGATGTTGCCATATCCCCACGCCAGGGAATGGAGTCATACACAGTACACACCATAAAATAGTAAATTATCCAACCCAAGTCAGTTCCTTTTTGGGCTGATTTGAAATTGGCAATGATATAACTTAAGAAATATTTAGTGCATTTCAAGGATGAATAAAATTACCACTGCTGACACCAACATTTTCTTCTATATATAACAAGCTACCTCTCAGCAGACGTTTCGGAAAGCTAGAACTCCCCATATCAGTGATAGAATAGTGCGAACGAGTATCTTGGATATAATCAGCGTTTGTAGGTTGGGGTTATTCTGTGTGTATAATTAAAAACTTGAACACGCACTCTCAGAAAACGTCAAATTACTGTATCAGTGTTTTAATCCTACAAATGGCACAAGGAAATATTTACAACTCGTCACGAGTCATTATTGGGTAGTCGTCAAATGAAAATAAAAAAGTAAATAAGAGCCTGGAAACTCGTTTCCCTACTGGTTGGTTACCTGAGCCCGAGCATTGATAGAATGAGTGGCTGGCCTATCCTAACCCAGGGGCCGGGAGCGAACTCAGTGTGTCACCACCCAGAGTTCGACTGAGACCACTGAGCTACTGGGAGCCCATAAAATCAAAAAAGAAAAATTTCAGGAAGTTCTCTCTCTACCGATACATTAATAGGAAATCTAAAGCGGAACAAAGAGACTCGAGGAAAGCTCCACTTAGTATATCAGGGTTATGGGAATCTTAATAATAAAATAAGCTTAAATACCATGACAACATTGAACCTCGTTTGTACGTGATAATCTTCAGTACCATAATGAAAAATGCTACTTTCTTTACGTGCTGTCTTGTACCTTCAGTATTAGGAAATATATATATATATATACTATTTCTCTGGCTGAATTTTAGTACATAGTGTAATTAGCGTGATTACTTTTTGTGCTTTTATAAAGTGGTTTCATTCAATTGAGATTTTTTTTTTTTTTTTTTTGCAGAACTCACCAGCAACAAATTGTAGATACTTTAGTGAAATTATTTGATGGTTGCCAAGTGTGCATAGATTACATCCGCCCTTTAGGAGATGCCAGAACTCGAATGTGCATGTTTGTCCAGCAGAGGAATCCAAATGGTAAAGGAAGGAAAATTTTATGAAAACTCATAAGTACAGTATAGTAATTTTATAGACAGTATATAATTGCTTTCAGCCATGAAAACTACAAGGGGAGGTTTGTTCTCCCTTTAAAGGGGGGAGAAACAGGAGGTGGGGGGCAGATCATCATTAAAATGATGGGAAGGAAAAAATTCTTTGATTATATTAAAGGAATTTTTTCCCCTTAAGTTCAAAATTAGTTTATCGGTACGTATTAATAATAATAAGAGCAAAAGCGTTTTCAGAACGGATGAAGACCAACAATTGTATCATATTTAAAGAAAACATTTACTTGGAACTGCGAGTTTTAAATGTTTTGACTATTCTTATCATTGTATGTAATTTTAAGAGTAGTCTTTAAAACAGAAATAATATTACTTTAAAATATACAGAAAAACATCTGAATATTATTGTTGTTAAAAATGAATTTTAGGGTAGCTACTACGAACTTTAACCCCTATTCTACCCCACCTCACCCACAAAGTTCTCGTTCACTGACGAAGATCACAGTGAGCTATTTTAAAACATTTCATCGTAAACTCTTATAAAAATGCCTTAAAATCTTTCGAAAATTTAAAATAGGTTTTGTTTTGCATGTAATAAGTTTCTTTATAAACGATGAATATTTTTTATTCATAAGTCTAAATTTAGGGATCAGACCGAGTTTTACGTATTCTAAAAGCTTTTATTACATTACTGTAATATTATCTGGTAAAGTATGCTTATTCAGTCGGTGAACTCGTGTACTAGTTATTTAAGAAGTGTTTTCGAACCATGACTTTTATTTATAATTAGTTGAAGAGCGTTTTTAATTTTCCTTAGGTGAAACAAAGAAAGTTCAGTCGTGGATGGTGTACAGTCACCTCGCTTCACAAAATGTAAAGCAGCAATTACAGGTACGCAACTTTCCTTTTCATTGAATTATCATTTCAAAGTATTTGTGAATTTGTTCTGAAGAACAAAAGGTTGTTTAATTAGGTTTTGTGTACGGAACAACATTCTTGCTTTATAAGCAATAATGGTGAATAAAACGTTGGTTTTTCAGTGTTGGCCAACCATGATCGAGCACCTGCGCCCCATTTACCTAATTTGTAATCCTTGAAACAGATTTTTAAATATACAGGGTGTACACAAATTATCTTTACAACTTCTCTCTCAAAAAAAATATTAGGAAACGAGGTACACATACCGTTTTTGCGCCATCCGTGAGAGAAAGTAATAGTTTCACGTAACCTCAAACACATTCAACTTGGGCACCATTTGTCATACGTAAGACGTCCAAACGGTATTCTATCTCCATCTATGTACGCTGCAACATTTCAACGTCAACTCTTGCAACAGCAGCAGCAATTATGGTCTTTAAATCGTCCATGTTTGCCACTGGAATTGTGTATACGCAGTCTTTTACATAACCCTATAGAAAAAAGTCACAGGGTGTTACAGTATGTCTGGTGATCTGGCCGGCCGTGAGATGGGCCCCCCACGGCCAATCCACCTATTTGGGAAATGCTTGTTAAGGGAATTTCGTACCAAAGAGCTCCAATGTGGTGGTGCGCCATCTTGCTGGAAAAACATTAGGCTGCAGTTCTTCTAACTGTGGATAGACGTAGTTCTCAAGCATATCCAGATAATTGGTGGTTATTACTGTCGCCTCAGCGAAGAAATAAGCGCCAATCACACGAGCGCCTAACAGGCCACACCAGACATTAAATTTTGGACTGTCTCTAGTGTGTTCGAGTACAGCGTGAGGCTGTTCTGATCCCCGAATTAGTACGTTTTGTTCGTTTACCTTACCGGACACATGGAATGTTGCTTCGTCCGAGAACATAATTTTCTTGAAGAAATCGTTGTTTTGGTCCAGTAACTCATGCATGGAATTCGCGAATTCTGTACGGACTGGCCTGTCATCTAGCTTGATTGCATGCAATTTGTAAGCATATATACACAAATGTTTACTTAAAATCTTATGCACAGTTGAATGTGGCAATTGTAGCTGATGGGTTGCAGCTCGTGTTGACTTGCGCGGACTGTGGACAAATGCTTGGCGAACACGTTCCACATTTTTATCAGATACGCGCAGACGACCTGCACCTTTCTTGTGCAGAACACTCCGTCTCCTTAAACTGTTGGTACCAAGCACGTATCGATGGTCTTGATGGTGGCGTCTTGTGATACATTGTTCTAAAATTTCTTTGGACCTGAATATCCAACTTCGTTTGGATGAACCACTCCACGCACTGTACTTTTTCCTGCGGCGTCATTGTGACTGACTCACCAAATCGCCGACCAGTCGGCCGCCTCCCGGCTACTAGCGACATTTGGCAACTCTACGTGAAACTTTATTACTTTCTCACAGATGGCGCAAAAACGGTATGTGTACCTCGTTTCCTAATATTTTTGTTTGAGAGAGAAGTTTTAAAGATAATTTGTGTACACCCTGTATATCTACTTTAGATTTTTTACCTTTAAAAAATTGTATGCAAGGCAAGATATGTAGAGACCATTGTCACTCTTCCTCTATTTCAGAACATGTGTGTAGAGAATGTAACTCCTTTGGTTTCATTGACGGAGAGCCAGTTGAAAGAATACTTGGAAGCTGCCCCACAAGGTGACTTGCGAGATTTTTTTTCTATTTCACGAGGGAGGGGCTGAGGGCGAACGCCCGCAACAACTCTCCCCTTCCCCCATAGAAAGAAAAGAACGGAGCCGAAATAAAGATTCAAATTTTTTGAGATGCCTGGACGCAGCATTTGAAAGATGGGAGGACATGGACGGGGGGAAAGGTAGATTGAAGAAGGTTGTCCCAGAGTTGACCGGTTGAGTAGATGAAAGACAATACCGATTCACCCTTGCGTTAAAGAGATGGATAAAAAAGGGATGAGAATATGTAAAAAGTCTGGTACTGCATGTTCTCCTTTAAAAGAGGAAGCAAGCAATTAGATATTTTAGAAGGGTAGTGTCCGTTATAATAGCGATAATAGAGAGAGAGAGCGGGGGGCATCATTGCAGCGGAGAGAGAGAGAGATTGAAGACAGTCAGTAAGAGGTGGGTAATTGATGAGACGAAAAGCCTTTGATTCCA
Organism: Bathynomus jamesi; assembly: GCA_023014485.1. Taxonomy (NCBI): domain Eukaryota; kingdom Metazoa; phylum Arthropoda; class Malacostraca; order Isopoda; family Cirolanidae; genus Bathynomus; species Bathynomus jamesi. The sequence goes on from JAJOZX010002727.1 coordinate 317,830, forward strand.
CCCGGTCGAGCTGTGTAAGTGAGCCACCCTACACATGAGAAGTGTACTCCATACAGTGGCGGACAAGACCCCTGTACAGAGACAGCAACTCAGTCGGAATGAAGAAACTGCGGAGCCAGTACAGCACACCTAACCTCTTAGAAGCTATTTTAGAAAGAGTATATCTTCCAGGAAAGATTACGGGAAAAGGAAACTCCAAGAATGTTAACCCTTTAACGCCGGAATTGTTTGTAGGGTTAAGTTATGAATGCGTGTATTTGAAAGGTTACCAATATGTAACGGTCGTCCTTTTAGGGTGAAGAGAAGAATTGAGTTGTGTATTGTTGAAGAAAAGGGGATAGTCGTGTGGAAGATTGTGAAGAGTATACAGATACTGACATTTCAAAAGAATTGTGGCAAAGATCTTTATGTAAAATTAACCTTCCTGAGAATGTATTGTTCACTTAAGCTTTCTCCATATTAAAAATTGACTGTTTAGATTGGTGCTTTTTTTTTATTTATTCTAAAGCTTATTCAAGATTTTTATTTAAGAAACTAATGGAGATGTATCTCAATAAATATAGGTTTTTATGCATAGGAAAATTCAAATGCCTGAATTATGCTAAAAAGCAAAAATTTCAATTTTTTAGGTCTAGAAGTTAAGTCGGATATAATGAAGTGCGTTGGTGTTGTCCAGATTTATTTTTTGGTGTGGAAATATTTTAGGCGTTAGTTTTATTTTCTTGCGAATAATTATTACGATGTTTTCATTAATATTTAAGGAAAGGTGAAATAAATAACTCTACAGTCACGTTTATAATTGTGTTCGTAGCTCTCTTTGTTGAACAAAATTAAGCATTCTTTCTCAGGCTCCAGTTTGGGAGTTCGAGCAATGTTCGATTTTTACCACATTCTTTCTGAATACACACGCAACGAAAAAAAGCATTCCTACCTGATGATAATTTATTTTTTCACTACCGACCGAAAGTCCTGTTAACTAAGGCTTATAGGCCAAATTAAAGGGGGGATGGGGGAAATAAGTATTATAGTCAAATTAGCAATTGTATGTTTTTTTAAGATTATTGTAATATTTATGTTTACCAAAAGAGAATGAATAACAAGATATTTTGCCTTCCATTTGTGGGCTTCATTTCTAAGAGGTTAACAACTTTTCAGAAAATCATCAGAATTAGTGTAGTATCATGGCATCAGTGAGTTTAACTCGGTTGTAAGGATGTAGGATTGGGTCGGCGAACTAGTCTTGACTGTCCTTCAGTTTTTAATTGTAGTAATATTTAGATACTAAAGACAATTATATCTTCATAAAAAAAAATGCGAGCGAAAGAAAACTATTTTGAATACTCATCTGATGGTCTATATACTCTATCTAATGATAGATATGGACTGATAGTTTGGTTTGGTTTCAGGAATTGACCCAATGATTTGGGAGCAAGGAAAGCGAGCCAATCCAGATGAAAAATCTTTCCTGCCTGTGCCGATGGTTGGTTTCCAAGAACTACAAGCAAGATTCAAGTAAGGGAACGAGTTCTTAGTTGTCCTCATAATTTTCCGAGCTGAACCATATGTTCCGTCGTACATATTTGATGTACCATTGTAGTTTTTACATTCCAGATATTAAACGTTTATTTTAAAATTAATAATACTGAATGTAGTTCGGGTTGGATCCTTTGTTAGGTTTCTAGGTATGAAAACACTACAAAAAAACTACAAAAATTTTTATTTTTAACCTTGAAGGGGCAATAAACTTCACTTAGTATTAAATTAGAATAGCGTACACACGTTCGTAGTTGGATATTAATGCATTGCAATACTTCGTTCGTGAATGCAGAGCGCAAGAGGAGGAATCTCGCTTGCTGCAAGGTCAGTTGGACAACGTCGCTGAAGAGATAACTCATTTGCAAGGGAAACAATCAAAACTGCTCTCGGATCTACTAGAGTGCAAGCGAAGGCAGGTGCTAATGTCGCATAGAGTTCTCAAGGTATGATTTAGTCGAGCTAGGAAAAACATTTCAATGAATGTTCTTTTCTAAGAAGTTTGTTCGGGTTGATGTTATGGACAACTCTCAATTTTTCATGAAGGGATTTCATTTGTAACGAGTATTTTGTGGGAATGTTTTGAATTTTGTAAGATGTTGCGTATGAAATTAAGTGTAGTATAATTCTGTGAATTATTCTTTTTTTTTTTAAAGTTTCATGACAACAGGTAAATTAAACGAACTGAGACACATTTTCTGTAGTTTAGTACAGTCGTTGTTAGATATTTTCGTTGAGGTCTTGTATGAAGATTTGAAATAGAAAACTACCTACTTATTATTTATCTGTAATTTAATTGGTAGACCTAATTATAGGAGTAACTTAGTTATTTCCACTCTCTCCTAAATTAGACTTTATCATTTTGTCTAATTAACTCTTGTAACATAATTTCTTGTTTGTTCATTCTTGCATGTTTTGCACCCTTTGCTCTTGAGGCATTTAAATGAGTGTTTTCATTCCGAACTCGAGAATTGTCTGCAATTTTAGGTCCTTTTAGTACGTTAGTCGGGCGCCTGGTTACAGTGTCGGACTCCGAGCGATGTGCGCTGGTTCTCGCTCGGCCGCAGGCATCAGAGGGAGTTAAGTTGGCTTTCCTATCTAACACCTCTATTTTGTTCCATTCCCTAACTTGTTTACCGTTTCTCTACTACTACAGCTGTATGTCATTCTTTTATGCATGTTTTGCGACCACTCCATAGAGTTGGGTCTTGTACCTTTTTCAAACTCTACCGACTGTGTTAGTGTACCAACTTCGCTTCTCTTTAGCGTTGGTTAGTGGACTAGAGTAACGCAGGTGATGTATTGGCCTCCTCTTTGGTTTAGACCGCATCCTCGAAAGGGAAATGGTATGAGATATACTTGGAGTATTTCGTTCCCAGCTCTCTTTTTGTTGAATAAATTTCTGAGCATTTACACACTTCAGTAGAAGGGAATCAGTGAACTGCCGCAAATAACATTCAACATGAACACCAACCACGCAGTCTCCATTCGAAGGAAGAATGTTTCATTTGAAACTAGCCTATTCTTAGAAACCCAAAACCTAGTGAAATATCTCCTTTTACAGCTGGTGATTCGACAGGAGGTAACCCGCAAGATGGGCGTTCCTATTGAGCAAGGGGAGGAGCACCTAAGGGTTCTCCTCGAATCGCTCCACTCACAACTAGCTTCTCCCACGCAGTATATGGTAAGTAGTCATTACGCTCAACTAGGTTTCATAGGTAGCAGTAACGCTTCATTTTAAAAAATTGGAAAGTAAAGATGATGTACCTCTTAATCAGGAAATGGAATTTAGTGGTCTTGATACTATGTTATCTTTAAATGATTAGAGGATCTTTTGTTTATGAAATCTATTTGGTTACATTTTTAATTTGTAGAATTATAAAAAAAAGAATTTGCTGGTGAGAGAATGTAGTAGATGCCGGAAGTAACATATCTCGGTGATAAATCTTAAAATTAATTTCAGGGTCGGTTAAACGAAATTCTATCTCAGATATCTGTCCAACCTGGGTTCTGTCCTGGCGCCGTCAATGGAAAGCTTACAGACCAACCAAGATACAGTTTGGACAGTGAAGCAGAAAAGGATTTGCATCAGTTTTTGTCTTGGGAGCAAGACGCAATTAAAGAACTCGTAGACATTTTAAAGAAGGATTTAGAAACGGCAAGTAATTTATTAAGTCAAGAGAGTAAATAGCAACGATATTGTCACTATTATTATTATTATAAAGTTGCCATCGTATTTTTATAACATTTTCAGATTATAATAAATTCTTATATGAACTTTAATGTATTTATTCTCTTTAAATGCGATATTTTTAATCGTTGAATTTTAAACGAGGTTCTAATATTATATATATATAGTAGAGGGAGAATATTCAAACTTTTCAGCATTTCATTCTAGTAAAAATTGAACGTGCACATCGAGAATACTGTTGTAACTAGTTTAACTCCGAAAAGAAATTAAATAATGGGGCCGGGTAACAAGGAATGATGAGAAGGCAACCAAACATGATTTACCGAACCACAGTGAATGTGAAGCTCAAACAAGACAAAATGCAAAGGAAAAGTTGTTCATACTAGCAAACAAACAAGGTTTAAGTCTACACTTTTCTCTAAGTACTGTAGTTCTATACCCTGTTAACCCTGGTTTTTGCTTCCCCCCAAATTGTCCATTCTGACAACGGTAAGGCTTGTCGCTCTACTATGGACCTATAGTTTAACGTGGGATCCGAACCACAACCCGCCAAGGAAGTCTGAATCCACAGTCATAGCCGGGCTTTATTTCGCGACCTCCAACTTAGTAGCCCAACATCTTTTAACCATTAGGCTACCGGAAACAAATTATGGGATAAAAACTGGATTCACATACCTAACTGAAACGCATTTCAAACGTTGTCAAGAAATTGATTAAATTGAGTAAATATGCAAGAAATACAAATGAACAGTTATGTTATATGGCAGAAAATAGTAGTAGTGTGTATAAAGGTACAAGGATAACCATATTGAGTAAATAAAAATATTTACAATATTTGAATATCGTTTTATCAGTCTCTCTCTCTCTCCCTCCCCAGTTGTATTTGTAGTCTTGCAAACTTGCGAACACTCCAACCAAAAAGTTTTGTTATAAAGGAAAAAGTGATA